>BJBW01002142.1:59176-87243 GCA_004320125.1 Scolopax mira | reverse complement strand
TTTCTGTCATCCAGCTCTGGTTTTAGTGCCCCTGACAGTGCCCAGTGAACTCAAATCCCACACGTAGAGAGGTGCTTTGATCCACAAAGTCTGCTGCCCTCTGCAGAGCATCTCAGTTCTGGGGCTGGACGGTAGGGAGCCCATGAGAACTTCCAAACCTTTTGAGCTCCTCATGCTTCCCTCTTAGTGACAGAAAAGAATAAAACTTACTCTCCAACTCAGTGGTTGCCTTAGGAGGTGGATAGCTTAGAAAGGCCTCTTTGCAGTACCACACTTCAGCATCCAGATAAATAAGTGTGAAGGGCTTTTTTAAAAAAAAATAAATCTGTGCTTACAAAGTCACAACTAGAGTAAATGTTAATTGGCTTGAAGTAATAGATGGAAATTAGTAATTTTCTAGTTTGTGGTTACTCTTCCTCACTATCTGGATCTTTATTTAAAACCTTGTTGTTCTGCTGAAATATGCTTGCAGTCTATTTCTGCTAAACCTACATAGGCCATAAGCAAGTTAAACACCTTATCAGATGTTATTTATAATAAATAAATAAAATCATTCCTTTTATTATGGATTTTTTTATTCAAATGAGCAGACTGTCCTGCATTTGTTTCACGAGGACATTCTTTAGCTGTCATTGTCTAGGTTTTCCCCCTCCCCACCCCATGTTTTATTCAATGGCTGTGAAGTAGCCTTGAGGCTTAACCCCTGCCTTGAGTATTGGCCATTAGTGGCCTTCATGGGCAAGGCTCCTGTGATTCAGAATAGATTCTGATTTGTTTATGGGGTTGAGAGCTTGTGGTCTCATGTGACTGCTACTCTCTGCTCCTCCCCCTCACTTCCATCTCATGCACAACATTCTCTAGATCCCAAATGAAAACACAATTAGTGCTTTGTTCTCCCAAATCTCTGTGATATCTGGCATCGCATTGCTAGAAAAACCCTCAACAAACCAGTTCTGGAATGTATCTGAGTTTGGCAACTAAAAGGGGCATTGGATGTGTCTGTTTTAACAGGCAAAACTTGATGACTTTTAAAACAGGAGTTGAGTGCCGTTATTTTGTCCTTTTGCTAAATAAAACAGAAGTTTCTTGACAGGCAGAAAGACAGAGGATGAGCTTCTTGACAGGCAGAAGAACCTGCATGTGGTCTCATATGACTCCAATCTCCCATCACCTTTTCTACTGAGTCCTCAGCACACTTACCACTTGCAAAAAACAACCTGATCTCACGTGTGCTGTATTTCTTTTTTATTAAAACCTTACTTTGTCCAAATTGGCAATGCAAATCCCTCCTTTGCTGGCCAGTAGGATGGTTGTCACGATGTTTATACAGCTTGAAAATGCTGTGCAACACAGAGGCTGACTCCAGGGGCTTTTTACTACTGCAGCAGCATTAGAACGATGCACCAGGTTTGCATTGGGCAGATTTCCTGATTAGATACCAATGTTGAGCTTGTTGGGGGTCTGAAAACCAAAATTCTGTGTAAGTTTAATGGCTGACCCCATGAATTATCTGAGCAGCCCCCAAGATTTAAAGAATTCTTGAGGTTCTGAATAAATCTGTGGTCAGCAATGCTAGCTGCAGGTCTGCATGGCCTTAATTTCTAAAGGCACAAAAACTTTGTATTTTTACTGAAAAACAAAGTTTTGGCAGAATTTTTTTTTTAGGGTTGGTTAGGCTTTTGTATTTAACACATCTTATGCAAGTCTGGTGCATCCCAGATCATTGAAAATGCTGTTTCATGCTTCGTTATGGGCTTTTCTTTATTGCTTCAGGGAAGCAAAAATATCTGTTTAGAATCCATTCTTTACTGAGCATCCAAATGTTTGATGTTAGGAGTTCTCTTATCTTTACTGAGTTACAGGTCCTCACTTCTCTATCCTTTTCTTCCCATATTCTATAATGTGTTATCTTGGCAGCCTGTCAGCAGTTCTCTCTAATTCTTGCTTGCTTTTTCAAATTCATTTCTGACCTGAGAGTTAGCCAAAGTGACTATTTACTCTCATTTTGCTCGGAAGAGATGAAGGAGAAGCACTGGGGAGGGTATTCCCTACAGGTATCCTAAGATGACTAAGCATTTACTGAGCCTGGCAAACCCGAGGCTCTGGGTTTGACCAGGTGTTGCTGAACCTCTTTCTCAGAAGAAGTCTTGGTCCAGCTAATTTCTTTCCATTTTCTAGCCGTTTTCAATCCTGCAGTATTTTGGGTTTAGCATAAACTGTTGCCCCTATCAAAAACCCAGTGACCCATTCTTTGATTACTGCTGTGACAATGCATACTCTGCTCATGACTCTTACTAATTTGAAAACCACAGGTTTCAATTTCCTTTAACTACTAACTGCTACTAGTTTAATCTCTTTGTATGGACCTCCTTGGAGTTTAAGACTCCTGGGATGGGGATGTATTATTATTTGTGCCTTGTGGGAAGGGAAAAGCCATCTGCCAATAAAACACTCATCCAGAAGGCATGTAACTTATAATAAAAACCCGCCCTCCCATCCACCTTCCCTGCAGAGTGGGTGATTGTATGCTTTTTACCCTCTGTTCAGGAAAAGGGCCCTGGTTATTGGCAGCAGTGGGGGGGCTGCTATATTTATCGAGGCCAAGTGAGCATGGCCTCTTGGTAAGATGGTTTAATGGATTTAGATTGCTAGACTGGGGGAGTTCTTGCCAGACATTCACTGGGAGCATGGATAATTAGAGTTTGAGAACAAGTACTGCAGGTAATTTTCTGTGTGCAGAATGCATGCTTTATGTGACTCTCTCTTTAAGTGTGTGTGTTTTATATAGCTGGCTTATTTTTGGTGCTCACCTCTCTAACGTCTTCGATATTTCTTGGTTTATTTTGCAGGAGCTATTGGTTACATGGGAACAAGTGCCTTTGTTCGTAAAATCTACACTAATGTGAAAATTGACTAAGGAAATAAGAAAATTGAACTATGGATCAGTTTCTGTTTTCTTGGGGATGAACTTGCACAGCAAAAAGCGAGAGAAGAGATTTGGGTTTCAACACTGGGCACTATATGGGTCTCCATTTTGTGGATGGCTTAAAAGTAACATCTATTTCATTGATCCTAGGTTCTTACTGACTGCTTTCTCCAACTGTTCACAGCAAGTGCTTGGATTATATGCAGTAGGCATTACTACAGTACGTGGCTAATCTTCCCAAAAAAAAAAACCAACCAACAAAATACAAAAAACCTAGCTCATTAAAGATGAATAGACTAGCTCTCTTCAGTGAAGAGGACAAACGGTTTATTTAAAGCATTTGTTCCATTCAATAAAAAGAGGGAAACTTGGCTGCTAAAACTACTTGATTAGTAGTCTTCCTGGTACTTAACATTTCTAAATTATGTAAAAATGCTGTTCCAGAAAGATTACTCTTCTGATTTTTACTGCCATTGCCAGGATAGGAGGTATGTTTTATATTTTGACTCCAGGTGCTTTTTGGTTTATTTGCGATATCAACTATACCCTACACTCATTTGTTTAAAAAATAATTTAAAAAAATATAAAAAACCCATATGCATGTAATATATCAGCTCTTGTTCTAGTTGGACCAACTTCCCTTTATTTATCTTTAAAGTAATATCCAGCTACATCTTAAATCCATCCAAAGAAAATACAGTCTGAAGACGGGATTCGTTCTCTGCAATGCAATTTACTGTACAGTTAGAAAGCAAAATGTTAAATGAAGAGGATTGTTTGTTTTTTAATAAACACCTTGAGGTCTAGATTAAAACAAAACCAACGTTTTAACTGAATGTCTAAAGTGATTCTCCTTTTTTTCCAAGTTAGTCTTGCATTATTTTTTTTTTTTTCTGTTTGGGTTTGAATGAAGATTTTCCTTTAGACATTATACAAGGGGTAATAAGTGTATATAACATTAAATAATGTAACTTAGGTGTAGATCCCAAATGTATTTGGATGTACAGATTTACTACAGAGTACTTTTCTGATGATTCGGTGTAAAAATGTGTGAATTTGGGTGGCTTTTTCCATCTTGCCTGCCATTGCATGAAAAGTTGGGGTTTCTTCACAATGTGTGTATGTCATGCTTTTCTGTTCTATTTCCTTTCTCAAGCTCTTACAGGACTTAAATTTGTAATTTAGAACATTTTAATTTTTGTTAATCCTCTCTGGACACTTGTGTAACATCAAAAGCACAGTTGCTTTAGAGTGTTCAGAAAACTAAAATAAACTTTTCAGACAAAAAAAAAAAGACAACGTTCCGATTGTGAAAATAGATGAGTTTGCAGTTGAAAAATGTTTGAAAAGGCAATATTGCTGATTGCCCAGTTTTTGTACACCATATTCCTCTGGTTTTCCAATCCCCAAACCCCATGCTTTGAATTTAGAATTTGCTTATGACTGTATTGTACGATACAGCTCCAAAAAGTGGATGACCAGCCCAAAAAGATGCTTCTTGGCTGAATTCTTTGTGGAGAAATCTTGATTTGTGATCCAGCGAGTGTACTGAGGAAGGTGGGGGTGAAATACACGGGCAAATAAAGGTTAAGACTTTTTAAGCTGAGTGTTAATGATGCGCTGTGTTTAGCTAGAAGTACCCTGAATGTGTTTGTGAGGGATTTGAGAGTTGGTTGACCTAATTTGGTTGGGTTTTATTTTTTTTCATCGGTGTGGCTGCCTGAAACAGAGCGCCTGCCACGGAGAAGGCAGTTTCCTGAATTTAAAAAATAAGGAGAGTATTTGTATTGATTCCCACTGGATTGTCTCTCTCTAAAATGCCCTGATGTGCTGATGTAGCCGCGGAGAGAAACAGCCTTTGGGATGGAGGTTGGGGGAACTGAACTGAGAGGTGTCTGATGAGCAATGCATCCTGCTCTACAGAGCTGCTGAAAAGGATTTTTGAGCTTTCACCTCTGATTTCCCCAGTCAATTTTAACCAATCTGTTGGGAAATAATTAAGTTTTGCTTCAAGTGAATGGTTGGTGTCTGTACCTGAACACTCTGCCATTGAACAAAAGATAAGTTTAGGTTTGTTTTGGTTTTGTTTGTTTTTAAAGTACAGGCTGATTTTGAGATGAGCTCACAAACTGGGTAACAGTTAACTTTCCTTTGTTCCCAAATGTGGAGACTTAAAGCAAAAAATGGGGTTTGTATGAGTTCTTTCTAGTGCTTATGGCTGTGGGAAGCCCTTTTTCCATCCATGTTCTTCGAAATCTGAAGCAAGAAATGATTATCTCCATGCAGTAAATGTGTTTAAGTACTCCACTGAGATACAAGGTTTTTTTTGAAGGGAGTGTTTTGCTAATGGCTCTGTTTCTCTGTTTAGAGCACTGCTATGTGATTAGTCCATCAGAAATGTCACCAAACCGTTTGTGAATTTCATTTAATCATATTTTAATGCCACAGAACGGCAGGCTGCCTACTTGCTTTCTCTCTCCTTTGGCATTATTAGCTTTTTTTTTTTTTTTTGCATATCCAGATAGCACTGTATAGCTCTTAAAGTGACATTGACATTGAAAAGACACTGCACAGGGATCGCTTTTGTTTCTGCAAGTATGTTCCTCTGGAGAAGTACCATGTCCCAATAATTGACATTTTTATTGACGATTATTATCTGCCCTAACACATGAGTAAGTGTGGGGGGGTTTGCTTTGTTTTCCCTCTTTCCTTTTGGTTTCTGAAGGGTTGCAAAATGTGACCAGTTTCCAACAGCTTGTCATTATGGTGGTGGTTGGTTGGGGCAAGGCTATTCATTTGCCTCAAAAAATCTGTGGATATAGCTTGAACCAACTTGCTTACTAAAATTCGGAAGCTCTCTGCTTAGATGGTGTAGTCCTTCCTCTTTTATGGAAGAAATAAAGATCTTACAGCCAACATCCTTCTTCCTATGGTTGTTTCTTAGGAGTTTCTGGTTCTTGAATGGAAGCTTTATGGATAACTCTTCAGTTGGCCACTCGGTGCTTCTCTTCCCAGTTCTGGTGCAGGGAATTGAGGACATAGTTGTGTAGCAATAACCGATCTTGATCAAATGCTTTAGATAAATAAAATTGTAAATCTTTTCCTTTGAGGCAGAGTGCATATAGAAGGCACCTCTGCTACTTCATGTATGGATAGTGGTAAATACTAGATTGGAGATAATGGGAGACTGCAAATAAACATTACATGATGCTCTTTTATTTATTTTTTTTTTTTGATGTCTGAATGTTTTGAAGCCACAGTGTCTATTAATTCCTCTCCAGAATGACATTCCAAGGTGTGTAAAGGGCACACAATTAAATTGTTTTCAGTACGATAGTCTAGGTGTGTTTCTTTAACAAGTTCCAGCTTAAACAAGAAAACAACCAAACAACAACAAAACCCAAAAAATGCACTAAAAATCCCCCAAAACCTAATACTGTTGAATTTTGACGCTTTTGGTGCTAAAAGTAGGTAAAACTTATAGCATCTTCTTATCACTGTCATTACTGGAGAAAGTTAACATCTTACTCTTGCTTCAGCATCACCAGATCCAATGCCCAATGAAGTAGACGTTGGCAGTTTCACTGAAGACAGCCCAATTGTCTAACTGGGAGCTGCATCAGATATTTCTCTACCAGAATGTGGCTGAAAAGCATAAGCTTAGGGGAAAAAAAACACAACCAAGCCTCCTCCCCAGTCCCTGGACTGCAGGCAAGTAAACTTGAGTGGTTGGAGCTGGAGTTGAGGGGTCCTCTTACCTTGAATTAATTCTTAATTGTGCAGGTTGTGGTTCATTTATTAAGAGTCAGTTGGTCCTGTAGGTTGATTTTCCCCCTCTTTTTTTGATCCCAGGAGAGCCAGTATATTAAAATAACTGACTTCTTACCAGAGTCAGCTCTGAAGTCACAAATTACTCCACCACTGTTGGAAGTCTGTTGGAAGAACCCCACATTTCCAGATTTTGAAGCAGCACATGTACGGCTTGCATTCTTCAGGAGTACATTTTCTCAAGAAAAACCCAAATTTTCATGCCATTTGTCTTCCAAAGGCGGAAGTACAGAAGGGAACCTTGCAAAGAACATTTGCTTTTGGCTAAATGACTTCTGTCATTTAAAAAAATTAATTTTCTGAGGGGGCATCTGCAAATAATTCTTCGTGTCTTGCGGTTTTATCCAGGAGGTGATTTTCCAGTTGGGGGAAGAGGCTGTTTCACTATTTCCTTTTATGCCTCGTTATGTTGTTCTCAAAATTTTCTTCAATTCTTGGGTTGTGGCACGTGAAGCAAAATAAACAAAGGGAGAACCCATGAATCTGGAAGACTTAGTGCAGTTCAGGTAAATTCAAGCAGTTCTTGGAGAGAATCACTTTAAAAGGCAAAAAGTCAATTGTGAAAGGGATAAGAAAAAGGTCTTTTTTTTCTGCTGGGCTAACCTTTTTCAAAGCCTGTTTAAAAAAAAAATAGCAGTCAGGGTATTACTCATCCCCAAATCCCTATGGGTTACAGTCCTTTGCTTTCATCGGTGTATTGTTTTGCAATAACCTGAAGGGTTCACCTGGCAGGAGTAAAGGGGACACTGTTGTTACAAGTGGTTTTGGTGTGTCGAGAGGTCCATTTTCTTGCCAGCCCCTAGAAATGCAATACAGAGCAATACGTCAAGTATCTCTGGAGGTTCTACCATGCTGAGGCTTTATTTCTCATGGAAAACAAACCCTTAGGAGTTTTCCTTACATTCTAGATGGAGGATCTCCTTCAAGCCCTTGGGTGTGGAGTGTTCCAAAACAGAACTGTGTGAGTTCATGCTTTGTTCATCAGCTGGTGTTGCATGACTACAGCATTCCAGAAAATACATCCATTTTTAGAATTAAGAATTCACATGCAATAAGCCAAATATGTAATTCTATAGAACTGTTGCTTTTTGGGGGAGTAGAGGGAGTTTCTATTACAAAACAATGTTAACTTCAAAATAAACTACTCTTATAGAGAGGGAGATGCCAAATTGGAGAGATACAGATTTGAAGGGTGGACTTTTCAGTGGAAAAGGAACTGGCTGGATGGTGGCATCCAGAGGGTTGTATTCAATGGCTTGAAGTCCAGATGGAGAGCAGTGACAAGTGGTGTCCCTCAAGGGTCCGAGTTGCCAGTAGGTCCAGAGAAGTGATTCTGCCACTTTGCTCTGCTCTGGTGAGACCTCTTCTGGAGCACTGTGTGGTCTGGAGCCCTCAATATAGGAAGGACATGGACCTGATGGATGGCCACGAGGATGCTCAGAGGGTTGGAGCCCTCAGGCTGAGGGAGCTGGGGTTGTTCAGCCTGGAGAAGGAGGCCCTGGGCAACCTGGTCTAGTTGGGGGTGTCCCTGTAACTGCAGGGGGGTCGGACTAGATGACCTTTGAACGTCCCTTCTGGCCCAGATGATTCTATGCTTTCCAACATGGAATCATAGGATGGTTTGGGTTGGAAGGGACCTTCAATACCATCCAGTTCCACCCCCCTGCCCTGGACAGGGACACCTCCCACCAGACCAGGTTGCTCCAAGCCCCATCCAGCCTGGCCTTGAACCCCTCCAGGGATGGGGCAGCCACAGCTTCTCTGGACAACCTTGTTCCAGTGTCTCACCACCCTCACAGAAGAGAATTTCTTCCCAAAATATAATCTTAATGTGATGCAGTAGGTGCCTTGATAGATTCCAGTTCGCCAAAGCATAGATTTAAGCCCTAGAAACGTGAAATGTTGTGCTGGGCCTGGGCCAGAAAGTCCAGTCTCTAATCGTTCTGCCTAACAAGCTGCTGAATGCAGACAAACACACTACAGTTGGGCACCACGCTGGGAATTATTATTTTTTTTCCTGAGGGCTGCGTGTCCCAAGCTTTCACTTGGTTTCTGAAAAGTTTTGAAAGCCACAGTTAACTTCTTCTGAGCAGCTTCCAAACATGGCTGGGGACTTTGCGCGATACTGAAATCCAGGAAACTTCTGGGGCTGTTCATCCTCATTTCCCAGAGGTTTGTCTCAGAAATTTGGGAATTGTGTGATGTACTAAGGCACTAGAGAACACGAGGTGGTTTTCTGGGCTGCTGCAGATGTGATGCTCCCTTTATGACTCCATTTTATGCTGGTTTGTTGGTTTTTTTTTTTCCATTCTCATTCACTGTAGTCTTGGTTTAGCTGTATTGCTTTATTGCGCTGAGAAAAATGACATCTCCTACCCTTGGATTATGTTCTCAGCTTAGTGTCAAGCTTTTCTTGCTTCACTAGAGAGGAGTAGCTGCAGGAACAGGATGGAAATTTTCTCATTTCCTTTCTAATGCCTGGCCAGAAGTCGGCGGATGAATTAGCGAGCGTTACCCACTGTTTTGTTTTAAAAAGAGATCTGGTGGTTTTCCAGAGACAGACACCCGTTTACCTGCAAGAATTGGAGGCTTTTATGATGAAATGTTGAAGAGATGCTGGTCAGTATTTAAGTTCTGCATTTGGATTCCACAGGATTATTTTTTTAATAGCTTGAATTGCTGTTGAGAATTTTATTCTGTCTTTATCTCTCTATCAGAAGGTGATCAAAAGCCCACTTTTGTCTGAAGCTGAAACGTACCACATTTTTTAATGACGTGTATGGTGAAATACATAAATAAAAAGGAAATTTGCTGTTCCTGGCTTTGATCTAAAGAGGGAGATGCAAGATGAACCGAATTTTGAGCATCGCTCGCCTAACGAAGGGAAATACCTGCCGTAGCCAGGTGTGTGGTTTGGGTGAAGATGTTACTACAGATAATTCTATGTACAGAAATCCCATAATTAGGAAACTTCTCCAAGGTAATTTTCCATGAAGCAGCAGCGTCTCCACTGGTTTGACAGATTCATTAACTCCTACTCATAGTTGTGAAACAGCCTGACCTCTGGCAGCGTGTGCTTCCAGCCTCTCTAAAGGGTGCCTGTAGGGAAATGGGTAAATACAACTATCCCAAATTTGTCTTCTAGCAGAGGCTGGGAGAAACATTCTCGCTTTCCCAGATGCATCCTTACTGGAGGAAGGGGGAAAAAAATTAAATTTTTAAGACAGGTTTTTTTCCTACGGCAACAAATTCTTTGGAAGGACCAAAGGATTCACTGTTCAGAATTTTGAGCTCGAGAGATGCGTTTCCAAAGGTGTTCCCATGTGTCCCCCCCCCTCCTTAACCCCGCGGCAGAGATCACCACAACCACCAATCCTTTCCAAGCACAAACGACTCCCGCGTGAACCCTGAAAACAGATTTTTAGTGAATTAATGAAACATTCGGTTTCACGTGTCTCAGTTTGGGAGCCGGTGGTCAAGCCGAAATTCAGACTTTTAGCTAAGACAGATTCCTCCCCCTGCTTCTCTCTCAGTGTCTCAAATATTCTCCAAAATACCCAGAAGTTTCTTGGTTTTCCTCGCAAAGCTTAAGGATCGCGATGGTGGTGGGGAAAAACGTTGGGTGCTTTTTGAGGTGGGGTGACTTAAAATCCTCTCTGCTCCTATTTAACAAAAAGGAATTTTCCAGCCACTGGATGCTTATTCCTGGCTTCCCGAAGCGTCGCTGCCTGCGTCTGACAGGACTAAATGCTAAATGAGAGGTTGATGCCCACGTGGCTGTGACCAGTGAGCTCCATACGGTCCATTTCAGGGCCCCAGGACATGTTTTAAACACGTACGTGTCAGCACTTTTACAAATTCCTTTTGGGCACTGAATCATTTTGCCTGAAGTGAGGTATTTCCTGGGTGGCAGCGCAATAAATTTGATAAAAATGAAGGACCCGCCCCCAGCTTTACTGCAGGAGAGACCAAAATGGGTGAGGAAAGAGAGAGCAGGGATCGATACTCATTTTATTGCCTGGATTTGTCAATGAGAGTGGTGAAGGTGGTGGGGAAAGGATGTTCTAAGAGGGGTCAGCTCTAGGAGTGATGAGGGGAGTTGAGAGCAATGGACTGATGGATAGAACCAGATGGAGGAACTGGGCAAGAGGAGATGGGGAAGGGTGGGAAGCCTGTGATGGTGCTACTGGAGTAAATGATGGTGTGTGGTGAAGCAGAGGGATGGCAACGGCTCTGCAGAGCACCCGGTGGTCCCCGTAGGAGGGGATGCTGGGCACAGGGTCACACCTGCAGCAGGGGCTGGTTTCTACCAATAAAGAAGCAATGAGATAAGCAGAAGTGAGGGGGACTGGAAAAAAAGGGAGGAAGAGGAAGGAGAATGCTTTGGGCTGAGAGATGTGCTCCGGCTCTCCAGGGTTCCATCTGCTTTTGTAGTGGAGGAAGAAATACCTTTCTGTGTTTGGGGAGCTAAGAGCAGGAAAGGAAATCTCTGCTTGTAAACCCAGAGAGAGCTGAGGAGTCAGCAGTGGGACAGGATCCAAGGAGGGGGTGTGTGTGTGTGTGTGTGTGTGCCTCAGTCGCTTTGTTGGAAGATTTGATGGACCCAAGCGTCGTCAAGAGGGAAGAAGCAGGTCTGGTGGAAAAACTATCAAACCCATATGTGTGTTTTGGCCCCGGGACGTGGTGTTTCAGGGATATTCCATCAGTGCTAAGTAGCTCCCACGGAGCTTTGCTCACGGGGGCTGCTCAGAAAGCACCGTGCGTGTTCTTGCCCAGCTTGGAAAAGCTTGGAAAGACGGTGGATGAACAAAATCCAGGAGCAGGAGGGGATTCTGCAAAGGAAAATTCTGCCTTTGAGAGTGATGGATAGAGATGGGTTTGTTCACAGCTCAGCTAAGCGTCAGTGTGAAACTTCATTGACTCTTTTACCAGCTCAGATGAAAAAAAAGATACTTTCCCGGGGCTTTTTATCTTCCTTATTTGCACTGATGAGGCACCTGCCAATCAAGATGACACGAGCTGATTTTCCAAACCCCGAGAAGCACTCGTTACTCTGCATGTGCTGCTTTGGCTGCCGGCTCCAAAATGTCATCTTTGTTACTGAGAGCCATTTCTAGAAGGGTCGAGGAGCTCTCGTGTCAGGGAATGGACATCCAGAACTTTTCTGTTCACGTGTGGATGATAGTAATAGATTCTTCTGGACTCCCTCGCGGGCTCATTCTAATTGCACAATTAAGGAACCGCTATTTATTTTGCTCCCTTCTTTTTCCTTCTTCAAATCTGTGTAATTTTTCTCTTGTGTGGCCACCCATGCCTATAACAGAGCTGATACATGCAGGAGAGCTTGGGCTCAAGGTGTCTGCCACCCCTAGCAAAGAGTTTCCATGTGGTCTGAAGACTTTGTCCTTGGTGGATGGCAGCCCAAATCTCCACGCTGCTGACACGGGCAGTGATTGTTCTGCCAGTTCCTGATGCTGCTCAGGGATGGTGTTGACCCACCCTTGCAAACTTTTATTTTCCAGCTTTCCATACCCTCAGAAAGTAACACTGCCAGGACCTTCCCCAGAGAGAAGAGAGCATCTAGTGCTCTTATCTCATACGTGTTGGGAGTTCTTCTGAAGCACAGGTGGGGATCAGCCTTTCCTTTTAAGATAACAATTTGTCTTTGCCTGGTGAAGTCACAGAAAGTAGCAACCTAATGCAGAAAAAAAGTCCAAGTTGTTCGTGTTAGTGGATATTTGTCTCTTAAAAAAACTACAGGGATGGAAATGCCCTTGGTTCTTCATGGCAATCTGCTCTGGGGCTTTCTTGTTTGACTGGTAGAAAAGCTTGTCTGAAACCTCTATTTTCCTTGGTGCAGCTGATGCTTGTTCTTCCTTTATGTATTTGAAGAGGAGTACTGTCTGTTCCATTCCCCTCTGGGTGGGTCTGAGCTCAGATCTTCCAGAGTTTTACCTAAAGCATCTGGTAATTTTAAGCTAAGATGGTGAGATGGAGAGCAGCAGCAGCAAGATGCTTCTCTGCCCATGAGGCCTCAAGAGCTAGGCTGGTTTCCAAACTTAATTGTTTCTGTGCATCAGTGGATGCATCAGCTGCATTTCAAATCTTCACGAGTTTGGTGAGAACATGTACTCATTTCGGGCTCCTGTTCAAAGAAGAGCCAGTGTTCTCCAGGCTTGATCTCAACAGGTGGATGTGGTGTTACAGTTCCAGTTTGGTGACCATCCACCAGGAGTGAAGGGCAGAGAGTTTGGAATGAGCATCCTCTGGGAAAGCAAGTGCCCAGGCAGCTCTTTTGCTGCCCAGCGTTAGCGGTTAAGTCCTCTAGTCACAACCTTGACTCATCCATTGAAATGTGTTCTTGTTATTCCTGTTTTCTCCTCCTTTTGCCAAGGCTGGTGCAGCAAAAGGGTGTTTCACTCCTCTTCCAGAGAAAATCGGAGATTTTCTGCTTACCCTGTGAGTGATGGTCCCTGGAGCAGCCTGGCATCTCCCCTGATGGGTGGCTCAGACTCCCCCACCTACTGACCTCCCTCTGATCCTCTGAGACCTGCTTGGAAGCACGAAGTGGAGGAAACCCTGGGTGTCTTCTGCTCAGCTATTTCCAGAACTGCTGATGTTAAAGGCTGAATGCAGGTCCTTGGGCATTAGCATGGACCAGTTGCATTTTTTTGGGCCACAGAAATAAATGTCTTTCTCTGTCTCCTATCACAGCTCAAAAGTCAACAAGAAAGGTTCTGAGGTGTTGGTTGATACCCAAGTGCCATCACCTTGATTAGAGCCCCCAGAAAAGGCAGATTAGACAGAAAAAGGTTGATGTTAGAAGTTTTCCTTGGGGCGTTTCTTGCGCAGAGGGTGGGATCGTGTCCATCACATGCACAGGAACACCTCACGCTGTGAAGATCTGTAGAGCAAACTACTGGGGTGTCCTGTACTTTGCTGGTGGTAGTTTACACGGCGCCCAGATTTTATCTTTCCTGACCTCTCCCCCTGGGTAGCTGTATGGGCTGTGTCTCCTCGGCCCTGTGTGCTACAGAAGGTGGGTGGAGAACCTGATGCTTGGGGTGGAAAAGCGGACAACTCGTGCCAACCTCCCCTTCCTGTGGGGAGGGGGTTTGTCATTACCCCACGGGCTTTTCACCAGCTGTAGAAAACTGTAGCGCGTTCGATCAGCAGAGCCTTCGACCGTGGTCTTCATGCCAGGGTTTGATGCAGCCTTTTTGGCCTCTGTGAAGGTTTGGAGAGGATATTAATTTCCTGACTTTATCTTTTCTGGGAAGCCAATATTAAAGGGGGGAGGAGGGAGCAGGAAGGCTTTGCAGGCGCCTGCGTTGCTGCTGAGGAGATGCCTGAATCACGTTGTGCCTTTTTATGCTTAGGTATCATTCCTTGCTGGAGAGGAGAGGAGAAGTGACAAATTTATGGGCAGCTGATGGTGAGACATCATCTGCCTGAGCAAAGAGAATGTAACGGGAAACACTGCTCCAAGGTCCTGCTGTAGGAGCTTGGAAGTACAGTCGATGAAGGGAAAAGGGAGGGTTGATGGAGCATGGGGAGATTGTGGTGTGGATGTTCACCCCAAGAACCCCCCACTGGACTTGTCTGCTCCTCAACCCTCCTCTGCTCACTCTCTGTACTGTCTTTGCTTCACGCTGTGTGTGTGGAGCAGCATGAAGATAGGTGAGGGACCCATAACTGTTGCTGCAGTCTTGGACCATGACGTCTTGTCCAAGCAGCATCTGTGGAGTGTTGGATCCAGACAGGAGCACCTGGACCTTGTGAGACACCTCACCAAGGTTGTGGTGGAATCACCATCCCGGGAGGCATTTAAAAGATGGGCAGATGTGGTGCTTAGAGATATGGTTTAGTGATGGTTTTTGTCAGTGTTGAGTTGATGGTTGGACTTGATGATCTGAAAGGTCCCTCCCAACCTGGGCAATTCTATGATTCTATGACTCTTAAGACTCTTCAGCATCCAGTGAGGTGACCAGGCTTTGGGCATCTGTCATTTCACAACTGGAGTCACTGTTTGAGTAGCAGAGACATCCCATCTCTGGGGACTTACCTCCACCACAAACCAGTACACCCCAGCTATGATGCTTTCACAGAATCACATGGGGTTGGAAGGGACCTCTGGAGATCATCTAGTCCAACTCCCTGCCAAAGCTGGTCCACCTAAAGCAGGTCCCACAGGAACGTGTCCAGGTTGGTTTGGCATGTCTCCAGAGAAGGAAACTCCACCACTTCCCTGGGCAGCCTTTCCAAGGTGCTCCTGCTCTTCAAGATGCCCCTGAGATACCATCTGCCTGTGGTCCACCAGCTCAGGCCCCACGGGGTGGCTTTTGATGCAGCCAAGGTTCTCACACACGATCCATCTGCCTGATATCCCACACCTGGTGGGATACGGATCATTCCCAACCCCCCAGATTTCCAGTAGGACACACATCCTCCCCACCAACGCCCCAGTTGCCCCCGAAAACTGCTGGAACACCCTCAAAAAGAGAAGGGGGGCGAGGAACAGATGCGCATCCTCAGGTTTTGTCCTGCTTTTCTTATTTCCCCCCTTATTTTCCTACTTAATTCCCCTTCAAATGAATTTATTTTTAATTTGGGGGAGGGGGGGTCACCCCATCTTTCTTTCTCCACCCCATCTTTCTCCACCCCGTGGGTCTCGCACGTGGCTTTTAAGGCCAAATCGTGGGTTTTGTTGGTTGTTTTTTCCCCCCATAAGGGGCGATTTATTATTTTTTTTTGGGGGGGGGAGGGGAGAAACAACTAAAAAAAAACCACCCCCAAACTCAATGCTAACGGTTAAACATGATTAAAAATATTAATTATCTGTATTATAACGAAAGGGGGGAAACAGGGAGAGGGAGGGGGTTCTGAACCCCCGACACCCCCCCCGCCCGGTCCGGGGCGCGGGGGGGTGTCGGGGGCGGGGCGTCGGGGCGGGCGAGGACGAGATTGGCTGTCCCTTCTTTGAGTGACAGCGGCGGCGCCCCCCCCTCCCCGCCCCGCCGGTTCCCGCGGCGGCGGCGGCGGCGGCGGGGCTGCAGTACCCGCATCCCGGGGGTAGCCGTGCCGCCCTTCTCCGCCGCTATGGGCCGCGGGGCCGGTCCCCTCCGCCGTTTGCTTTTATCCCTTTTACTTCTCCCTACAGCCGGGACGGGAGGACGGGGAACCGCCTTCCCGGTAGGGGAACCGGAGGAGGAGCAGCTGATGGAGTACCGAGACCCTTGTAAAGCCGGTAAGAGGAGTGGAGGATTTTTTTGTGGGGGGGGGGGGGAGACACAACTCCGAGAGAAGTTTGTAAGGATGGTGATGGTGGACAGGTAGATCCTACCAACAGCTCCTTGGGAACCCCCGGTGGCCACCGGGACCGGCTCCAGGTGGCCACCGGGACCTGGCAGAGGTGGGAGCCGCCTGGGCATCCCGCTGGTCTCCCCCATCCCAGCGGGGATCTCCCCCCCCCCCCGTCCACACCAGTGATGGGGGGGGGTGTTTCTTATTGACCCCCAGCTTCCCCTCTTACCTGCGAGTCACAACCTCGGGTAGTGTTTTTTTTTTTTTTTAAAAAAAAAGTTTTTTTGTTTTTTTGTTTTTTTTTTTTTTTTTAAAAAGGGAGAAATCGACTTGGGATCTTTTAAAAAAATTAATTATCTCCCGCTCCCCCACCTGTTATCCCCCCCTCCCGGGCCAGATCTCCAGGGAAATGCCCGGCGGTGCGCTGGTTTGATGGGGTGTCCCCCCCCGCCCCCCCTCTCGCCCCTTTAAGCCTTTTCCCTGCATTTTTTGCAGCCTGTTGGCAGCTGTTCCAACTTGTCCCGGGGTTCCCTCCGGCCCCAAGTTGCGGGCAGGGAGAGCTCTGCGGGCTACCGCTCCCTCCCCGCACTCACCCCCGGGGAAGGGGATGGGGGGGGATGGGGGGGGCTCTCCCGGCGGGGGGACAAGGACACCCCCCCCCCCAGCTGCGACCCCCGAGCCTCCCTGCGAGCCCAGAGACGTGAAAATTTGTCTCCCCGCGATTCACCGCATCCTTCCAGCTGCCGCCTCCCTCCCTCCCTCCTTCCCTTCTCTCCCTTTCCCAGAGTTTTTGGGTCCCGTCTGGGACTTTCTCAGTTCCCCGAAACCCCTTTTCCCCGGCTGGTCTCTCCAAAAAGGTTCTGAATTTGAACCCGGCTTTTCTGGCCGGGAGACCGGGGTGGCCGGTTGCTCCCTTTTCCTTCCCCTTTTTTTTGGGAAACTCCGTGCTCTCCTGCCTTTCCTCTTTGCTGGGAAACGGGCAAGTGATACCTTTTTAGTCTTGGTCCACTTACAGGCAACTTTGTACCAAAAAAAATCCCGGTTTCTTAATACTGCAGCAATCGCGGGGAGGGGAAGCAGCTTTTCTTTGTGTGCTATGTTCTTGCTCTCTCTTTTGAGGTGGGGTTTTGCCCCAAAATGCTCTCCTGGCTGTTCCTCAGTGTCCCTTGGTGATAGTGTCCCTTGTTATCACCTCTCTCCTGCCTGCTTTTTAGGGGACTTGGGGCTGTATCGGCTCACGGAGACGAGCAGTGTCTATCAGAGCCCCTCTGCCTTCTACTGCAACTTGTTTAACTGGCCTTGGACACGGGCTGTGTGGTGGATTTTATTCCAAAATTCAACTCTTTCCACAGTATTTATTGACTTATTTTTTGCACTAAACATTCCCTCGATCAGTGATTTGTCTTATGGTTTGCTGGGGTGGTTTTGTGGGTTTTTTTTAAAATTCTTTTTAATCCGTACGGGACCCAGCCCACCCAAACCTGCTTTACTGTGTTTGTGTCTCCTTCTGAATGGTAATGAATTTCTCTGTCTGTCTGTCTTTCCAGCGAAAGTAGTTGTTAGTGACAGAGCTATGGCTCAGACCTGGAGAGCTGTGGGTACAGTGCTTTGGCTTTCCCGTCTGAAAACATATTATCCTTGCTTTCTCCTCAAAAGTACGGCATCATCTCTGGTGTCACTTCCACTTGGGACTGTTGGGTATCGCTGTCGGGTCATGAGGGATGCTCCTTTAAGGACCACACAGAGAACATTTACTTTAATTGACTTACCTACATTGAACAGGGAAACCATGGCAGAAAAGGAAAAAAAAAATATAATTATTTCCCCAACCTGCCACTTACCTGCCTTTGCTGTAAGGCCCTTTCTTTCTCCTGCAGTCCCTCATCTTCCAGGCTCTTTGCCTCTCTCACCTCTGCATGGATACAGAAAGAGCCTGGACTGCAAACAGCAGCCTCCCTCCGTTGCACAGAAGGATATGGGGTTGGAAGGGACCTCTGGAGATCATCTAGTACATCCTCCCCTCCCCTCCTGGTGGGCAGAAAGACGTGATGTGTGTTACTCCTGTCAGTTCAATTCAGTCAGGACCGATTACAGAAATTACCTTTATACTCTGACTTCTCAGAATGTAAATAATACTTTCTCCTTTTTCTCCAATCCTTTTCCAGTGTCTTGTTTCCTATAGAGAGGAAGGAGTGAATGGGACCTCTGGAGGTCACACAGCCCTTCCCTGGAGCTCAGGGCCAGGCTGGCATTTCTTCCAGGGCTGGCACACCTCTGCCTGCTGTGGGGGCTGCAGAGGGGGCTGCCCTAAAGGGGCGCCGAGACGTTCCTCACGTCCCTGTACCTGTCTCTGTGCACTGAATGGCTCCAGGTTTTCAAGTCAGCCCCAAAAAAAGAGCAAGCAAGGTTTTTGCCACCTGGACCTGTGTTAGACCCTGCCTCTCCTTCTCCCCATGCCTTCTTCCTCTTCCCATGTTGGACCATTGACTGAGTTAAGCAGGTGTTCACTGCTGAAAACACCATCCCAAAGAGTCAGTCCACTCAAGGTGAAGAGATTCTGTTTCTGTAAGTGAAACAAGGTGAAAACATCTCTAATGGAGTCATCACTCCAAGATGGGCTATGTCAGGATATGGACCCAGAAGGAGGGTCATGAAGATGCTCAGAGGGCTGAAGCACCTCTCCTGTGAGGACAGGCTGAGAGAGCTGGGATTGTTCAGCCTGGAGAAGAGAAGACTCCGGGGAGACCTTCTAACAGCCTTCCAGTCTTCTCCAGGCTACAGAAGAGATGGGGAAGGTCTCTTGATCAGGCAGAGGAGTGATAGAGTGAGGGGGAATGGCTTTAAACTAAAAGGGGAGAGATTTAGATGAGATATTAGGAACCTGTGAAGGGGGTGAGACACTGGAACAGGTTGCCCAGAGAAGCTGTNNGGAGGTGTCCCTGCCCAGGGCAGGGGGGTTGGAATTGGATGATCTTGAAGGTCCCTTTCAACCCAAACCATTCTATGATTCTGTAACAGGAAGCCTATCATGCTCTCTTCCTGATGTTCTGTAGCAGTGACAAGTCATCTTAACTTCCTTGGGCCTGAGCTTCTCCACTGGTGGGACAGTGTCAGCCTAGAGAGGGCAGTGACTGCAGACCTGCTGTGAAAGGCTCAGGTGCCCAGTATATTTTGTGGGGGGAAGTTTTTGCTGGTCCTGTGGGCACTGTGAGTTCTTGTGGGGATATTTCCATGGCTTCTGTGGGCACGGTCTTGTGGCTGCAGGTTGTGTGTGCAGGCTCTTAGACCAACTGCTGCTCCACTTACGTGTTTTCCAAAGCTGTTAAAACTACTTTTTTTTTTTTTTTTCTTTTTTTTTTTTGCTGCAGCCTAATGGCTGTGACCCAGAGGGCCGGGATGGATTTAGATCTGGCAGGTTACGAAATGAAAGCTTGCCAGTTCCTCATCCTTGCAGCTCATGCCCCGAGGTTGAGCGCAGACTGTCGATGGTTCGTCTGCTAGTCTGGGAGTGAAAAACCTGGCACACGTTCCTCCCTCTTGCGTTAGCTCAGGGTGCAATCATCTCCAGCAGCAAGGATAGGAACCCACAGCGCAGGGCAGTAACCTCCTAAATCACTGCAACTCCTGAGCTACTTGGGATCAATGTGTCCAGTTTCCGGGGCTCAGCTGGTGGGCTCTAACTCCGCTGCTGCTCAACCTCCTAACTCCAGCCATCCAGGATTTTCTTTTCCCTGTCTGTGGCTGTTTTCCTGCCTTTTTGATAGGGTAGGGAGAGAGGGCAAAATGCCCAAAAGGCTGATGAAAGGGGCAGTTGAGGGAGGGCTGCGCCGTGGGTTGGAGGTGCCAGGGGTTGGGGGTGCCAGCGCTGACTCTGCTGGGTGGGTTTTGCTGAGTGTTGTGTCAGGTCACCAGAGCTTGTCCGAGGGAAAGGTGCAAAGGTTCCTGCCCTGATCTGCTCCCCTACAGCTGGAAAAAATGTCGTAAGCCTGACCTGTGCCTTGGACAGATCTGCTGCTCAGAGCTAAAGACACCCAGGTCCGAGTGAGGCTGCCTGGCAGACAGGCAGCAGGAGAAACTACAGATGTCTGGTAAAAAAATAAACCCAAGCGCATCCTTCTGGGGCTCCTCAGGCAAACTGGAACCAAAGGAATTAAATAGGCTGCAATTTGTTCTGGTAGTTATTTTGGTGCAAGCTTATATGAACTTTAATTTGGGGTGAAGAGCAGAACCCGCGAAGGTTCAAAGTGACCTCTGGAGAGGGTATAGTCCAACTTGAGTCAATAAGGGGAGGTGGGAGACATAAATAGGAAGGAGAGCTGGCCTCTGAATAATTTGTCCCCTGGGTATTTTCAGGCTCAATGACGCATTCCGTCCAGCAACAAGCCTGTGACGAGGCTCTTTTCCACTTGCCAAATGAGCAGGCGAGGATAACGAGCTGCAGTTTGGTCTCAGCATCTTGCTTCCTGGGTGCTTTGGCTCCTCGTGTGGTGTCTCCTGCCCTTCGTGAGCTGGAGGTGCAGCGTTGCTTCCCGAGGCTGGGGGACCACTGAGGGTGTCCTATGTTTGGAGTCCCCTGTTTTTTGGCTCAGTTCTGTCTGCTCTGGTGTGGCAGTTCACTCTTGTGTGACATGTCCTGTCCAAGTCCAGACATGGGCCAACATGCAAGTCTTGATTCCCAGGCCAAACAGGCAATTCCATGTTCCTCTGTGCAGGGGTTTGCATCAGGAGGCAGAAGACCAAAGGGTCCAGGGCTCCTGCTGCCTCCACGTGCTTCAGATACCCTTTGTGAGGGTTTGTGTTGCTGAGGAGGAATCACATATAGGTATGAATGAGCCTCGTGAGCAAGTTCAGCTTCTTTCCGTGAGACTTGGAGCCAGAGAAATCGTTCCTGGATCGTTTTCCCCTGGCTCATTGCTTGAGGAGGTGCCGAGCAGGCAGCCCTGGAGTGGGGAGGCTGAGAGCAGGGCGCTGGTGGGGAGGTGGCACCAGCAAAGTGAGTCAGTCCCTGGGGATTTTGTGGAGTGCTGGGGATGTGAGCTTGGAAGGGGGGGAACCTCAGTGGAAGGGGGGGAACTGTTAGAGACCTGAGTGGTGTTCCTATCTCCCTTGTTTCTTTGTCACTAGAAGGGTTGTTAGAAGATGACAGAGCAGCTTTTCCTGCCAAACCACTGCCCCTTTCAGGGTGGGTGCTGCTTGCCCAGTCACAGGGTACCACTGTGCATCCCTGTTCCTGCTCTACCTGCTGATTTGATCCACCAGCTTCTAAATACCCCATCCCAGAGGTCTCACACCCTGACTGAGCTGTCGTTCGTTCCTCCCAGCTCTCCCTCCGCACAGGCACAGCGCCCTTTCTTCTGGAGGCAGCAGATTTCCTTTGGGTTGTGGTGCAAACATCTGAAGTCACTTGCAGATGCTTCTGTGGGCATCTGAGGAACTTACTGTCAGGCACTGAAAGCCTTGCAGGGGCAACCAAATGAGAAAGGGGAGAAGGGATCTGTAAAGTCTGGGTCACTTGAATATTGCTCGGGTTTTGAGTGAGATGCAGGTGCTATTTTCTCTGTTGGAAACACAGATCCATCACGTTAGAAGGGAAACTTGAAAGCTCTTTGCTGTGGATCCAATGATCCACATTGATGAGGGCCTTTCTGCCATCTTACAAGTTGTCCTCTTTGTTTTGGCAATGGTGGCAAAGCATGTGCCGACTTGCCCTTTCCTTGGGAATCACAGATGTCTGTGGAGGAATCTCATTTGCAATTTACAGATTGTCCATAAAGCTTTGAAGCCTCTGAGCTGGTGTGGAAGGTCTAGGAGAGTGGCCAGTGCCTCTGAGTTGTAGAAGATGGTGGTGGGGGCCAACGGCTTACCCAAGGGTGGTCAGATGATGGTGGTAGAGGCTGAATCCTGGTCTCCTGACATCTGAAGCCATTTGAGCTTCCAGAAGAGAAAGTTTCCTTCCTCCTTTCGTTGCCCCCAATACTTACACATGTGCTTTGGGGGAAGAATCTGGGACAGACCCCAGTTTGTGGGTTCCTCAGTGCCGATTAACATTTACCATTTATGTTAATATTTATAGAGGCAGGAGAAAGCTCTCACTGGTAGCCATTCCCCTTATGTTTCCCCCTTTCCCCCCGTAGGCTGCAGAAGGGGTTAAATGCTCAAGGAGGAAGTTGAAGGAGTCGTTTTGGGTGGTCTGGGAAAGAATGAGAGAACAGACTATTCAGCCTTTAATTTACCTGCTTTGGGGAGGTGACAGCAGTCAGGGAAGGGAAACCAGGTGGGTGAGGACTGGAGACACCCTGTCTTTACGAGCATTCGGTGATGCAGCCTGGGAAGCTCTGTTCTGCTGCAAGGAGTTTTCTCCTCAAAGAAAAGGTTTAAGGTGGATTTTATTATAATCCTAGCCAAGAGCAAGCTAATGGCTGTGGCTTAAAGAAGAAACAACCACCAACCATTTTCTTGCAGCTTGAGATTCCCAAGTACAGAAGCCGTTCACCTGGGGAATTTGAGACCAAAACCTTATGATCCCTGGGCAAAGGAGCACTTGAGATCTGAGTCTGGAGACCTTCCAGCATTTATCTGTCTGCTCAGGATGTGACAAAACCATGCTTGTTCTTGGACATTGATCCTTGGGGTTGTATTGGATCTGCTTACCCCAAGGGAGATGTAACACTGGGTGCTATACCTACACCTTGGGATGTAGCAATGGAAGGACAAGGGATGGGCAAGCTTAGGACAGGGGGCCTTTATTTCCTTAAAGAAACCTGGGAGGATGGGGAAAAGGTGTTTTGGAGTTGTCATGGCTGCTTCTCCCCGATGACCTTTGCAGAGCTTTTATTGAACTTTGTGGTCTGGGAGCAGTTCACAGGTGTATGCCCTTGACCACAGCCCACACAGGTTCAATTGATGAAGACTTCTCGTTCCTCAGGTGTTCTCTGGTGTAAAATTAGTAAGTCACAGAGCCCTGGCCAGAGGCATTTGGGAACTGTGCTGCAATTCTTCTAGGCTTCACAAGTCCACAGAGCTAAGGATCTTGGTGTGAGGCACTTTCTGCTTGCGTGAGTATGTTCTACCTTCGCGCTTGGAGCTTTTCTTTTCCCTGTGTCGTGTGTCTGGTGAACCCAAGAGCTGGCTGTGTTGTACTGGTAAAACCACCTCTTTCTCATTTGCTAACACCGTGCCCCTGGGTGTCTCCCAGGTGAGCAGCTGCTGCCCTGGTCTGAGTGGGGAAGAGCTGGGTAACTCCTAATAACCTGCTGTAGCATGTTCAGGCTCATGCATTTGCACATATCCCAGGTGCTGTGTGCCTGAGACGCTGGTATTTCTACCCTCTTTTCTGTAATACGACCATTTCTTTCTTTTCTTTTCTTCTTTTTTTTTTTTGTTGCCTTGAGACCCTTGTACGCTCTGCCCCCTTCCCTCTGTGTTTCCCACAGATCCCTTTGGGATGTTCCCTCATCTCCCTTTTCCTGAAGCTCTCTCCTGTCCCTGCCTGAAGGTTTGCTCAAATCCTCCTCTATTTTCTCCTCTGGGTGTTCTGCAATGCTTTCTCCTCTCCAGCTGTGGGGTGCCCCATCTCCTCTCCCACCCGAGGAGTAACTCATGCTCTTCTCCCTGTGGTCAGGAGGTCCTTCCCTCCTCTCTCACTGAAGAGCACCCCTGTGCTATGGTGTGCATTTACTTGCTGTGTTGGGCATGATGAGCCTGTTCTGTGCAATGGGCTGTTTGCTCTCATAGGTGGGTTGATGTCCCCATGTCCCCTTTCCTTCGAGAAACCAAAGGGAAACTGGTGGGGCTGGCTTCTGTGGATCACAATCCAGGGCTGTCTCTGCCAAGGAGATGGTGTTGGGACTGGGGAAAACACTGACCTGACACGGAGGTCTGTATGCTCTTTTTGGAGATGGGCAACCTTGGAAGGAAGGAGGCACCTCTGATATTGAATAGCCTGGTTGTCCTGGTTCACTAGTATTGCAGGTACAAACCTGCAACAGAAATGTGTTCAATTAGTGCTGAAATGTGCTTTCACTGCTCAGAAGGGATGGATGGTTGAGCAGAAACTGGCTGTTGTTTTGATTCAGCAAACTAGGTCTTGTGTTTGTGGGTTTCCCCCCCCCCTTCCTTTGTTGTAGCTGAGCTCCCAGAAATGCTGATCTCCAGGGGCGCCTGTACTTTGATGTTCAGATCCACTCTAGCACTTCCTGAGCAGGAAGGTTCCCTGTCAATAGAAACTGCTTAAATGTGCAAGGAAGCCCTTGATTAAAGAACTCTCAATGATTGATTGCTCTTTCTTGGCCAGTTTGTGTCAGCCCAGCTTGGAATGGAGAGAAATGTTCAACTGCGTGTTGAAGGAAGCCCACGTGAAACCCCAGCCTCTGGTAAATCACCCTCTGGTTTGACTGATAGGAACTGTCAGAGACCTGCAGCTGCTGCTGGTCCATGAATCAGCTCAGCTTTAGACCCGAGCGGAAATTCGCATCCTCTCCAGTCATTTTGCATTCGTGCAAATGTCAGCACCCAAGCACAAAGCATCTGGTTGAACCTCCCCATCTGCAAACCACCACCTCCCCAAAGCTGTTTGCAGAGCCAACTGTGCCACCGTGTCATAAGGCACAAGTTCAGGTCTGCTGAGCAATGGGTCTCCTCCTGTAGAGCTAGTGTTGGAGTGTGGTTGGAGTCCCTTTGTCTTCTCATTAGAAGCTGGTTGGAAGGTGCTGAGAAGGACCTTTCTCCAGGCCTCGTGGGACCTGTGGGTACTCCCAGTCTCCCACTCCTCACTGGAGTGACTTTGAACTTTGGGCAGCCTTGTTGGCAAATGGCACTGCCTCAGCAGCACCGCTTCCATCTGCTCAGAACTTTGCCACAATTAACTGGTTTGGCTGGTATTTTGCTGGATGAATTTCAGGTGAGACCTGCTGGTGTGACCTGGAACTTTGCCTCTCTCGAACAGCTGTCCTCTGCAACATGTCTACTCTGAGACTGCCTGAAATAGGGGCATCAAAAGGGACCTTGGCTGCGTTGTCTATGTCTCTGTTGCAGAGGTTGGGTAGTGGGTAGGAGATGAGGCAACAGCTGCAGGAGAAGCTTAGACAGAGGTCTTTAAGCTCTGCCAGACTCAAGAGACCCCAAACTGAGAAACAGCAGTTGGTAGATGGCCCTAGCAGACAGTGGTGGAACCTAATTTAGTGACCTACGAGTCAAATGATCTTGAAAAGGATGGAAGTCCTGTACCTTAGCTAGTGTCTTCAGCCCAGGTGGAGCTATTCCTTGGGTGGCCTGTTGTCAGTAGCTCATGCTGGATGTGGGCAGGAGAATGATAAAACAGTGAGAACTGTGCTTATATGGACCGTGTCAGTAGGGCTCCAGTCAGAAGAAGTTGTTCAAAGCTCTATACACCTGCCTTCGGATGTGTTTGATGGTCCAGAGGCCTAGTTCAGGCTTCAGTGGCCACCAGATCTTGTACCTTGCCATTGTCTAGTCGCTTCCCTGTTGGTTTACCTGCCGCCTGTGGGTTCCTGACAAGAGTAAGGCACAGATTTTGGCCTAAAAGTGAATTTTGAGAAGTTTTGGCTGTTGGACTAAGAGCTTTCTGAGTTATTTGCACAGCGTGACTTCTGGGGCTGTCTGGTTTCTGTGGGTTTATTGCAGTCAGTCGGAGACCTGTAGACACGTTCTTGGGGCTGACCCTTTTGGGGGTGGCTGGGGTGGCCTGTTGGGCTGTTTTTTTTGCAGTGGAGAGAATCCTGTTATTGCCCTTCTGTTGATGTTGGAAGTGTATTTTGCTCTGAGCTGCAGCTGGCCCGTGTGTCGGGCTGCCCGACGGGTTGTGCAGTTGACCGCTGCCTGGATTTAATCTCTAACCTTTGATTGTTCTTGAAAGCATGTTCTAGGGATTGCATTCCCACCCACACTGCTCCTCTGACCCCTTCCATTTCCTGGGTGTCTAAGTACAGAACAGAAAAGATTCATTAACCTGGCAAGTAACCTCTTTTTATGGGGGAAGTGATTTTCCGTCACGCTCTGTTAGATCCTATTGATTTCTGTTTTTTCCCCTCTTTGGCCTCTTCTGCCATATATTCCCTTCTTTGTCATGCTTCAGTAAGAAGGTGATATGTGATATGCTGGGTGGGTTGTTTTGGTTTGGTTTTTAGTTGGGTTTTTTTTTGCTGTTTCCTGGGCAGAGAGCTGGGATCTCCTAAGGCCATTGCTCAAGTGCCCGACTCTCTGCCTTTTCTTGGAAAGCTTTGTTGTCAAGGTGAACTGCTGGTTAGTAATGGGATGTTGACATGAGAAGTAAAACATCAGGCTGCCCTATTTTTTTCTTTTCTTTTTTTTTTTTTTTTTTGGCCTGGCATTGAGAAGAGCATTTTCTGCTCTTTTGCCCCTCTTTGCCTGTGGTACAATCCCTCATCTCCTGCCAGAGGGGAGTTTGCTGTGGGGTTTGCAAGCACAAATAAAGTGGAGACCCTCAAACCATCAGGTGTGCCAGCTTCTTCTGTCCTCCTGGGCAGTGATAGTGGTGGGGTCCTGATGCTTTTGTAACGTCTTGAGTATTTCCCCTGCTTGGTGTCAACTGGAAGGAGCTACCCAGTTTGGGCTGCCCCACAGGCTCGTCATTGCAAGCATAGATGGGTAAGAGCCACGTCCTTAGAGCTGTGAGGGAGGGCATGGGGCCTGTTTTAGGAGGAACAGGACATTCTGTGTAAAATCCCACATGGGGAATGTGGAAAATGTTTCCTTCCTGATGAGTCCCCTTCCTCCTGTGCACAGCTGTACATTCCACCCTCTGGACAGTCATCTTTATGCTAATGCAAAGATAAAATACTACAAAGGTAAGTGCTAAACACATGTTCTCTGGGCAGGTTACCTCAGTTCTGAGAATTCTTTTTGCTCTCTTTTTTTTTTTTTTTTATTTGATTTTTAGACAGAGCCTTTCTGTGTTTCAAGGCAGACTGGTAGGTGATATTTCACTAGTTGGAGAAATAGTTTCCCTTCCAAAAGTATACATTTTTGTAATAATTTCTCAGCTTTCATGGTTCTTCCTAAATTCCTCCTCTTGATGTATGAATATTTTATGGTAGTCCTTAAGAATTGCAACTGAAGTTTGATTTTTTTATTTTAGGGAGCATTGTTGTTTCTTCTAGATTTTTGTCTTGTTACAAGAAGCCCTATTCTGAAGAAATTGGTTGGCCTTTGCACTGCCTGTCCTATTGTAGCTCAGCCTCAGCTAATCAGGATGAGGAGCTCTGCCCAAGGGGAGAAATAAAGCTTCCTGCAGCAAGGTTTGTCATCTAGGTTGTCCTAGGGGAAGCTGCACTTCCCCTAAAATAGGCAATTAAACCCAGAGGGGTCGGTGAAGGGACATGAGCTCTGTTTGGAGACCAAGCAAACTGATCCATGGGGATGTGAAGTGGAGAGATGTGCTCCTGGCTCTCAGCAAAACGGGGTCTGGCAGTTTGGTACCAGGCTCTTTGGAGGCTTCCTGAGATGGTTCAGCTCACAGGAGAAGGGGAAAAAGCTAAGGGGAAGTTTTTGTAGAGAAAGAGGGCAGTGCTTTGGTGAGTGGGACACACCATGAGTCTCCTGAAGATGGGATCATAGTCTTCGCTTTGAGTTGTGAATTGATGCGGGCAATCAAACAAACCAGCTCAAGAGTCTTAAAATGCGTTAGATTCAGTATTTAAAGTTGCTTTCCTCATATTGCTCTCAAGGCTTTGAACTTTCCATTTCTATGTTGTTGTTGGTTTTTTTCTAAAAAGCTAATTTCCTCATGTCCTCCAGAGACTGTTAGTATGTCTCGAAAGGGGGAACAATAATCTGTATCTGTTAATACAGTTTGGAGTAGAGACTTTGGAAGGTCTCGTAGCAAAGTTGGGAAAGCTGGGAGTGTTGCTATCAGCAGAAGGTGGTACCATTGAAGGAGCAACTGGATGTGGGAGCCAGATTTTAGATTTTAGGAAGAAATTTTTCACTGTGAGAGTGGTGAGGCACTGGAACAGGTTGCCCAGAGAAGCTG
>BJBW01002142.1:31393-59170 GCA_004320125.1 Scolopax mira | reverse complement strand
CTGGTGGGAGGTGTCCCTGCCCATGGCAGGGGTGTTGGAACTGGATGGTGTTGAAGGTCCCTTCCAACCCAAACCATTCTATGATAAAGTAAGCTTTGGAAGGATGTTTGCTATCCCATGTGAATGCTGGGACCTCTCCCTACAGGAGAGCTTGGTAACCTCTCCCTACACGACTGCTTTCAGAATGTTCTTTCAGTCAATATGAAGGCTCAAGGGATTATGTTTGGGAGGGGTTTAAATGTTTTCCTTCCCGTGTAAGGGCTGGACCTCTCTTCTGCTCCATGATGCTGCTGAGCAATGCAGGCACCTTCTGCTTCCTTGAAGGATGGCCTGAGGATGCCATCATCCTCTGGAGAGAGAAACTCTGGAATGAGCCTTTTGGAGAATCTGGAGATGAGGGATGGGGTTGTGTTGCAGGTGGTGCTTCTTCTCTCATCCTTCTGCTGGTGGTGAGGCAGAGAGGGTGAGGGACACATCACAAGGCCTCTGCATCCTGGGGCTCTTGTTATTCATTATCAAAAGCCAGCCAGCAACCTCTGTTACGTTGTCACAAGCCAAGGTCCTGGCGTTGTCTCCATCCCCCTGCCTTGCCCCGAATTTTGCTAACATGCATGAATGCAGAGTCCTGAAATTCAGGTTCATGGTTCCAAAGTTCATGGTCTTGAGAATAAACAAAAAACTATTGTGGTGGCTGAGAGCTGGGTACCCCATTAACCCAGAATCATGAATATTTATCATGCTGGATTACAAAAGAACATAGAGACTATATTGTATTTCCTATAACTTTATTTCCATGGCGTCTTTTCTTGGCGGGTCACTTTAATGTAAGCTTTGCTTATTTAGTTGCACACTTTAAGCCGATTAACTTTTTACTAATAAAATGTGTGTTGACTCCCTTTGTCCCCGCTCCTGTTTGTTTGTACCTACACTCCTGTGACAAAGAGTCACAGAGAACTGCTTTAAGCTCTGGCTAAATCCCCCTGCTGGAGGCTTTGAATCAGCTGAATGTGTCTGGGGGGGTGATTTCAGCCTTGTATTTTCTCTCTCGCCGCCTGGAAGTTGGGTGCTGCTAAAGCAAGCTCTTCTGAACACCCCCTCCATTTCTGAAACCCTTTGTGGTGCTTTGGGGTTTGGCAGGAACCATCCAACCTGTTATTGTGGCTCTCTGAGCTGGATCAGAATAAAAACTACTAGTGGGTGGAATGGGAGAATCTTTCCAGCCATGAAGACTGGTTTGTGGCTCTTGTGTTGGTAGTTTACCAGCTGGTAACCACGTTACTCCTCCTCTGCTTATGTGCCTTGCTCTGCCATTCGATGCCCAACATACTACATGTGACTTCCCTCTAGGAGCATCCCTGAGAGATGATTACATCTGCCAGTTTTATTAAAGACGCCGAATAAAAAAAATTTCTCCTTTTCCAGCATTCAGACCAGAATTTTAAAGTTAGTCGGGAGCCTAAAGATTTGGATAAGCACTTGGAAAACACTTTCTAAATGCTTTTTCTAAATCTGTTCCTTTGTATTTGGAGCTTTGCTAAAGCTAAAATGATCTCTTGAAAACGTACTGTTATATTTAAGAATGGGTTGATCTGCCTCAAAACACACTCAGTAGCTTGAGCCAGCAGCAAATGCCAAGGCAGGGGTAGAAAAGTAGGGTAAAACAGTGTGATACATCTAAAAAGTCTCCCTGACTGTGGTAGACTCCCCAGTCCCTGACCCAGAGTTGGTTCTCTCTGTGTAATGATCTTGTATAAGTTTATCTTCCATCTGCTTTCTTTTTAAACCTGCATAAGCTTTTGGCATCCACGGCCTCCTGGGATGAGAAGTCCCAGAGCTTTTTGCAGGTGAGTATGGGACCACTCAGGTTTGAGGGTTAATTTTGAATTTGCTCATTTTGAATATGCTCATTAATTTCCTTGCAGTGGAAAGGGGATGACCGGAGGAGGTGTGTGCCATTTCTCCCCATTGCCTGTCCTCTCCAGAGAAGTGTCTAAAAAAAATTGTGGTGGGAGGTGATGGAAGGGGAAGGACAGCATAGGAAGGGGATGTTCTCACCAATGTGGTATCTGGCCATCTTCTAGTACTGGAAGTTTGAAACTCCTGTTACTTTGGTAGAGTTTTTTGTAATGTTTTCTGGCTGAAGGCAGGGTTCCAGAGAGCACCTTGTGGTTGCAATGGCCCTGATTTCAGGGAAGGACATTGTGCCTTTACGACCTGATCCCTGAGAAAGATGATAAAGTTGTTCTTTACCCAGTCTCAGCTTAGTTTGGCCACTGTTTTGGGATCGTATGATGGACATAGACAGGTAGCTCTGTGTTGTGGCATCTAAAGATGGCTCCTGTTGATATTTATCACATGGACAGTCAGTAGGTGCTCTCAGTTTCCTCCTGGATGAATAAAATTACAATTGGATTGATGTGTTAACATCACTCTGGCAGCCTTGTAGTTCAAGAGTCTCCATTGTATCAGTGTATCTCAGGAGTGGTGTGTATACTGGAAATACTGTGGAATATTTGAATGTGTCTGATGAAGATTGATGCTGGGCAGCACTGTCTAGATAAAGGAATGAAACAAGGACATGAGGCTACTTGTACAGTTGAGTGTGGAGCAGCAATTGTCAAGCGTTGGTTGCTTTGAGGAATGGTATGTTAGGAACTGAGTCATGAAGATGCTCAGATGGCTGGAGCACCTCTCCTATGAAGACAGGCTGAGAGAGTTGGGACTGTCAGGGACCTTATAGTAGCCTGTCCTCTCTTGTGGGTGCATGGAGGGTGGGTAGAGCTTTGCATCTCACGATACTTCAGGTCTGTGCAAAATCCCAAGGGGAATCAGAAGGGTCACAGAACCATAGAATCATTTCAGTTGGAAAAGAACCTTGGGATCATCGAGTCCAACCATCAACCCTACTCTACAAAGTTCTTTCCTACACCATATCCCCCAACACCACATCTAAATGACTCCTAAACACATCCAGGGATGGTGACTCAACCACCTCCCTGGGCAGCCTCTTCCAATGCCTGACCACTCTTTCTGTGAAAAATTCTTTCCTAATGTTTAGTCTAAACCTACCCCGTTGGAGCTTGAAGACCTCTGTGCTGGGCAGTGCTGCTTTATGGTGGTGTTAATCTTGTGCAAGGTCAATATTAAAATAGGGGTGTGTACCATGCAGGGAAGGACTGGTGTTTGATGGGTTAAAAGTTGTGTTGATGTGGCTGTGGAGGGATAACTGATGGGGAAGAGCAGATCTGCTGCCGATGGGTTATTACAACGGTTGTGAACTCTTTTTGAGGGTGGCAGCCCTTCTGGAAAGTGCTTGCATTTTGCTTTCCATTGATCCAGAGCTGGCACAGGAGCCCTGAGAGTGAGCTGAGGGCAGCTCCCTCAGGCTTTCCTGCTGAGCTAACCCCCCGTCCTCTTCTGGAGGAGCAGGAGGTGTTGGAAACCAGCAGCCGAATGCTTGGGTGATGGGTCCTCTTTCTGGCCCAGCACAAGTGTCCTTCTGCAATGAATGAGCCACTTCCCATTTCTGGTACCTTCCTTTTTCCATCAGTCAGGGCTGACCCTGACGATGCCCAGGGGTACTTGTGGCAAGGTGCTGTGGGAAACTGGAACCAGTTTGTAGTGGTTTGGGCTGGAGTTTTCTCCCGATGTTGGTCTGCCTGGGGCTGGGAAGTGTTTTCAGAGCCTGAGCCAAAAAAAAAAAAGGGCTTCACTGCCTCAGAGCAGGGTTAACACAGGGAGACCTTTCTGGCACTCTTAAATCCTGGCAACTGCCCCAAAGCAGCTCTGTCCCCTCTCCCCTTTGGTCCCCTGCTTCTGTCACACTGCAGCCTCCCTCTTCAAAGGCAGGCACACTCCTGAAGCAAGGCTGTTGGCTATCCGGAGGGGACAGCTTGTCAGGGAAGAAGAAGTTGTCTTCATTCCCCATGTAAAGTCCTTTTCTTAAGGCTGGGAAATGCCAAAATTGAAGTTGCTTTTGCACCAGCCCTGCTTATGCATCGGGGTATTCGTTAATTATATGGCTTCATTACGCCGCTCCTGGAAGAGATCCAGCTGTGGGGTGAAGGGGGCTGGTGATGACAGGGGTCCTTTTTCTTCTCTTGCAGAGCCGGGGGGTGGCCACTGAGCAAGGATAAGATTAAAAAAACCTCTGCCTTTTAGACAGCTGAGAGGCACTGCGTCAGTGTGCGCGTTGATGCTCCACATCGGTGTTCCTACATAGTCCTGAGGAGAACGGTCTTCCCTCCCATCTTCTTTCTTCTTGCAGAATCACACACTATTCATGGTTGGAAGAGACCTTAGAGATCATCGCATCCAAGATCATCATCCAAAAGGAGGGAGAATCAGGGGCTGAGCTGGTTAAGAACAAACTGGCTGTAGCTAATCCTCACTGAGAGACCCTCCAGTTTCCACAAAGGTTTTATGTACCAGTGACCAAACGTGACTGGAAGGCACTAAGAGCGAGTTAGTGGTTTGTGGAGGTGTGGAAGGTAGACCTGTGCATGAAGCCTTGCTGAGTGTCATCTTCTGCTGGGTGCTTTAAGTGAGTCCTGCTGGATGAGGAGACAGCTCAGTGAGACTGGCCTCTCCTTCTGGCCTTCCCGAGGAGGCAAAGGATGAATAGTGCCTTCTTCAAATTACTTAACGCCATGGTTTTATGCCAACTCTGTCACATCACAGCAGATGTGAATGGTGCTGAATGCCATCGAAGGCCTTTAAATGCCAAACAGCTTCTGAGATCCTCCTGACTTCAAATTTGCCTTTGATTCCAGTCTGGAACTGGGTCTACTAGCTCTTCTATTTTGTCGGAATTCCACCACCTTGCCTTTGTGGATGGCCGTGTGTTGATTTTCCTCCTATCCCCAGTCTCCTGATGTCTACTCGTGAGGAGACTTGTGCGTTCTGCAGCGGTGTCCCCAAAAGCTACATCAGGTTCCCAGAACCTGGGAATGCTCCTGGGGCTTTGAGGGCAGCCTCCCATCAGCGTAACCTCATACTGACGTGTGCTCCAGGCTTCCTACGGGGTTCAGGGCGTGAAATAGCTCCTGTAATTTGGGACCCAGGGGAAGAGGCTGAACTGGAGAAGACCCTGGGCTGACAGCAGAGGCGGCTGCCGTTAGCAGGCTGAATCGCACAGCGTTTTCATTCATTCCAGCTGTTTAATGGGATTACGCCAGGAGTGGCTTCTGCCCGCAGGCACTTAGTGCCTATGGAAATCTGCAGCTGTTACGTGCAAATCCCATGCCTCCCCTTTCCGCCCAGGAATTTATGAATGACGGAAACCATGGGAATCAATTGCATCAGTAATTTTTCCTGTGCTTCACCCTACGTGGGATTCGAGGGGGACTTTCAGTGAACTGCGCCTGCGGTCCCCCGGCAGCCTCCCCAAAGGTGGGGGAGATGCTGCAGGGTGGACAGTAGGTGTGAGAGCGGGATAGCATGGGTGAACGTGAATCCCTCCTGCCTTGGACAAGGAGCTGGACGCCCTCATCTTCAATGTGGAGCTGAACACACTCATCCTTTTCTTGGTCCAACCGCCCTTTCTGTAGCAATGAGAAGTGCCTTGTGAACTTCAAGAGAGGAAAGGTAACCCCAGGACTTGACTGGGCTGAGGGGCTGGGACATCCAGCTTGACCTTGGATTCTGTGGCCGAAACAATCACTTTGCTGCTTCTAGGACAGCCTGAGAAATGCCTCTTTGCATGACTCTTCGGAGCATCTATTTGGTGCCTGCTTCAGCAAGTTTTGTCTAAAGAGATGAGGCAGGTTTCACTGTGCAGAGATGTTCCAAAGGACACATGTTCTGCATTGCACTTTTGTGCCCAAACCACAACAGGGTGCCAGTATAACGTGCCATTATCATAGAATCATAGAATGGTTTGCATTGGAACAGATCTTGAAGATCATCTAGTTCCAAACCCCCCATGGACAGGAACACTTCCCACCAGACCAGAATGCTCAAAGCCCCATCCAGCCTGGCCTTGAACCCCTCCAGGGATGGGGCAGCCACAGCTTCTCTGGGCAACCTGGTCCAGGGTCTCACCACCCTCATAGCAAAGAATTTCTTTCTAGTCTAGTATTCAATCTTAATCTCCCCTCTTCCAATTTAAAACTGTTGCCCCTTTCACTACACTTCCTGACAAAGAGTCCTTCTCCAGCTCTCCTGTAGGCTCCCTTCAGATATTGAAAAGCTGTTATAAGGTCTCCCCAGAGCCTTCTCTTCTCCAGGAACAACTCCAGCACTCTCAGCCTGTCCTCCTAGGAGATGTGCTCCATCCCTCTGATCATTCTTGTGGCCCTCCGCTGGACCCGTTCCAACAGGTCCATGTCTTTCCTGTGTTGAGGACTCCAAAGCTGGACACAGTTGGACACAGTTTTCCTTGTCCTTATTGATATTTATTGTCTGATATTTATTTATTGTCTGCTTCCCTGAGCAGATCTATTTCTTGGAGAGCAGTACCTCTGAGTGAAGGCCTTACCTACCTATCTGCTCAGTCCTATCATCTGCCCAGCTACAGACCACTAGTTTGGACATTGTCTGGCTGTAATAAGGCAAATGACATGTTGCCAGGGTAAAACTGAGCAGGAAGACACAGTGGGTACATCAACAGTGAGATGCTAATTTTGGCTGCACAACAAAATGCAGAAACAGGAAATTATAGCTCACATGGAGCCCCAGAGCCTCACTTGTGCCATGGGGAGTACCAACAGCTACAACTTGGCACCTGATGGTTATGTCTGGATGAGGGCTGACCAAAAAGCATCCCTGTCCTATGAGTGACTCAATCCTCTGGAACCAGGAGCAGGGGGTGATTGCAGTTCCTGACCTGATAGATCTTCTTCACACGTCGAGGTGTTCGTTACAGGTCTTCTCCAAATCTCACTCACTGCGGTCCATAAACCATGTTGCTGTGGTGGCCCGATCCCAGGAGGAGGTAGAGTCTGGACCAGTCAGCAGCATCTGATGGTGGAAGGAGCTGGAGAAGCTCAGGCAGACCTGTGAACAAAGGAGCTGTTGCTCCAAGCTGCATGGTGAGACCTCTCTCTGTGGAAGCCAGACAATCTCCCCATTTATTTGCAAGTGGCATTCGGTCACAGTTTTTTGGCAACATATGGAAGCTGTTTAAATTAGCCGTAGGAGCCATACATGGAACAGATGCATATTCTTGAGTGGGCTTTTGTCGCTGATGTTGGAGGGAGTGAAGGGTGCAGCTGGCTCACTTGGGAAGTGGGGAGCATGTCCTCACCCAGATGTAGTTAAGTGCCTGAAGTGAAATGGAGAACCAGAACGTTACAGGGTGCATGTTGATAAAAACTGACTTCTGGTGGGCACCTACTGCATAAATAAGATGAATGGATGTGATGGCACTTAACCCTTCACTGCTCTCCTACGTGCTCAGTGCTGCTGCAGGATAAGTTGGGTTTACAGAAGACTGCATGGTCCACAGCTGTCTTGCTTGTGTCTTCCACTTGTATGCTGGTATGTTGACCCATGAGATAAAAGCTCTGAGGTTTGATCAGAGCATAGCTCTACACCTTTTTGAGTAGTCTTAATAAACACAGAGTAATGAGATCTTGTTGAAGAAAGCAGAACATTGTGAGGCCTGAATGTGGGTCTGAATCTTGAAAGGAGCTTTGTATGGGGAGAAACTGCACCCAAAATGTCTCCATAACTGGAGCCGTGGCAGGTTCTGAACTTTAAATCCTTGTGGAGCTCTGTGCACTGGGAGGGTTGTGTTGCTGCACAGTCCTGGATGCTCACTGTGGTGGGTATGGCAGGGACAATAAAAAATGAATGTTAAGAGTGTCGACTTTTTATGTGCCAAATGTGATGGGACACATCAAAATGAAAGTTCTGAAGTTGCAGTGAATGGTTGCTGTGGATGTTTGGGGCTGGCTGCGTTCAGCTGAAAAGCAGGAGATGCTCTTTGCTTTATACAAATGATGAGAAAAGGATGGTTTTTCAGGCTTATTTTTTAAATTACTTTTATTTGTAGGAGTTTAAAGCAGGCAGGAAATTACCAGGGTGAAATGGGGTGTTTTAGGAGGCTGTAGTCATCTCTGTGAACCAAGTGTCCACTGCAGCAGCCTGTGCTCTGGGCTGTGTCATTCTGAGCTGGCACGCACAGTTCCCACCCAGGGCATCATTCCCACCCAGGTGTTCTGCAGGATTGTCCCCTTCTGGGAAAGCCACCTCTTTGGATTACTCCAAGGTGGGCAAATGCCTGTTTCTGGGCAAATTGGTGGAACGGGGAGTTTCCTTGAGGTGTGAGAGCAGGTTCTCAGAGGCTTGATGGGCTGAGCACAGGGCATCACCTCTGGTTTTAACTTTGCTGTAAGTCTCAAAGGCTTCAATTGTGTTTTCAACCATTTCAAACCAATGTGTTTTCAAACTTCACAGATGAACCAAACACCTGTTTGTGGGTGAGAAACCCTCATATTATGGTTTGTAGATGAACCTGAGTGAAACACCTCTTGGGATGTGTTTTGACCTTTCTTTTTTTACTTTACTTTTCTTTTTTTTTTTGTTCATCTGTTTCTTTGAACCCTTTTTGCCCGCATTGAGATTTTACCCGGAAGCATCCTTGTCACAGGCGTTGCTCTAGTAAATGTTCTTGCGTGCTGCAGGGGGTGGAGCGCTTCATTTTCCAAGGTTATTTTTAACTCCTAAAGACTTGTGGCGAGGCCAGTCCAGGATGGTGGCTGGGATTCTCCACAAGGAAGGGCTGTGCTCCGCTGCCAGGGTGAGCCATTTCCACTCCTCTGCTCGGGGGTCATTTTCTGTGCATAGTATCTCCCTCTGGGGAGCGTTTGTAAAGTTTGATGATTTTACTATTTATTTTTTTTTTTAGAGGGAAGAGGGAGGAAAAGGAGATGAAATCCGTTGATCCTCTTTTGTTGGGTTTTGTTTGGGTTTTTGGTTGGGTTGTGGTGGGTTTCTTTTTTGGTTGGGAAGGGGAAAACTATGTTTGCCCCTTATTAATGCAATTAAATGCTGTGTTTGGGACTGCATCACGGCTCAGCAAGTGCCTGGGACGGGACTGGTGCTTTGTGCAGCCAACCTGTTTCCTTGGCTTCTCCCCTAAACTTGGGTTTCTTCCCGCTTGGCTGTGTTGTGCTCCGAGACACGCTCACCCCTTTCCCCTGCTCTCACCTCTCGCTTTTTCCTTGATACTGTGATTTCGGGAAGGGTCCCAATCCCATGGGATGCTGAGCTTCTCCTTCCCTGGAGCCAGCTCAGTGGTCTGTGGATGCTCTTGCTGCTTTGCAGAGCCAGGACCATGGTATTTCCTACTCTCTGAGATCTCATACATGGATGGCTTTTTTTTTCTTTTTTTTCTTTTTTTGGTCCATTCCACTGGGCACCTACACCTGACTTTAGGGCATGAGCCCCAGTAGAGTCTGGGGGTGCCCTTGGTCACATTCCATGCCCCTGCCACACCATTCAGTGCCGCAGCCACTCCGGCTGCTAATCTCGTTCTGATCTCTTCATTGTTGTATTTTTTGGCAACCCCAATTCCCCCACCCAGGCCTGAGAATTTAACATCAGCACATTTGCATGACTGATCGGATTTGTCTCGCTTCTATGACGACATTGTTTCTATGGAAAATTAATGGATTCTCACGTTGTATTTTTTAATGGCTGAAACCACCCCCCTGCCACCCTCTCGTCCCCGAGCTCTCAGAGGGGAAGTCTGTAAACAGCTCAAATTAGCTATCCTCCGTAAATAGCTCCCATTTCTTTCCTGCCTCCTGTCCATTTCTTTTCTCTCTTCCAACAGTGCTGCAACACTCCTCTCCTGGTGTTGGGGGATGAAGAACAATGAGTAAAATGAGCCTATGTTTGCTTTCCTTGTCTGGCCCTTGAATAGATGTGATCTATCATGAAGTATCCCCTTTCATCCAGGACCATGGTGTTTGAAGTTGTCAGCCTGCCTTAAAGTTAGCTCCAAGTGGGCCTGGGTTGCTACCTTCCATTTTTTTTTTCTTTTTTATTTTTTTCAGGATGCAGCTCTCTACTTCTGTTCATTTTTTGCCATGAGCCAGTTTCTTCTGCGGGTGGGCAGGTGGCAGTGAATTTCTTGCCCTTTTGGGGTCAGCCCTTCCCCTGCTGCAGTGCTTGGGGTGAGAACCGTGAGGTTTTGACAACTAGTGTGTCAGGCCACCTAAAGGAAGAACATCCCTCCCCAAATGATGTAATTAAATAAGCTGTAATGGTTCACTTTGCATTGTGGGCACAGCTGGTGGAACGTCCTCAATAGTGGACAGTGCTTAGCCCCTCAACCACTCCAGTTGAAGTCTAGGGTTTGAGCATTAAATTTCCTAGTGCCATCTCAAAGGTTGTTATTCCTCAACTAAACTTCAAGGGATAAATCCAGGGCAAGCCCCATGGTATGGGAGTTACCCAAGGCGAAGGTTTAACTTTGATTGTCTCCTCCTAGAAGACTAAAGCTGGTGACTAAAAGGCTCAGAAATTCTCCCTTGTTGTCGAGGAGGGTGCAAAGTTTTAGGTCAAGGATTCCTAACCCATGGTAGCAAGGACAGAAACTGCTGGCACCTAGTCCCTGTGCCTGTCCTTGAGATGATGCTGGGGTGAGGAGGTGATCCCTGACTGCCCCCAGCCTTAAATGGTTGATTGTTGAAAATCAGACCCTTTGTTCCCCACAAGGCAGAGGGGAAGGTCCTTTGGAGAAGAGCTTGTTCTGTTGCCACACAGCTGGGCTGCACTTGGTTGTCCTCATTCTCCTGCCTACCTCAGACTTGGCTTGTTCACTGGGGTCTTCTGGCTGCTGAAGCTCTTGCTTTCAGCCCCACAAGCCCAAGGTGAGGTGGTGTCTCTCACTGAGGGTAGGAGGAGTTACTGGGGACCCCCACTGAGCTTTATCTTCCCACTTTCAGGTTTTAGGTCCACATATGTGAAGTACAAGAGCATCCTGGAAGTAGTGTTTGCGAGAGGAAAGAGGCTTTGCATTAGTGCTTTTGTAATTAAGATGCACTACTACGGGTGGCAGGCAGGAAGCTGGGGGAACCTGATTGCTTAGTTGCTTGGGACAAAAAACGTTGCCAATTTTTTTTAGGCAAAAATGCTGGAGGTATGGAGATAAGGTGGCTGATACGGATTCTCAAGGTGGTGGTGGTGGTGGAGAAAATGGGGTGGGAGAGGATCCTCTCACTCTGTGCTGGCGGAGGCTGGGCTGAAGCAATCAGCTGTGCAAAGTGTTGCTTCTCCTGAAAGCGATTGCTGCTGGGGGCTTTGGATTATATTAGCGTGGAAAAAAATGCCTCCGAGTGAAGGGCCACAAATCATAGCTGGGCCAATAAGGAGGGAAAGAGGACTATAAAACAGGAAATCAATTTAATACTCGGTGGGTGTTTGCAGCGTGCTCACCCTTCCTTCAAATTGCCAAAGGAAAGATTAATTAAAGTTATATTGAGCAGCAAAAATGATGGAGGGTGTGAGATGGGGCTTGCGTGGTACAGCTTTCTCCATAATTAATTGACAAAGGCATTCTTGGATTTCATTGCCCAGAACCTTGCCACCTCCTGCTCTTAAAGGGCAGCTGAAGCGATGCTGGAATTCCAAGCCTCGTGGGTTGAGCTAACGAGGAATGTTTCATAGGCAATTGGGAAGGTGCTACTGGTGATGGTGCCACCGTGCTATTTATGGGTCCTATCATTTAGGATCAGGCCGTGAAATGCTTTTATCTGCTTGTGGTTTTGTCTCCTGGTTCCCACTTCTGCCAAGGCTGAGCTGTACGCACGGCGAGGTGGAGGCGCTGGCAGGGGATGGAGAGAGCTGGTGGTAAGGTCTCTCTGCTGCCTTTATTTAATCAGAATAACTTTTGAGCAGGGTGTGACAAAAGCTATAGGAGGTCAGGGCTTGTCTGGACCACTCGCTATACTGTCAAACAGGGAGAGGATTTAACATGGCTCCCCTTTCCCTGCATCATGATCCAGCTGCCATCTGTGTCCCTTCTGTGCTTCTCAGGAAAAGCTGCACCTGATCAATCTTTGGGAGATGCTTTTCCTGCTTGCACCAGCTGCTTTTTTTTTGGGGGGGGGGGCTGTTGTTTATTACTTTCCCTCTGCCTCTCTGGGGTAGGCTTTGGAGACAGCAGGGCTTTTTGCCTTTGTGATGGAGTATCAAAAGCCAACTCCTCTAAGCCAGGACGCAGCTCAACTCGCCAGGTTCCACCGGTCGGCGACTACAGCGCTTCCTCCCAAATTTCCCCTTGAAGATCTTCGCTTGGTTTGATGCCAGAGCTCCCCTTAAATCTGGCTGAGTGTGAAGCTTTCTGCTCCTGTCCCTCTGAAAAGGAGCCACGGCAGTCCTCTCTAAGGGTGTTTAAACACTTTGTGGTGCAAGAGGGAGTTTCTGCCCAGGACTCAGAGGTCTGGCAATCCTGGAAGGAACCTGTTTCCTCTGGTTTCCATAATAAATTACTGAATATGTTCACTGCTGAAGCAGCTCCAGTCTTTATTGGCAATATGAGCACCGTGGCCATGCCCAGCTTCTTTGTTGTGTGTTATTGCTGTGGTGGCTGGTAGCACCTGGCTGTGGGATACTGCAGAAAACAACATTTTGTTTGAAAAAAAAAATACGTGTAAGTATAACAGTCTCTTGATGCAAGGCCAGCACTAGATATTTCTAAAATCAATTGTAATTGATTGGACCAAGAAGAGGAGAAGGTGATTGCTGCTTAGTGCAAATGCTGGGTTTGGCACTTCTTAAACCAGCTAGGACAGAAGAAACAATACTTGAGTTGTTCAAATTACACGAAGTTGGCAAATCAAGGGTTTCTTTTTTCTTTTGTTTTGCTTTTGGCAAGGGTATCTTGCCAGGCTGTTGGCTTAAAGAGAAGATACCAGGTCTGTTCTGAGTCACTGTTGGCTTTTCCTCAATGTGGCTCTGAACTTTGTGTAACTTGGAGATCAAACAAGACTTATGCACACTAGCCATGTTTAAAAGCAATTTTCTTTGCTCTCTTCTATAGGCTAAGAAGGTGTCAGCTGTTCAGCTTATGGATGTAGGTAGCTAAAGACAAAAAATGTGTGCTTTCTCATCATCCCTGGATGCTCAGAAGAGAGAATGTTGCTTCATAGTCCACATAGTGCACTAAAAGATGGGGTACTTTTCTAGCCTATGTTATGTGCAGACTGCTTTCTCAAACACTAAGCAATAGAGATGTCCAGGCAAGGATGGGATGGGGTGGTATCCAGTTGAGAGCTAGACACTAGGGTTTGGGGAAGAAATGCTGAACTGGCAGAAGTCGCAGAGGAGGAAACTCGCTCCAAAGCAGTGGTGCAGGGTGGAGGCAAGCTGCTTGCACTTGGGAATGGATCAATGAGCCCTTCTTGGCTTGTGAGAAAAGAGAGTGCTGAAATGGAGCCCCTTTCCTGAGCAGAGTGCAACATCTGTGGCCATGGTGGAGCTGGAACAGGTTGCCCAGAGAAACTGTGGCTGCCCCATCCCTGGAGAGGTTCAAGGCCAGGCTGGATGGGGCTTTGAGCAACCTGGTCTGGTGGGAGGTGTCCCTGCCCATGGGACAATTCAGAGGTCATAGAATGGTAAGGGACCATAAAGATCATTGAGTTCCAACCCCCCTTTCCAGCCCCCTGGGGTTAAGGCAGCCCCTTGGGTTTTACACACCACATTACAGGGGAGTAGCATCCTTAACCCTGTAAGGTGGTCAGAAGCACTGGGGAGCAGACATCCCCCTGCAGTGCTTTTTTAGGAAGAGGCAGGTGTTTAACCATTTAAGAGCCCATAGAGGGAGCTGCTTTGCTGCCTGTGGCATGGATTTCCAGCTCTGTTCACATATGCCCTCCTGCCTCACTCCTTGTAGCAGGAACGGATTCATAGACCCTTGGCCTGGAGTCACTGCCATGTTGATGTGGAAAAGGTGAAGACCTTGAGTGAGGAAACAACCAGCAGCATTAAAATGGAAAGATCTTTCTCCTAACCTGACTATGGCAGGCACTGTAATCCATGCCAGTGAATTGTTAAGGTTTTGGTTAAAATAACAGGGCATTCAGCCAAGGGAGACCATATATCTATGGTTCCTTACAGCTGGTCATTGTGTATGTTCACAGGTATGTTTGCAGCTTTGGACAAATTCAAGCCCAAAGTATTTCTTTGCTTCTGCATCATCACCTTCCAGGAAAGGCAATTCACTGAATGTGAATCAAAATTTCTGGCCTAATCTGGTCTCGTATCAGCTCCATCAGCCTCAATAGTAAGAGCTGCTTGGTCCTTGCTGTCCACAGCGATTAATGCCTCTTCTTAAAGAAAAGCTGGCAAGCTGTCGCTCCGAGCGTTAAGGGTTTGCACCTGGCTGTACACTGCAGAGCTCCCTGCCAAGAGAAATACTGGTTTCTAAGTTTGTTAGCCTGCTGTTTGGAGATTTTTAATTGGTTTTTTTTTGTTTTGTTTTTGTTTTTCTTTCGTGTTTGTTTTTTTTTTTTCCCCCCTCCCCCCTTTGGAAATCCTCCCATATTAAATTAAAAAGGAGACCTTGGTAAAGGAAATCAGAAGGGATGCTTTGAGATGCTCCGTTTGCCAGTGGTCTTTGAACTTGTGACCCTTTGGAAATGGAGTACTTGGGCTTTCCTGTGGGGCAGCTCCTGTGGGGTGGGAGCAAAGCTCCTTTCAGGTTTGCGTGCCTTTAGGACGGAAGGAACCTTTGACAGGGCAGGAGAAGTTGCTGCACAGCATTCTCAGCTGGGACTTACAGTGAGGAAAGTTGTTGAGCTGGTTGGGGGCTGTGATAAATCACCCGGTTCCCCCGGAGCACACCGGGACTGCGGAGAGCTGGAAATAAATGCTGGGGAAATTCAGCTTTTGTAGTGGGCCATCTTTCAGGATGATGTATGGCTTCGTCACAGAAAAGAGATTCCTTTGCTAGGGCTGGGAGAAAACTGCTGCCTTCCACTGGGAAGGGAAAAAGGAACAGTCCTGTTGATCCACACTGCAGGCTGGCCCTGAAAGCCATGCTTTGCCATGGGCTACCTTAGCCTGAGAAGAAAACCAAACCTGTGTGGTACTAATGGCAAAGAGCTAAAGGGCCCCCCCAAGTTGGTGGACGTTAGTTTGGGGATGAAAAGGGATGATGGGTTTGGTAGGAGGGTAGGGAATGGCTATCTAGTTGGCCAGTATAATAGTGACTTGCAGAATGTGGCTGAGGGGGGAAATCATAGAATCATCTGGGCCAGAAGGGACCTCCAAAGGCCTCCAGAGGGTGGTGGAGCACTGGAAGAGGTTGCCCAGGGAGTTGGTTGAGGCCCCTTCCCTGGAGACATTCAAGGTGAGGCTCAATGAGGCCCTGGGCAGCCTGGTCTAGTTGGGGGTGTCCCTGCTGACTGCGGGGGGGTCAGACTAGATGGCCTTTGGAGGTCCCCTGTGGCCCAAATGATTCTATGATTCTATGGTCTGCACTAACTGGGGTCTCTTTTGGACCCGTTGCCATATTTCTGTTCTCTGGGGTTTGGTAGCACTGTCAAGGAGACCCAACCAAACATCCAGATCCAGCCTCCTTTGAGGCCATCTCCCATTCCTTTGCTGTGGCCAGGTAACCAGGGGAAACACCTTTGTTCCAGGGAAAGGGGGAAGCGTTGGAGTCCTGTTCCCCTCATGCCAGGGCTTTGCTGAGGTGCAGAATAGAGGAGGCAAAGGCTGCATCAGAACCAGTGCCAAGCTGTGTCAAAAGAAGCCTCTCTGAGTTAACCTTTCATATCTCAGTTGCCACAGAGCTGATGTCAGGTTTCTGATAGTCAGGCAAAGGCCCTTGTTTCATTTGGTCTCACTTGGCAAGTGAGATGCTGAGTAAAAACCCGTTGGTTTCTCAGGCCTAACATGCTTTGATCAGTGAAATTGCTAGTGTAGCAGTGGGATGCTCCCCCCGCTCCCCCCCTGCCCACAAGTAATGTAAATGTTGACTTAACAAGAGGAGAAAAAAATGATTCCATCAAATCTGGCCACTGTTGCAGACAGCGACTCAACATTGCTCCTTGTCTGCCTTGCTGACTTCTCTTGAGCTATACCAACGATCAATTTGCTCTGGGCTTTTTTTATTTATTTATTATTTTTCATCAACCTACACAGGCTTCTCATGTGAGTTTTAACAGCCCCGTTCGTAACCTGTGTGTTATCTCTGAAAGATCTGCTCTGCTTGGTCAACTGCTTCATTGGCTGTGTTTATTTTGTTCAAATTCCCCCAATGGTAACTATAGGCTGTCCGTCAGGAAACTCCCAGGCTGTAATTTTTTCCACTCAAATGATTTCCAGTCTGTTCCTCTGAGCTGTGAATGTTGAGGTATCAGTTTGTTTACCTTATTTTCACAGCTTCTGGCTGAAACTCAAGGATTTTTACAAAACTAAAAGCTCTGCAAAGTTAAGTCTGGGTAACTGATCCACAAGGGGCCAAATAACTGGTGTTTCTCTGCTAAAGTGGAAATGGTAGGATGGTTTTTGGCTTGGATGTCTCCTCTTTTTCTTGGATTTTCTTCTCTCGCCCAGAGAAGCTGTGGTTGCCCCATCCCTGGAGGGGTTCAAGGCCAGGCTGGATGGGGCTTGGAGCAACCTGGTCTGATGGGAGGTGTCCCTGACAATGGCAGGGGGTGTTGAAACTCTATGATCTTCAAGGTACCTTCCAACTCTAACTGTTCTGTGATTCTATGATTTAGAGCAGTGCTAACGACGCGTATAAAGTCCTGCAGGTCGACAGCTGTGGCCTTTAGATGTACGGCTGAGCTTGAGTCCTTCACCACTGTCCTGTCTTATGCAAATTGTTGGACTGGGGATGGTGTGGATGCAGCAGCTCATGATCTGAGCTGCAACTTAGCCAACTCCTTCATGCTAACTGGGGAAATATGATATTTCAGTCCTCCTTGTAGGCTTTAATGGAAGAGTCAACGTCACCACCTTAGCGCCTGGTTGAGAGCCAGACCAGTAACAACAATTAACACAAGGAATCCCAGCTCATCAGCTCCTTTTGGTGGATCTGCACAGTGGCTTTAATTTAAATGTTGTTGTCTGGCCTCCAGTGATGTCCACTCCACCTGTACTTTTAAATCTACTGCTGTGTATTACCTTTTTTCTGGTCTGTGGAGTATCTCCTTTTAGGTGCCATATTTAGGAACTGTACTTTTCTTCCAAAATAAAAACTAAACTAATTACAGTTTGTTTCTCTCCAGCTGCCTTTTGGGGAGATATCGCTTTAGACGAAGATGATCTGAAGCTGTTTCAAATAGACAGAACTGTTGACTTAACAAAGCACTCCGATGGCAATGCAAGACACACTTCAGGTAAGGGCAGCCCTGGGGTGGTGATGCCTTTTTCCCCTTGGTTTTGTCCTTGGGGAGGAAGGAGTTCCTCTCACTCACGATGCCTGTTCCCACGGGCAGGGAGGTGCATGCAGAGCTTAGTTATGGGACAGAGGGTGGGATCCAGCTCTGCTTCATTAAACAAAAAGCAAATCACAGTTGTATTGATGCAGCTAATCCCATCTTGTCCGAGAGAGGAGACTTTAAAATTTACAGCACTGGTCTCTTTCTACAATGACTGCCTTTCTGTAAATTTGGAAGGAAATGTGTTTGAAATAGGGACACTCATTTTGGCATTAGTCTTGACTCTTATTGTCCTCCCCTGCTTTTGGTGCAATGTATGATCTGAACAAAATAATGCATTTTTTCACCTGTTTACCCAGGTAAAACCCACTGCAGTCTTGCACACAGACAATCCTTAAAATGGTGTTATAATTGAAATAGGTTAACGATGTTCTATGAAGCCAATAGATGGGGTAACATATGCTTATGTTGCTCAGTCTCGTGCCAGACCCCAGTTGTTTCTGAACTCATAAGCTTCAACCAGACCCCAGCTCTAACAGCCTCTGACACACTCTGCAGCTGGTTTGGAGGTCTCCCTGCAGCATTATTGTCTCTACTCCACTTCATGCTGCAGGAGAGAAATTGTTGGAAAGTTTGGGAGGTAGCAGAGGGACTGGAGACAGAGCAGGTCAGGACAAACTTCTCTCTCTCTGCTGTTACACTCCTGGGTTAGCAAGTGTGGTGAAACGTAAGGTAAAGCCAAAAATCACTGAGATCATACATTCCACTCAATTCTGTGCATCTCAATTCTTTTTGTAAGGACTGTTTTTTTTTCCTTGTCACTGCCTGGCTTTGGTTTCAGAACATCTAAGCAGTGTGTAGGTCCTGTTCTGGGCATCAGCGCTCCGGCTTCCTGTTGGGATGAGTGTGAAAGATGACACATCCAACACAGAGGCATATTTTTGATGTCAATTTAACTGATTAAACTCATGGAGATGCTAACGTTCTGGAGAGAGGAGGGCTGCCCAGTTCTTCAGATTACGGCTCGCTTCCTGGAAGCCTAATTATCCTGCACTGTCGTGTCATTTAGCCCATTCCTATTGTGTTTCAGGCTGTGGTGTGTTCTCAGGTGATAGGTAATTAGGAGTAGGTTGCCTTCAGAGGAGAATGTAAATCAGAAAATGAGGACTAAGTAAGTGAGACAGGCAGCACTCATCTCTTCCACATCCTTTTGTTTCCTGAAGGTATATGAGGAGGCTACTGGGGAAATCAAACACCCAGGAAAGCCAGGCTTCATTACCCATAACAGTTACTTGGGAAGACAAATGCTGTAACTACAAACATCCCCTCACTTTCTTCATCTTTATATACTGAGCATGATGTCATGTGGTATGGAATATCCCTTTGGTCAGTTGGGGTCAGCTGTCCTGGCTGTGTCCCCTCACAATTTTTTGTGTACCCCCAGCCTACTTGCTGGTGGTGTGAGGAGCAGAAAAGGCTTTGACAGCGTAACACACACTTTGAGTTGTTGCTAGCAACATTATTCTCACCCTAAATCCAAACATAGCACTATACCAGCTGCTGGTAAGAAAGTTAACTCCATCCTAGCCACCCCCAGGATGCGCAGACATTGGTCCCTTACAACCACGACTCATATTGTGTGGTTGAATTGTTTCTTCCTGGCACCTTTTATTGACTGAGGCAAAGCTGGTGCATCATACGACACAGTGGTGGTCATGTCACTTGCTTGGCCCTGTTCTCATCTCTGGCAGGCTCCATTTGTCCCCCTGGAAGTGCAACATGACAACCAGGCAGCTCCCGTTCTGCGGAGCAGGCACAGAAGGGTCTCTGTGTTCACCTCCCCTGCGGGAAGGGGGCTCTCTGCAGGGGCAGGAGGCATTGGTTCTTCTCCTGTGGGTGCTTGCTGGACACTCGTGTGAATTGTAAGAGGGTGGTCTGCTTCAGCATGGTGGGGATTGGGACCCATTCTTCCCTGCGAGAAAGTCCTGCTCTTTTTTTTTTTTTTTTTTTTTTTTTTCCAGTGGGAAGAATGCAACCTCTGCACAGAAGCAGCCTAAGAGCTTTTATGAATGGGACCCCTTGAATTATAACATTTCAGAGTTTCCTAAAGCTGTTAATCGGATTAGTTGGATAGCAGAGGAAGTGCTTAATACGTATATACAGGCGCATAGGCTCTTCGTATCTGGGAGCTGCAGTTCTGAACACACTATTAGGCCAGGCATTCTTCTTCCCCTGTGTTGTCTCCTTGTCCCCAGAAAATGCTCTTTGGCTGGGAGGAGGGGTGAAAACTCTGCCATTCAACACTGTTGGGCTGTTTGTAAGCATACACACTGTCAGCTTGTGTGGAGCATCTGCATCTGTCAGGCCCTGGAGAAAGAATGCTCTGGAGGTTCCCATGTTTCTATGGGTGGCAGTGGACATGGGGTCTTCATTGGATCCAACTGGAGATGACCTTTTTTAGTGAAAGCTCTGCCTTGGTTTGGGAGGGCTGAGGTTGTCAGATGTTTCAAGGTTTCCCATTCCAACTCACACAATCACAGAATGATATGGAGTTGGAAGGGACCTCTGGAGATCATCTAATCCAACCCCCCTGTCAGAGCAGGGTCACCCAGAGCAGGTTGCACAAGAATGTGTCCAGGGGGGTTTGGAATGTGTCCAGAGATGAAGACTCCACCACCTCTCTGGGCAGCCTCTTCCAGGACTCTGGAAAGAAGTTCCTCCTCATGTTTAGATGGAAATTCCTATGTTCAAGTTTGTGTCTGTTACCTCTTATCTTGTCACTGAGCACCACTGGAAAAACTCCTTCTCTTCACCTTCTTCCAGTCTCAGTCTAGAAAGATAGCTATGCCCTTCTGTCAGCCCTTGAGAGAGGAGCAGGGAATCTGATCTGAGGATTCTGCCACAGATCTCTGAATCAGCAGTGCCCTTTGTTTGGCTTCTGGGAGAACGGATGCCTTGAAATTCAATGTTTCCTAGCATTTTCTCAGCAAATTCAGAGCTAATATTTCACTGCTCTATCTGGGATGTAAAGCAATGGAGCCAATAGCATTGTCCTCTTGGGGAAGTCACAGAGCAGGGTCATGTTCCTGCATCTTGCGTGCAGACATCATTCTCTGATACATTTATAGCAGCAGGGTTTTCTTCGGGCCACGTTGAGGGAAAGGCAGGCATGATGGCAGCCTACAGCTAAGTCTAGACCATTTTATCCAAGTAATTTTTAGGTGTCTGCCTGCTGTTCTCTGTTGACTCGCTTCAAACTCTGAGCTCCGAGTTAGTAGAGAGTATTTTCAAACAGTGCAGGTGACCTCTGAGTGGATGCCAGCAGACATCCTTCTAGAAGAGGGCTCACGGCTACCAACCCCTTCATTTCTCATCTGCACACTTCATGGGTTTCCCTGAAGATTAATTCCAAAGTGCTTTCCTCCAACACAGTTCTAAATCATTCCAGTAATGTGACTTCTGTGCTCCTTGCCACAGGTTGTTCCACCTGAAGCTTAGTTTTGCTCTCATCAGTGATTCAATAAAAGAACTGTTTAAAGTGGCACAATTTGATCTCTCTTTGAATTGAGGTAAATTTTTTATAATTTTCTAGACCAGGAAAAAAAATGTTTGTTTGGTTGGGTATTTTTCTTAGCTGCTCTTCTTTAAAACCTAGGTCCTAAGCTCAGAGAATTGTTTGCATTCCTTTCGTTGGCTGCTTTTTATATTATTAGAGAATCTTCAGGCTAAACTATGCCCTCCGCATCGTCTTTCATCCTGCTGTTACCATCCCTAATGCCAGATAAATATTTACCAAAAGGGAAATTTCCTCCTCCCCTTTAAAAATGCTTTGCAGGTAGGAGATGGGGGGGGGGAAGACTCGTAAGGGACGTTTTTAAAATGAAAGTGTTATTTGGCATTTAAAATGTTAGTTTGCTCCCTCTCTGTTTCTGTGAGATCAAGTTTAGATGTTTACTTTGGGAAATTGGTTGTTCTCCTGCAGTGGTGTTGAAGAGAATGCCCTGGGGATTGGGCCCCGTAGAGGCACAGTAATGGTTCAAAACACGATGAAATGCATCAGGTACCTGGAGATCTGCCAGCGAGCACTATCCTCAGCAAGCCCATGCTTCACTGACTCCTAATCGCTTTGATGAAAGATTTTTTTAATTTTTTTTTTTTTTTCAAAGAGCTTACAGGTTTGAAAAGTTTCTCACAGCTTTTTTTTTTTTTTTAATAACTTTGGTGACAATATTTGCTTTTACAATATAATTTTAGTTTAGAAGAAACTTGAGTTGGAAAGAAGAAACTTGAGCCTGGAGGGTTCCTGTACTGCTGTGAACCCCTGGGTGGCTTTGAAATGAGGGGGGAAAAAGGAAAAACCCACATGCAGGCTGTGACTCTGCAGTGTCACCTCTCTTTTGGACCCGAGCGAGCCCATTGGTGCAAGGCGATGGTCTGCAATTTATTGCTTTATCTCCTGAAGCATTCACCACAGAGAAAGGTGGCCTTTTCTTGGGAGTATAACAATAGGATGAGGAGTAATGGTTTTAAACGCAATGAGGGGAGATTTAGATTAGATATTAGGAAGGAATTCTTTATTGTAGGGTGGTGAGATACTGGAAGAGGTTGCCCAGAGAAGCTGTGGCTGCCCCATCCCTGGAGGGGTTCAAGGCCAGGCTGGATGGGGCTTTGAGCAACCTGGTCTGGTGGGAGATGTCCCTGCCAATAGCAGGGGCTTGAAACTGGATGATCTTGAAGGTCCCTTCCAACCCAAACCATTCTATGATTCTGTGCTGCTCTTCATCGTGCTGGGGAAGTGCAGGCAGCACCTCTGCTGCTTCCCCAGATCTGCACAAAGGACACACAACAACCCAGGAATCGCAGATTTCCGTGCAATGTGCATAAAACGGCTCTGGGGCATGGAGGCAAACTTTGAAGAGATCTGGAAGGGAGCAGAAGAATGTGCAGTCCTGTGTGAGCAATCACATGAAGGTCTTTATGGTGTGTGGAGGGAGGTGTAGGGTGGCTGCAGTGCTTTTTGAGTTAAATGACACCTTTTCGCTCACTTGGTGTAGGCTGTCAGCCCCTGGAACTTATTTTGCTGCTCCCTGGCTCTGTTCTTGAGGCAAGGTGTTGATTCCCACCTGAGCTGGGACTGCTTGCAGGACAGGTTGGCTTGAGTGTGGCTCTCCTGCAAAGAGTTGTGGTGTTTAGCCTCAGGGTGGAGAATAAATAAGACTTCTCCTCCAGTGGAGTGCTCAAGGTGCTGGAAGCAGTAACAGGTAGGGCTTCTGCTGGTTCACTTGGGGAGAGGTTGCTCGATCTCAGGGCTGTGGCCAGTAGTAGTGTTGCACAGTACTTCCAAATCCTCTTTGATACTACCAATGAAGTGAAATTGAAGTTAGAGCAAAATGTGCTTCCAGAAGAATGCAGAATCCAGGGATTTTACACCATGAATGACTGAGATAATAATAACTCTTGCTTGGTGCCCTGCTGTAGTGGCACCTGGTTCAGGGTAGAAGGGGTGGACTTCAGCATTGCTGGATTCAGGGCTGTCTGGGGTCCAACCTTTAATTCATTTAGGTTTGGAGCATATCTATGGGTTGTGCTAACTTAATCTGAGCTGCATTGGTCATAACTATGTACGTGCTGTAACATAATCCCATCTGTGAACTCTCTACAGGGGTCTGCTCTTTTGGGAAATCTTTAGTGAAGGTTGCTTCCTCTTCTGTGGGTAGAGGAGCATCTTTGTTCCAGGAGACCTGTCTGAGGGCTCGGTCCATCTGTTTCCATACCTCCTTTCAGTTTTCCACAACACGTGGCGTGCTCTCTAGGGATGGCTCTTTGCAGTCCTTGCAGCCTCTTTGCAGGAAGAGGAGCCTCAGCCTGCTCTGCAGAAAGGTAGGTGCCAAACACCTGACGCCTGGCCTGATGCTGAGCTTTGTGTAGCTGTGCTGAATGATTTTCCTGTGACTAGCCCCAGTGTTTACCTTTTTGAGTCTGTTCAGCAACCACAAAATTAATTTCCCCTAGTTCTGTACTTTGCTAAGGCAAGGCAGGAGCTTCCCTTTGGAAGAACTGAGTAAGTCCTCTAGAGCTGAGAGTGTTCTTCACGCTGCTCTTCTGAGTTCCTCCTTTCCCAATTCCATATTTCTGTCCAATAAGTCAGTGATCTTCTCTACAGAAAAGCAGATACTATGTTTTTTTCCTTCCAGCCCAGAGTCTTGCAATCCTATTGCAACCTTCTCTGACCTGCCTGTTTTTCTCCATCATGAAGTAATTCCCTAGAAAGCCCACGACCCTTGGCTGTTGCTGAGGAACCTTCTAATTCCCCCTGTAGCTGAGGCTCTCCTGCTAGCAAATATTAATCTTTGGGGCTGATATTTTCACTGGAAATGCTTTTCTTTTTTGATTCCTGAGTGCCAAGTTGGAGTACTTCTTGGAAAACGTCGAGAGGGATTTTTCTCTCTAATTGCTGATCTCGGGGACGCTCTTTTGCTAGTTACAGGAACAGAGCCCTCCAGGCTGCTGCCTGGCGGAAGGAGGGGAGAGAAGGTGATCAAGTCAAGGTGACAGAGTGTGGTAGGTGTATAGGTGCAAAGATTGTAGAACCATCAGAGAATGGTTAGAGTTGGAAGGAACCTCAAAGATCATCCAGTTCTAGCCTCCCTGCCATGGGCAGGGACACCTCCCACCAGACCAGACCAGGTTGCTCAAAGCCCCATCCAGCCTTGAACCCCTCCAGGGATCTCCCCTTGGAAGGTTGGAGAAGCAGCCCTGAGTCGGGACAGTGTGTTTATCAGGAGTGGGGAAGTTCTCATCCTGGCAGTGCTACCAGACTGATGTGTCCTTCGGACAGTGCCTGTGGGGGGATCACACCATCTTTGGGTCCAGAGCCCTGGGGATTTGGTGCGTGGCACATGGGGTGGCCCATCCAGTGAGCTGCAGCTCCATTCACAGACGTGGCTTCTGCTCTGGAGGGCTTTGCATCTTACACTTCTAAAAGCACAGCAATAGGCCAGCATTGTGCTTTTGGCTGGGCTGTGTTGCTCTTTGCACACTGCTTGCTTTCCAGTAAGGAAGAATTCCCCTCGCTGTTCAGTGTGGGGGCACAAGATGCAGAGCAGCAGCTCATTTCTTTGCTCCTGCCCTTCCATGTGTGAGGGATTCTTCTGATTTCCTCACTCCACGAGCTCCTGTGTGTCACACATTCAGCCTTCCTTCTTTAGAGATTCCTGCTCATCCTCGGGTTGCCTGTAGCCCCTTCCTCCTTGCCCAGAAGGCTGTGTTCTCCTCTCTCAGGAGGTAGTTTCACCTTGACCCCTGCCCAGAGAGGGTCTGGTGTGTTTGGCCATTTTTCCCTTCCTATATTCACTGAAGGGAGTATTCACTGAAGGCCTCTTCAGACCTCTGCCTTAGGTGATATGCAAGGAGAGCTCTCTCACATGCTGACAATTACTGTCTTACTGTTATCCCTGCTTCACAGTGTGGCTTTTTTCCCTAATTTTGCTGTGTTCTGTACCGTCCCTATGTGACCTTGAAGTATGATGCAGGAGAAAGAGTGGTCCTGGAGTGCTAGAGAACATTTGAGTCAAGATCAGATGTTGATGGAGGGCTGTCCACCGCCTCCCAAGGTGGTGAGGTGCTGCTTGTGACATGCCTGAGCAGCAACAAGGGGTGCCAGAGTCTTTACTCCACCACCCCACCAAAAGGTATGCAGACTGATTTCCTTCAGTCTAGGGTCTTTCCAGTATGACACGTTGCTTCCAAACCAGTTGGGACCAGTGGGGCTTGCAGTGTTCCTTCAATGCAGTGTTCCAAATGTGGCTTGTGACAAGCAGAGAAATGCAGTATCTCCTCTTCTTGTTCTTGTGATAAAGGTCCTACAGGGCAGGGTAAAGAGAGTCACAAGCAATAAGTGAAGATGCCATCGGTCCTTGCCAGAGCACAGCTGAATGGCACATACTACTACATGCTCTTGCATTTTCCGTGGAATAGGATGTATTTTTTTCCCCTCCTGTCTAGGTTCCTGATGGCAGCTGGTCACATGCACCACAAGGTTTGCTTTGTAAACGCACTGTTCCCTGAAATCAAGTTTTCTGGATGGCGGCCTCCCGCCTGTCAAAATAAGTGGTTTTATTTCTGCTGTGCAGCCAACATTCAGCCTTACATAGTTTTTCTTTGAGTGGTTTTACGAGCTCTGCAATATTGCTCAAATTAATCCACACAAGCAATAAAGCTTTCTCCCTTGTAACGAAAATCCCCAGCTATTTCAAACTCTGCCACTTATTCATTCTTAGTGGAAACTTCTTTGGTTGTGTTTATCCTGGGAGCCCAATTCATATCCTCCTTTCAGAAAATCAGCCAGGAAGGCAGTAACTCAGCGTCACTCTTGTCAAACGCTGCGCACCAGAAATTAATCAGCTTGGATTTTGTTAATGAGCAATTAACTTTCTTTAAGCACTCAGAGACATCTGCAGAAATGATATACATTGATGCCACAGTTGAAGATGCTTTCAAAGAGCCTTTTTCTATAGCTCTTTCCTATTCCATGTGGTGCCACCATGGGCGTTGGGCATACTTGAATCCCTGCTGCTCTCAGCTTGGCTTGGCCTGGTTTTGGCTCCCAGCTCCACCCCCTAAGTTCTCTTTTTAGGCAACATCTCTGGAAGTTGGTGCTAGATGGCATTATTAACCCTTTAAGGAGCTCTGGTAGTCACCACGTAGAGCAGTTTTAACATCTGATTTCTGTTTGCAACTGTCTTGCTCTCGATCGCTCTTAATTAAATTTTCTTTCGCTCTTGTCTACAGCTGGTGTAACACTCTGGGAGGCTGTTCCTTTCACTGATGCCAGAAGAGCCTGAATAGTCTTTTGTGTTTAAGTGGAGGTTATTAAATAGCTTTATATTAATTAACTGTGATGCAGGGAACACATGGGCAAATGTACTTGAGGAGATCAGTTTATCCATATGGAAATTACATTGGAAGTTAAATCCATTACTCTAATTGTAAAATTTGACAGTGCTTAGCCAATAACTGCAGAATTGCCTAAATCATGCGTTTGTTTCAGAGCTGGGCAAGTGCCTGATTTCCTTGAATACTTTATCAAATGAAAAATTGAATTTGCCTCAACTGCATGAGGCTGCCTTGTCGTTTCCGAGAGTGCTTTAGCAAGTGGATTTGGGGGCAGAAACGGTCAGGGAAAGAGTAGCCATTGCAGGGTGGTCACTCCACGAGGGTGGCTTGGGATGCCTTGACCCTCAGGTTCTCTCCTTTCAAGCGGGGCTGTCGTCGTGCCCACAAAATAAGTGGTTTCCTACCCCCTTCAGCGAAATAGCTGGCCAGCCCAAGAAACAATCACTGGCCAAAATGGCCTGATGGATAATAGCAAACAACAAATAAATTAGAAGAAGTTGTAAACCGCTTGTGGTTGATTGTGAACAGAAAGGCGTTACATTTGTGGAATAAATGTGTTCACTTCGGGCTGCTTGTTCAGGCCTAATTTGGAGAGAAGGGCTGGCGCTTGTAGCTACAGTGGACAAAAAAAAACCTTCGCTGCAGCTCCCCTTTTCAAATGGCAAGGACAAAGTATTTATTCAGCTGTCAAGTGGGGAAAGAAAGCAAATTAGTTTTAGGCTGAAATGCGGGGCTGTGTTTGCTGCTGTAGTTCTGAGGCCAGATGGTGACTTGGACAGCCCTGGGGAACGGGTAACAAGTTGCTCCGGGGCAAAGATCAGAGGCAAAAGGAAAGATTCAGATTGTCTTGCTGTTCCACTTCCCAGAGCAGAGAAGATAGCATGAGATGTACAGAGCTGTGCTGGGGAGGAGATTGGCCACTCTTCTTCAGCGGGCAGCTCGCTGGAGTGAGGAAAGCTCCTCTGCCACTTACCCCCAGCTCCCCCGCAGCGTCTTTAATGACTGCAAAGGATTTGAGCATCTGTTTGACCACGGGGCTGGAGGTGGCATTAAAGCTCCCCAGCAGTGGCCACGTTTGGCTTGTGCTCCCAAAGCTTTTCAAGCCCCACTTGCCCCACCTCATGCCTCAGTTTCCCTGCTGTTGGCAATCGGTTTGGGGTGTCCCTTAAAGAAGCTGTGATGGAGCTGGGAGCTGGTAGGTGACCAAGCAGACATGGTGTCTCTGCTATATCTGCTTAGGGTGCTTCACTGCCTCTTAAATGTGGCAATGGCTCCTGGGGGGTTAGAGGGCACCAAAAGGGTTGTTCAAGCCTGAAAGAGAGAAGCCTCCAGGGAGACCTTAGAGCCCCTTCCAGTCCCTAAAGGGGGCTACAGGAGCGATGGGGAAGGACTCCTGATCAAGGAGTGGAGTGATAGGGTGAGGGGTAATGGTTTTAAACTGAAAAAGGGGAGATTTAAATTAGATCTCAGGAAGAAATTCTTTCCTGTGAGTGTGGTGGGACACTGGAACAGGTTGCCCAGAGAAGCTGTGGCTGCC
>BJBW01002142.1:6026-31359 GCA_004320125.1 Scolopax mira | reverse complement strand
TGCCCAGGGCAGGGGGGTTGGAACTGGATGATCTTTAGGATCTCTTCCAACTCAAACCATTTTATGATAAAAATCTCCAGGAAGCTCCAGGATTGGGACCACTGGAGTATATGGGCAGAAAGCAAGCTGGGGGGAATGTCTCTGCGCTGGCATCACACACTCTGTGGAAAGGAGCTTTAATTGCATTCAAACATAATTTAGCTTCCAGCATAGTGTTTTCATTTTGAATTAATTTTTATCCAGTATAAACAAGGTAGGGAGAAAACAAAAGGATTAGGAAGAAGGAGTGGGAGGAGGGGTTGGGCTGGGCTGGTGGAGAGCCCTGGGCTCTGACTGGGAGCCCACAGCTGGGACATGGAACAGGGCAGGGGGATGCCACAAGGCATCTCCAGAGCTGTCCATGGCTGTGCCCAAAGTAGCCCAGGATAGAGTTGAGGCTTAAGCAATTAAACTGTGCAGGTCAGAGGGAAGGAAGGGATGTCCTCAGCAGGGGGCAGGAGGACTTGTACAGCCTGCTGGAACAGTAGTGGGCAAACCCAACCAGCTCTTATGGTTTCCTTCTCACCTGCAAGTTCACTTCTGGTTTTATTTCCTTTCCAAGGAATGACAGGGAAGGAGGAGGATTACTGGGAATTGCGAGGAATGCAGTGGAGAGGCAGACGCCTGTGAGAAGTAGATCTGGATCCATCAGAGTGATGAGAGATCAAGTGTGGTGGGGTTGGGGGGTAGTTGGTGCTACATGTTTTGGTGTTGGTGGTTGGTGCTTTGATGTGCTGGGAGTGGGGGAAGTTGCACACCTGGCCTGCAACAGACACGTGCACGTGGCCAAAGAACTTGTGTGCTCACTTCAGCTTTTAATTTTCATTTGCCTTAGTAAAGCACTGTAAGCCAGGGACTTGCTCTTTCTCACTGGAAGAAATTGGTAACATTGGACAGGGTGTAGGTAATTTGATCTCTCATTTGTCTGCCTTTTTACCCCAGGGAACACAGGTGGTTGTTAGAGCCTGCAGGAAAAGGCCCCTTCCAGTCTTCTCAGTCCTTCCTTGTCTCCAGAGAGCACTGCTCCATGAAGCATTGACTCTTGGTTGAAAAGCTGGTGGAGAGGTTGGGTCAGGTTGTCCCGTTTCTTGCGATGCCTTCTGTAAAAAGAAGATCCATCCCATTATTAAAGTGACGCTGCCACTTCCAGAACAGCATGGGGTGCCCAGGAAGAAAACATGGTTTTGGAGAACGGTGGTGCTTACACTTCTGCTCTGCCTGCTGTGCCACTCCAAGCAGGGATGGCCAGCAGATGGGCTCGGTGCTTCAAGTGCTTTGCAGCTCTCATTTGTGGCAGCTCTGTGTTTGCTTCGATGTGTCCACCTTCCTCTTCTTGTGAACTTCCCGGGAGGCCAGTGTCCTCGCCCTGCACGAGCTTTTGCAGAACTGATGGGGAGATGACACATCTGCTTGTCAAGCCTCTGGACCCTGGGACTCTCCTGAGTTATTGCAGCTAGTCAGCTTACTCTGAATATGAAAAACAGATTCCTGCAGGGAATTTGGGCTTCAGAATTCTTCTCCTTTTTAATTTATTTTTCTTTAAGTAAATTGAGGGAACTTCAGCTATTCCACTGACAGGAAATGCTGAAGGATCTATCTCAAATCATTTGCTCAGATCTCCAGGGCCCTGGGGTTTATGAAAGGTTTTTTGCTATAGACTCTCCACCAGCTCTGGGAAACATCTGTTCCACATTCTGAATGCGTTTTCCCAGCAGAGCTTGTTTTAATAAAATCATCACTTTCTCTGTGGTTAGAAAATCCAGTGCAATAAAGTGTGTCTTCTATGCTAAAAAGTTGTTGACCACTGGTTAATGAGGAAGTTAAAAACCATCATGTAGCATCAAGTTTGACTTATCCTGTTCTTCCAGAAGCTTCTCTGATAGTCATAATATGACAGAGTTTTCCAGAACTGAAGCTCAGTGATGAGTGCTTGATGTTACCTGTGCTTCTTGGTTTTGTTGATGCTTCATTATAGAACCATGTTTGAAATCCAGTCTCTAAGCTGTGGCATGTGAATAGCATATATATTAAATGAAAGCGAGGTGATTTAAGGCCTGGACAGGGGAAGTGAAATTGTTGTTAATTTTTTTTTTTAAATGTATGATGGTTTTTTCCCCTGGTTATCTCTCAGCTCTTATATAGCCTTTCTTCCACAGTAAGACATATTAGAAAAAGCCTTGCTGAGGTTCAGTCTGCGTGAGAGCAGATAATTATGTGTATGGTCAAATTATTCCCTGCTGAATAAGAAAAACAGGAGAACCTGGCAAAGTCCTCAGTGCTCACCAGGGACTCCTTTGTCCTCAGTGGAGATGATGGAAGTAGTGGCTGTACCTCCAAGCTCAGCTATGGAGCCTTTCTCCTGTGTGGACAGCAGACCAGAGAAGGGAGAGAAGGTCCAGTGAACACAGAGAGGATCTTCTTTGGTCTGGAGAGGAAAAGTCATCCTGGCTTGGAACTGCATTGATTTTAATGGGAACTTTTCTACTTTGGAAAAAAGGGAGATGTTGCAAGCTTCAATCCATCCAGCTTCCCATCCAGGAACATTTTTTGTTCTCAAAGTGCAGTTTCTCAGACACCTACAGTTCCTGTTGGATTGTAGACTAAAATTCTAGATAGGCGTAGTCTGAAAATGAAGCTTCAAGTATCTCAGGATAGACTGACTTTTCACCTTTACTTTCAGGTGGGTAATTCATCTGGCCCCAGCGTAGTGTTTTCAGAGAAAAGCTAGAAGACAGGTGATGGTAAAATATTTTAGAAGTCAGTTGCCTCACCAGCAGCTTTGATGTCTTACAGGGACTCAACAGGAGGGTGGTGGGTATTTCTAGGCCCACTATGTGCGTCCCAATTTGCCAGCAGGATGCTTAGCCACTTTGCCTAAATTTTCCTCTACTTTTTCAGACAAGAAGAGCCCCTCAGGGTTTGTAATCAAGTGGAAGCAAGCACAGAAGTTTTATTTAGTAAGGGATCTGATTGTATGCACTTCAGTAGTTCAGACTACTTGGGTTTTGGGAAAAAAAAACCCAACAAATTAGGACATGCACAGCAATAAATACCTTCCACCCTAAGTTGCATCTTGTGGAAGACAAATTTTCACGTTCAATATATTACTACTTCTGCTAGTCCCACCCTCTCTTGTATGGGCACTGAACTGCTCTTTCGTGCCATTACACATCCTTTATCCCATGCTAGTGGTACAAAAGAGCTGCAAACAGGGCAGTTTTGACATCAGTTTTGTGCTCCCTCCCTCTCTCTTAATATCATAGAATCATTGAATAGTTTGGATTGGAAAGGACCTTAAAGTTCATCTAGTTCTAACCCCCCTGCCATGGGCAGGGACACCTCACACTAGAGCGGGTGGGAGGTTGTCTTTTATTTTGGTTCCAGCTGAACAACTTGGATTTCCTTTAACAAAATTGTTTTTTCGTTTTTCTTCTTCTGGAAGAGTGGGAGAAACTGGTTTCTTTCCAACGATGCTGGAACCTGCTGCTTTCTGCTTCTCTGGACCCTTACCCACTGCCTCAGGCTGCCCCTCTCGCTCCTGCAAACCCTTTAGGCACCTCTTCTTCAGCCGGGGTTGCAAGCATAGAGGATTTATCTCAGATTTGTGGTGCTTCTAAGCTACTGGACTTTTCTTTGAGTCAGTCAAGCTCCCTTGGCAGTGTGCATCTGTGCTAAAGAGAAAAACAAGTTGTTGTACAAGTGCAGTGTAGGTAGAATATGAAATATTCTCAGCCTGGATGGAGAATCCCTTGTGTGTTCTCCACCAGGTCATGCACAGAAACAAAGTTATCTAGTTAAGGAGTCCAGCAGTGTCCTGCTGGGGTTGTAGCTGTTAAGCAGGACAAATTTTTAGGAAGGATTGAATGGCAAAAATGTGGGAGTGAAAAGAGCTTAGTACAGCTCCCTGCACGAAGGCATGATCTGATGAGTTCTGTATCATCCCTGGCTGCGGGAGAAGCAGATGAAGCTTGAACAGTCAGGCTGGAGAAAAGTGATGTTTGGTCTAGCCCAGTAGCAGGCCAGAAGTACTGAGGGTGAAAGTGATCTTGGAGGGCTTATTAGCTGCTGGATATATATTTAGAAACAGAAAAGTCAGTCCTGTTGTATTCATCTCATTAGGGGTTACTGTAAGTGGTAGACCAAGCCTGCCTTTTTATTACTGTACTGGCTTTCCACAAGAGCTTTGTGTCAAACTGGAAATCTCCATTCTCCTCTTGAGTGTTTCTAATGATAATAGGCTTCGATACGTATGTGGACATTTCACGCTCTGGAGCAGTAATGCTGGAATCCACTCTGCTCTTGGAGGTGACAGAACAGACCAACAGAGAGGTACAACTTCAGGAACATGTTGAGGGGGCAACAGGACCTGCACGTTGCCTGCAACCTATGTGTGGCTGCTTCCAGATGCAAGATGCATTTCTTGGCTTCCATATTTATTGGATATGGCATGCCTATTACTTATGTTCATTTTGCAGGAATCATGCATTCGCCGCCTTTTGGGAAGAATCAGATGAGAAGGCTGAATGTCTATCAAGTCACTTTAATCTTTGGGAGAGGCTTAGGTGTCATAAGAGTAGGAAATGTCCAAAAGCTCAAGTGAACTGGAACGGCACCTTCCAAAATTCTAATGTATGATTCAAAAACAGCCTTGTGGGAGAGAAGGGTGTGGGTGCTCCCTGTCTGTACTAGTGAGATTAGTGGCGTTGGAAAATATCCGGTGTATCCGCACACCCATATCTGGCCTTTGTGTAGAGCTCTCCCTTTTCATCGCCCACAATGAGGCAAAAATATGCAAAGATGTTGTAGATTTCATTAGTCACACTAGTTTATTCAAACATCTCCTTTGCATAAGAAACCGAGGCCTGCGTTGATCTCTGGGAAAAGAATGTGCCCGCAGCTCGGAAAAGCCGTCTGCGCAAAGGACACCGCGGCTCGGCAGAGGTCAGCAGCCCCGGGTGCAGGAGAAGGGGGCCCGGCTCTAGGGTTCGGTGCCATCATTTGCAATTCAATCCCATCCAGTTCCTTCTTAGGAGAACAATTCCCTAAATGCAGAGTCGTTCTTTTTCCCTAATTCACCATATAATTCACCTCCCGCGTTCAATTAAGAAGCAATCTGCTTGTGACTGGAAGCAAGCTGCATTTATTTAGAAATACAAAATTATCCTTTGCTTCAGCAAAGACCGCATGCCTTAATAATTCTGGTGGCGAATGGCTGGTTGGGGTTTCCTTTAAATGGGATGGGATATTGTGTGAAGAATGGCATACTTTGAGGGGGAATGAGAAGTCCTGGGGATGTAAAATTTAACTGAGAAGAGGAACTTTTGTTGAGATTGGGCTTAAGGAAGTGACGAGGACTGGGCATGAAAGAAAACAAAGGGAAATCTTAGGATGGGACATTGAGGCTGGAAAAGAGTGATAAAGTTCAGAGCAATCCATCTTGTTGAATCGGGCTTGTTCCTGTTCACACATCTAGTGGCTTTTGTCCAGTCCAGCTCTGTTAAATTATGGCACTTCCTTTGGGAGACAATCCCCTGATTTAGTGAGTCTCTTGGACCAGGAAGCTTTAACCTATAGTCAGCTGAGAGTCTGAGTATTTTGTTTTCCTTTCGTTTATTTTATTTGCTGTCTTTCATCATCCATTTCCTGATATTCTAATTCGTTATAGGAGTATAATGTCAGAGAGGTACAATTTGATACTATCCTCTCAGCCCTTCTCCAAGGTGTTGGAGATGTACCTTTTCCCCTGTCCTTGCCCCCTTGGAGGGGCTGGAGAAGGGTTTGTGAGAAGCCAGCTCTAGAGCAAAAAAGAAACGTTTTCCAGCTGGCAAAGCAAGATTGGTTCAGGGGCTGGAAGATGTCCAGCGCTCTTGAAAGTGAGACCTCTCTCTTGAAGTGTCCTCACGGCATCCAACGGGGCTGTGTGACTGACAGTGTCTCCCTTTCTGCATATGGTGGTTGATCATGCTATTATTTTTTCCTTGCTACTGGGACTGTAGGAACTTGCTCTTGTGAATGCCTCTGCAGAGATCAGCTTGTTCAGCCTCCTTTCTGCTCACAGGGGAGCCACAAGGACAAGATGGGGAAGGAGACAGGAAGACAAGTGGTGGTATCAAGACCACCTTCTTAAGGCTGTGATTGTAGTCCCAAAGCGCATTTTATTTATCTGTTCTACATCTGGCTGTCTCACGTCTTGTGCTTTCTCACCCTAGGCACTGGTTTTGAGTTCTCCCTCCTACTGCAGCCACCGTGGAGAGCTTTCCTGCCAGAGAGATGCTGCGTTGGTTTTCCATTTTGCGTCTGTGACTGTTCAGTGGTTTCTGCTCAGGTTTCTGGCTTCTGTGATGTTCCCAAGTTGGACCTTGCAAAATAGAAAGTCCAGAAAACCTGGAAAACAGACAGCTATAGAAAGAAGACCCTTGTTCTTCTCTCTCCCCCTACCCCTTTTTCCAACCATTTTTCTGTCCCTTTCACTGCGTTTTGCTTCTGCTTTCTCTGTCCTTAAGGTTATCTTGCTGCTGGATGATCTCCTAGTGCTCCCTCCCCACACTCAGCAGCTGCTGATACTACGTAGAATTCAAGCCTCAATACTATGTGATTGTTGATCAACCTGTGTTTAAGAGATGGCCAAAATTTGAAAGCTATCCCAGTAACTTTAAGTGCTTCATGGAAGATTGTATTTGGTACAGCTCAGGTTACCAATGTAACATCACCGAGAAGGATTTTTATTTTCAGGTGAAGGTGAATTCAGGCCAGATGTATAAGAGTTGATAGAGGTTACTGGTCTGAATGTAGATAATTTTTGCCTTCAATGTGTACCTTTCTAAATTAGAGATTTAATAGTGGTACTTAAAAGAAGGAGAGTAGCAATAGTATAGATCGTATTCTCAGTAAATCTCCATGGAACTAGCTTTCCCTAGAAGAGAGTTTCTGCCTATTCAGTATAAGGAAAAACTAAGGCACAAGATGGTAATGAGGTATGAGGTGTCACTAAGCTGGGAACAAATCCAGGAGAAGAGTTCGGCTTTATCAGGCTCTTAGTCCTTGTTCCTTGCACAGGGAAAGCAGCCAGTTTCTGTGGCTGCAGACCCACAAATGGCATCACTGACGTCCTTCCCGTGCCAGAGCTCTGCCAGCCTACTCACCAGGAGATGTGTCTCTGCTCTTTTTCCTTTGCAGGAGGCCTGGGAGAACAGTCCCTTGTGTCCAGCGAGAACGCCACTTCAACCGATCGTAGTAACAAAGCAGTTAAAAAGGGTAATGTGGTACCCCACCCAGACCTTTGGGTATCTTTTATTTACTTTTTTTTATCCCCTCTAAACCCACGTTTTGTGCTGTGTTATGTGTGTGTGCCTCCATGCCTGGGAGACCAGCCTTGCCCAGGCATCTGCATTTGTTGCTGTTGGTGGCCTCTCTGCGAGGGTGGGTTTGGCTTGGACAGTGTGGTGGGGTTGACACCAGGCAGCCAAGGACTCACACAGCTGCTGGGTCACTGTCCCCCTCCTCCAGAAAGAGAGGTGATGCAGCAGGAACAGCAAAAGCGAGAAAACTCATTGGTTGAGATAAGTTTAATAAGTGAAGGAAAGAGGAAAAAAACAAAACCAACCAAACTCAAACCAAGTGATATAAAGGCAACTGCTCACCTCCATCCACAAGCAGACTGTCACTGGGGCAGCAAAACCATTTTACTCCAAGGCAGAGAGCACAATGCTCACTGGCTGCTCCTTGCTGTAGGGATGTTTCAGCTCAACCAGTTTAAGCTTCTGTTCCCCTGAAGTAATGAGAATTTGCCGAAGGCATCGTGCTGCTGGTGAGGAACGGAAGCGTTGGTGGCACAAAATTGTGGACCCAGGGTCCTCTGTGCAGAGCTCCTACTGCACCATGTACAGGAGAACGTGGGGCAGATGACTCCTTGCTTGGCCTTGCTGGGAGGAGCTATCTGAGTGCAAACACACAGGGATTTTGGGCAGCCCCAGGAGCAGTTTGTGACTGGGAGACAGGTTTCCAGAAGATTAGTCTTGTGTCTTGAGACCCTCTCCCTTCTTCCAGCTGTGGCCCTTGTAATGCCCCAGCAGTAGGTCTGTGGAATTGTGTATGCGAAGAAGGGGAGGGCCAACCTCAGAGGGTCCATCAGCTGGTTTGGGGATGGGGCAGCTTCTGAAATGCTGGGGAGGTGCTCAGGAGGAAGAAGAGCAAAAGGCAAATTCCCATCTTTGTCACGCAACTCAGAGCAAGGTCTCCAGCGGGAAGGGCTGGACCGGCTAAAACAGGAGGGAGGGTTTGAAGTTTATTCCTTCCATCTCCCTGCACTGCCTTAATTTCCTTCCCATTGTTTTGATCTCCTCAAGCCTTGACTTCCTTGCCTGTGCTGCTGCTGGAGGGATGAATGACAGAAGAAGCTCTGGCAGCCCATCTAGTCACTGGAGGAAGGTCTCTGTGGGGCTTGTGCTTTCTCTTAACCCAGTGACCATGTCCCTGACTTGGGAAGCAAAGCTGTGGCCAGTCTTACTGATTTCCATATGAATCTCAAGACAACAACTGGAGCTTAGATCCCTCCTCTTGGAGCTTCAGAGAGGCCCACCAGCACTGAGAATCCACCACCAGCAGCCCTGCCTCTTGAGGCGAGGAGATATTTTCCCTTCAGGCCAGCACTATCTGGAGGAATAGCCACCCCTGCATTGTGCTCAAGTCCAGCTGATGGGTTAGCTGTGAAATACAGGCAGCTTATCTAAAAAATGGTGTTTACACAGTCCTTACGCACGCTAGTGCAGCCCAGCTGGACTAAGGCTGCTTTGAGGTTGGGGATCACCCAGGGCAGAGCAAATAGAGGATGAACAGCCATGAAGCTCTGAATGGAGGGTATTTTCTGGTGGATGAGACCCACTCCACATTAAAAGTGCAACTCCTGTAGGGGTAACCAGTTTCCAAGCAGAGCTGCAGCAGCATCAATGCAGGGCAAGGGATGGGTCCTGCCTAGAAGCCTGCATGAATCCTCAGGCAGGATTTATGGCCAGCACTTAGCACCACACAGTCAGGGCTTCTCTGCCTTTTTAGCAAGAAATGAGACACATGTTCTGTTTTCCCTTTTGTATTTTTGCCCTTTTTCATTAAAATGAAGAGATTCAGCATGGATGGAGATTTGTGCTGAGTATAGAATGGCTCAGCTTTTCTACCCTGAGTATCTCTCCTCCAGTAGAGATTGTCTGATCTGAATGTGTTTCCAAACCACCCAAGACCTAACATGTGAAAACGAACACTTTAATATAATACTTTTCAGCCTTGAGAATATGTTTCAGGCTAAAGGGTCTGTCCTCTTCTTCCAAGGCCAACTCGAATGAGTAGCTGTTGCCATCATGAAGCTAACCCTGCTGGAACAGACCTTTCCCTGCAGATCTGGATCAACAGGGCAGGTTGAGAATATACAGTGCCATCTGGGCTTCTTTGACCTCCCTCCTCCCCTTCCCCTTGTTTAAGTACTCTGTCCCCATCTCTGAAGTTGCTGTTGGAGAGAGGGGTGGCTAGAGATGGGAGGGTATCCCTTGTATACTTTTCTGGGAGAAGAGGTTTGCCATATAGTGCATATTGAGTCTCCAAGGCAAGAAGGGCCAGGTTGCTAGACATTAACTATCTCTTAAGTCACAAACAGATCACTAGCAAATCTGGTTTGGATTAACATCTTGCTTTTTCTGTTTTAATTCTGTTTTTTTTTCTTTTTTCTGAAGCTCCAGGATGTTACCTGAGGGCTGCCCGTGGAACTAAAGAGGATTTAAACAGTGTTGCTGCTCTGTCTTGCAGACGACAGGCAGAACACCACGCTTGCGAGGAGACCGAAGAGGAAGGATAATAAAGATGAGTCTGGGATGGATGCACGCTCCTCTCCCAGGGTCCGCAGGGCAACCACATCCCGTGCCGAGAGGATCTGGCCAGGGGGAGTCATCCCTTACGTGATTGGAGGAAACTTCACTGGTCAGTAGTGAAAACGTTGCTCCCTTTTTGCTTCAGGGGTGAGTGTCTCAAAATGCCTGGAAGGTCTCGGGAGCAGAGCTTTCTCACGAACAACTGGGATCCTTGGGAGCCAGGGTGGGCATGTGGACGCACAAGGAGCTGTGTGCTGTGGAAGCCTGGAACTGAAGTGTGTAGTGAGGTGGTTCTTCTCTTGGAGTCCAAGAAAGAATTGGGTGACTCGGTGACTTTTCTTGATTGCTATGGTGGCCAGTGATTGTGAGCTGTGCTCACTCCCCGTGTGTCCAGAAAGGGGTTCTCTCTTCTGCAGTACAGAAGTACCCTGGGTTGCTTTCTGTATTCCCACTCAGAGAACTTTCCTGACCTGCTGGTTTCTGGGCCCCAAACTTCAGGGTCTCCTGTAGGTGTGTGAGGGAGAGAAGCAGTGAGCTGTGTCCCACGGTGGGTGAGGACCTCTCCAAAGTTTCCTTTTTCGGAGCTTTATGGCATCTTCTGGGCACTGTCCAAACTAAAGCATCTCTTGCAAGTCTCTCATGTGAAGCAGACAGACAATTTGCTCTGATGCCACCTCTCTGAGGCTCAGTGGTTCCCCATGGGATTGGTTTCTTTGACTCATGGATGACAAATTGCCTGTGCCTTACTGGAGCCAAGTCTTTCTTGTCTGTCACTGTCTGCCTCCACTTGGATCCAGCAGACCTTATTCCCTTGGGTTCCCATGACAAGCTTTGTTCCAGCACCCATGCCACTTCCAGAAGAACATGAAGTCCCAGTGGAAGGTTCTGTTCACCTCCTACAAAGGGAAGGACTTAAGCAACCTGGCAGAATATTAAGTAGCCTGCTAGCCACAGCTGTCCTCACCCCTCCTATGTAGTTTATGCTTCTGATTTTAAAAATAAACTATATGATGACAGCTTTGCCTTAGTTTTGAGGAACATCTGTTGCACCCGTGTGATTCCTAGGTCTTGAAAGCTGTGTATGGTTATGTCACATTGCGTCATGAGAACAAATTTGGCATATCACAGAGTAGCTGATGCACAGATCAGGCCACCCAGCAGCTCTGCCAGAGTGACCTCTGCCCAGTGAGGTGACATTTCTCGCGTGCAGAAATATTGATGTGCTTAATTGAGTTTACTGCCTGCTTAATTAGAGCAATTAATTCATCAAACACGATGAGAGAAAAGGGTGATACAGTAAATTAGTGATATAGTTGGAAGTGGGTCTCGGATTCCTAGAGGTGTAAGACTGCTTGTTGGAAAGATTGACTGTTCCCCTGTCCAGATGAAGTCCATTAGAGATTTTCCTGAAAGCCAGGCCTTCAATGTTTGCTCTTCTTGGTATTCCTTTTCAGGAACCCAAAGAGCTATCTTTAAGCAAGCGATGAGGCACTGGGAGAAGCACACTTGTGTGACGTTTGTGGAGAGAACTGATGAAGAGAGTTTCATTGTGTTCACATACAGAACGTGTGGGTGAGTGGTGCACACAGTCCCTGCAGCTTGACTTTCATTGACAAATGGCTTTTAAAGTCCAGCTTTGGTAAGAATAGACCAATGGGGGAATCTGCCACAGAGACACATCTAGTCACTGCCAATAAGGATCACCAGGATTATTTAGTATTTGCTCAGAAGAAGGTGCTAAGCCTTTCTGGATCCTTTTCCTTGGGATAACACTTAGGTGTATATATACATTTTTATAGATATACACTTATGAGTTTTCTTTATATGTGCAATCACACACATAAGTACCTATAATGTATGCAACTGCTGGCCTGTCCCAGACCCTGCCAGATGCCATCCTCCATTCCTATGTCTCAGACTTCCCCAATTCACTCATGTGCTGCCTGGCTTGTGGGTTTTCTTTCCCAGATGCTGCTCATATGTGGGTCGCCGAGGAGGGGGCCCTCAGGCTATATCCATTGGGAAGAATTGTGACAAGTTTGGTATTGTGGCTCACGAGCTGGGTCATGTGGTGGGTTTCTGGCACGAGCACACGCGGCCTGACAGGGACCAGCATGTCACCATCATCAGAGAGAACATACAGCAAGGTAAAAATACTGCTTCAGGTTTTCCCACCTGGCTTTTGGGTGGGTGGAAACCTTTCTTGCTGGACTTGTGGAAGATTCCTAGTGGTCTGGGAGCTGTGATGGTGAAGAAATATTGTAGCCCTTGCCTAGAATAAGGGTCAAAATAGTTAGATGAATAGAGATTTTGGATGTTCAGGTGGAATTATAGGAGCATAGGAGTATATCCCTTTCATTCTAAGTTTTAGAGTTGGAAAGCTTTTTTTCTTTTTTTTTTTTAAGTGATTTGTGTTTTTTCCTTTTTGTTTGACATCACAGGTCAGGAGTACAACTTTTTAAAGATGGAAGCTGGGGAAGTGAACTCACTGGGCGAGACCTATGACTTCGACAGCATCATGCACTATGCTAGGAACACCTTCTCCAGGTGATAATCCAAGGTTACGTGTCCTTAGGACTGTTTTCAGTAGTTGTCTGTGGTATATGTGGAGCCTAGAAGGAGACTACACCCTTTAGTCTCTTGGCTGTCCAGCTCATACTTTGGAGTCACAATATTGCCTTCTGAATCCCTAACAACTTTGCCAAGGGAGAATTAAAATTCCAGATTATGATCTTTAATTGCTTGGCTATTTTTTTAACCATTTATGCATGTGCTTTAGGTCATGGCCTCTGCAGCTCTGTGATTCTCTGTGACTGGGTTCTTCATGGAGAAGTTTTCAATCTTGTTTCTGCCCCAACTAACTGTCTGATTTCTGTGTAGGCTGTTTGCCCTTGATTCCCATCTCATCCCTCCAGATGGAGCCCATTTTGTGATCAGGCAGCTCCATTGGCTAAGGAGGTGAAATGAGCAGTTGTTTATGTCCTGGATTTGGAATGAGAGCTACTGGATGACCAGCTCCATTTTAATGTGTTATTTTTCCATAAATCCCACTACTACTCCTTCCCAAGAGCTTTCCTTCACTTCTTGCCCTCAGTAAAGGAGATGGGAGGCAGAGTGCAAATATTCACACTCTTGAGAACTTTTTGTTGCAAAAATTAAGTGTGTCGTTGGGGTTTTTTAAATTTTTCTTACTCTCCAGTGTATGGAATTGCCAAGCCTGTTGTTTTGTACTTTCATTTCTGGAACTTCATGTCAACCGGGGGAAAATTGTCAAACTTGAAATGCTGCTTGTTCTGGCAGGGGGAAATGGTAGCTGGGCAAGGGTGCTTTGCAGCCTTCAGAGATTTCTTTGGATCAGATACCCAAAGCAAACAATTTTTCTTCCCTTGAGGCATCTGCTGGACCCTTCCAGCATTTGCTAGACTCTAAATGGTTAGAATTGTCTGGCACAAAAGCAGGATTAAGTTATTACTGCCATTTATATTGTGGATGCCTTTGAGTTTGTGTCTCTTGAAAACCAGGGTCCTTCAGAACACTGCTGGGCCAAAAAGGGATAAAAATGGCAAGAGTCCTTCTAAATTTAAATTGGTGCCTAATAGGATTTTTAAGTCTGTTTTCTTTAAGGCCTTTGTCCCTGTGACCCACCCTCACCCCAGTAGCAGTCTTTGTGTAGTAATTGAACTGAGCACTAAGTGCCTCTGTGGCCTCATTGTGCTCTCTTGGTAAATAGGCAGGGCTGGGAACAGGCTTTTACTTCACCAGGGCCTGTCTTGACATCTGCTCCTCTAAGGGAACCATGTCTCCTTTGACCAACCAGTAGAGATTTGTGAGTCTATGCATGTTTCCATCCCACCTTACTGAGGTTTGTGGGTGCTGGCCCATTGCAACCAAAATTGACAACTTCATGGAGTCCATGAAGATAGTAAGTTCCAGCAAGTTTCGTTAAGATCAGTGATGAGGAATGGGAGGTAGCCCCTGTGTGATGCTGAGAAGGGAAGAGCTGTGGTGGGCGTGTTAATACATAAGCCACACACCAGAAAATCCAGATAGGGAAAAGATGGTCTGAGTGCCCCACCAGCTGAGATGGGGTGTGTGAGAGGAGGAGATGAAGACACAGAGCCATGTCTGTGACTCATTGTCTTGAAGAAGCTCTTACATGGCACTTAGCACAACCTTGTTTTTTATGACTCCTGATGAATATTGATGATAGGAAATCATATGGTGTTTGTCATGGTCAAATACGGCTGCAGATCCTAAGTCTTTTTTATTCTAAACTTTGTACCTAGGACAGTCTTTCTGATATATGAGTCATAGAACCATAGAATGGTTTTGTTGGAAGGGACCTTCAAGATCATGTCAGGGACACTTCCCACCAGACCAGGTTGCTCCAAGCCCCATCCAGCCTGGCCTTGAACCCCTCCAGGGATAGGGCAGCCACAGCCTCTCTGGGCAACCTGTTCCAGTGTCTCACCATCCTCACAGGAAAGAATTTATTCCTAAAATCTAATCTAAATCTCCCCTCTTTCAGATTAAAACCATTACCCCTTGTCCTATCACTCCACTCATAAAGAGTCCTAGCAGTGGCGATTTTTTCCAATGGTAGCTTTGAAAATTTCGGCAGGAGTCACTGCTTGTTTTCAGTTCACAGCAAAACAAACTTCTCATTTGTGCCTGTGGCCGATAGGAATAGGAGCACGGCACAACAGACTGTAATGACAGCAAGTTTTCACCCTGGGAACTCCTGTTCTTGTCTATGTCAGGAAGTTGCCTGTTTCGCAGCGTAATGGCCACGGGCTTTGATTTCCTGGTGCACGCCTTACAGATGTGGCAGCAAATTGAACTGTGAATATTGCTGTCTCATTAAACAATTTGTTTTACTGCTGTCAATAAGGAAGTTTAAACCTCCACGGAGCCCTAGGCAAATAGCAGGTGACCTTAATTCACTAAGACTCTTGCTAGTAGATGTGGCAGGACAGGCTGGAGTTGTGTTGGTAAGCAGATGGGGTTTAGGTGGACAACATGGGGCTGCTGGGACCTGTGTGATTTGGGTCTGTAGGACTCACCATTGTACTCGGTTCCTTTGATTGTGAAATTAGAGGAACTGTTCTTACTGCCTCCTAATTTGGAGCAACGTTCAACAATGCACGTGAGAGAGCAGGAGGCTGGAGGCTGTGAGTGTGCAGTCGTGAGCGCTAGAACAGGAAGAAGAATCAAGAGTTTAGGTGTGCAAATGATGGTTCCTCCATTAAACTTTGCCATCGTTCCTTGGTTGAGCCTGAAGATCTGCAGAAAGCATTTCACTGGCCACCGAAGCAGGTCCCTGCCAAATGTTGAATTCTTCTGTGAAGTCAGGTTTGAAAACTTACTGTGAGCAAACCAACCTGTTTCTCTGTTTGTGGAATTTCTGGAATTAGAGGATTTATTTTCAACATAAACTCAAATAAATTCAGCCTGAGGCATGCAACTGGGATGTAGAATGCCAGCCTGAATTAGTCAATCAAAATTTGATGGGCTCACCTCAGAGCTTGTAAGCATTGATTTTAGTGCTGATCAGGAATTTTCCTACCACTGTAAAAAACCACAATATCGCCCATGCAAGAGTTGATTCTAGTTTTTAAAACAGATTAAATTCCTTCCTCTCTATTTCTTCCTTCAGTTTGAATATTTACAGATTTTTTTCCCCTCACAAAATATGTTTAATAGAATGATACTTTCTGTTCAAGAACATTGGGTGCAGCTCTAGACAGCTGTGGTCCGAATACCCTGCTTTCAGTTTTTATTTAAAATTAAAACCAAAAAACCCCAAACCTCTCAAACTCCTTCCCAAGGCTCTTATGCAGCTGAGCAGCCCAACGAACAGAATTACTGGTGTACTTAGGGCTTAACCCATCCTTGAAAACTCTTGTATCAGGACTAGACGGCACTAAAATTACTGCTTCTGCCCTGATTTCCCATCGGAGTCTCTGGATGGTTGTATCTTGTCCTTTGGGAAGAGAAGTCTGCCTCCCAGAGCTGATGCTCAAGTTTGAGGCTCACTGTTAGCCCTGGTACCTCCAAGCCCGTTAGACATTCAAGGGTTCAGTGAAATGGTTTCTGAGGACTGGACAGCTTGGCTGCGGGAGCTTGGACTTTATCAACCTGAAGTTTGGGTTTCTGGTTCCTCCCTCCCACTTAAATTCTAGTACTGCCTTAGGGTCTTTCTTGCGTGCAAGCCCTTGCTTGGATGCACAGATTTTGCATTTTGAGGGAAGTGAGCTTAAATCCTTTTCTGGCCCGAGATCAGAAGTGCAGTAGAGGGCTCCTCTAAGTACTATGAAGTACCACATGGAAGAAATAGTAGCGAGGGAAAAGATGCAGAGAGAAATGGAATTATTAGCTTGGAAACCCATGCAGAACAAAGGTAGAGCGCTTGATCTTTTTTGCTTGTCTGTGGCAACCCCAATCACTGCCAGCCCAACCCCATCTGCTACTGAACAAACTCCCCTTCCCTCTGTTCCTTTGGCTTAAGTGTCCAATCTGTGCTTCTGCTGAGCCAGATGTGTCATGAAACTGTCGCAAGAATATTTCATTTCTTTTTCTGATTTATGGTGAGGAATGTGTCTATACCCAAACAGAGGCAGCAGCAAGCTCGGTATATCAAAAGAGGAATTTCCTGGCTTGGCAGACTCGCCTGTACGTTTGGAAGCTGTCTGCTGTGGCGAGAAGACCACCTCAAGACATGTGGTTATCACAACCTGCTGTACTCTCGCTTGTTAGCGTGGGGTGTATGATCAAGGGCATGGTGTGGGAGGCCTGCCAGGGTGACTTCCTGTGCACCGTGTCACTTTTCCCTACTTCACTGCTCTTTGTCTCTTTCTTCTTCCCTTCAGAGGGGTTTTCCTCGACACCATCCTTCCCCGTCGTGATGATAACGGGGTCCGGCCAACTATTGGTCAGCGTATTCGCCTGAGTCAGGGAGACATCGCTCAGGCAAGGAAGTTGTACAAATGCCCAGGTAAATATGCCTTGTGGAGATGGCTCCAGCTTTATTATAGACACGTGGCTTATCTGGAAGGCGTTGGAGTTCAAGAGCACCTTAACAATCCCTTTGATGAAAGAGACTCAGGAAATGTAGATCGTCAAATGCTTTAAGCTGGAGCTGTTGGGAGAGTTGAACTTGCCTAACACACGTCTCTTGTTAGTATTTTGCCAGTATTCCTGTTAGGTTTAGGGCTTCGGGTTTGGCAAGTGTTCTCTACTGAACAGAAACTGATCATAAATGACTGATCCTCTTGGAATAAGCATATCACATATCACAGAGAAAAGGGAGAAAGTGAGGAGGAGAGCTAAGTTTTTCCAGTATACATATCATACCTTAAATGAGTGGCACTGCTCTGGAACCGTTCATGAGGCCATGGAAAACAGTCAGTAGCTGCTGTGCAAATCCATTCCTTCTCTATATCCAGCTACGAGGTGGAAAGTATGGGCTCATACTGGTCTAGAATAAATTCTGAGGATCAGCAATACTTCAGGGGCCTTGATGTTTGGGGATCGCTGCTTAACTTACAGTGAGTGATATAACTTCCTTAGGTGTGCTAGTTCTAACTAACATTGTGTTTTCTTTTTACCATCATAATTTTCTCTAATTTGCTTTTGGTTGAACAAGATGTAGTTGGAAAATTGTCTCACAGGTTGTTTAGGGGTTGGTTTGTTTGACTACTCAAAAAAAAACCAACCCCACATACAGACATCTTGCATTATATTCTTTAATTGAGCCAGACTTAATCCAAGCAGGCTTTTCTTTCTCATAGCTGGAAGCATCAACTACAGATACAGATTTCTCAGGGCAAGCTGAAAAGCCACTTTGGCCTGAGGTTGAAGTCAAACTAAAAGCTACAAAGCAACTTTCTTGAAAATGAGGACCCTTCTGAATGTCAAGTTTCGACTTGCAAAGTAGAACTTTTCTACTTTTTTAGAGTTTCTTCCACAAAGCTTTAGCAGAGGTTACTGAAGTGCAGAAAATATTTGGCAGAAGAATGATGAGAGCTTTAAGCCTACTACATACATTTTGTTATTTTCTTCAAATATCTATTGTTTTGGCTTCTTTTTTTTTTTTTTTGCATCAAAATTTATACAGGTTGCATTTGAAGAGAAGGACAGAAGGTGTGTGATATATTTAATGACATGGACATCTTCACCTGCCATTTGAATCTTTAGCTTGAAAAGTTCTCTTCTGCACAATGCAAACCACAGGAGTTCAAAACCAAAGGACCTCAGTTGTGTGTTCGAGAAGGGTATGAATGAGACTTTTGGTTGAGGACAGCTTTGTTCAGTAATCAAACTAAGGATTTTTAGGTAAAACACAACGATGTAATCCAGAAACTGAATGGCAGATGGTTTTGCTTTTAGAAAGAGAGTGTCCATTTGAGAATGCCTGAGAAAATCCCCCCCAAAAGAGAGCTAGCATGGTGGAGGATGAGTTATGTGCTGGTATGAGCCAGAATGACTGTCCATTGTAAGAAACAGGGCTCTCCATCTTATTAGACTGGAGCTCTTGTGGCTGCTACAGTTAGGGCTGGTGAAGCTTTCCCATTCTAAAACCCCGCTGTTTTAAATTGTTCTTAATTCCCCAAAGCTTATACCTGCTGGGTTAAAGTTAGTGCCAAAACAGGTGAAACCAGATGAAATTTGCTGAAGGAATTTCTGGAAGGCAAGATGCATTCTGCCACTTAGTAGTAAACGCTAGGTTTGATGTGGCTGCATGGTTGAGGATTTGATGAGTCACTACAAAAGGCTTCAAACCAGCACGTCCTGCCGTCTTGTGCTGTGCTAAAGGCAACAGGTCCGTGTGGCTCTGCTCACTGTGCTGGAAAGATTAATAAATTGAGATAATTGATAAATTGAGAACGGTCCTGCTTTATGTCACCCCATCCAATTCCCTGTGCAGCTTCAGAAAGATGCAGGGTACCAGTAACCAGCTGATGAGCAGTAAGTACTCAACTAATGAATTTACAAATGGCTTCTGAAGCATTTCACCTTTTCTACCTTGCTTTTCACCTCTGTTCCTTTCTGGCAGCTTGTGTGTGCTGAATGGCCAGCTTCTCCCAGCCTGTCTGTGGAGTTTCCTCTGCAAAGTTTGTGTAGTTGTCTAGGTCTCCTTTCATGGTATTTTAGTAGAGTGGTGTTTGGTAGATATGTTAGTACCTGTTCCATAATTACACAGTCTTGCCAGGTACTGTGTAATTATACTTGGCAGAATTGAGTCTGGGCTGTGAGAAACCTCCACTGTGGTTCAGCTGACAGTGGTGATCCTCTTGTGTCATGTAGTATGTGTTCCCAGTGATGTAGAGCTCTCTTTAGCATTCCATATCAGAGTAGAAAAAACCCCACATTTATATATCATGGTGAGTGGTGGAATCCCCTCTTTATTAGGACACCTTGTCAGATGTTGCCATTCCTAGAGCCATGCTAAGGTGGTGGCTGTTCCAGACCATGCATTGACTAGCAGTGATGCCAGAGGATCAGCTGAAGAATGGCTTGCTGTCCTCAGAATAAATATGGCTGGGACTCAGCTTCTTTGAGATGTTTATCTGCTGGGGCAGCATACATTTCCTGATTGAGAGTCCTAGGAGCATCCTGGGAACTTGAATTATCCTAACAGATTCTGACACAGGCAACAAGACAAGGCATCTTTGCAAGAGGTAGAAAGGAAGGTAGTGGGGTTTTTTCTTGCAAATAGAAGTGTATATTTCTTCTGTAGCTCATGCAGGTCATCACCTTTTGCAAGCATCTCTCTCTGCCCACCTGAAGAATACAGCCAGCATCACCTATCAAACATGTTTGGGATAGGTAGGAGGATTTTAGCTGTTTCTGCAGAACTGAAACTAAAACTTCCTGTTAGCCATGCCCCTTTGGAGTTGCATGTAAGGAGAGTTCTCAGGACTCAAAAATGCTTGAGACAGAAGGAGCAGTGTAGGGATTTGAGACTCTCATTTATTTTCTTCATTCCTGTAGGGCAGTTGTTTGTGTTTACCTGTCTGTTTTGCCCAGTGGTGCTTTTTTTCTAGTAGTTTAAAAAGGTTTTGCTGGACCTGGACCTTGAAGTATGTGCAACTTGCTCCTAGTAGTGACCCCACCTTCTAGAGCAACCCTAGGAGCTGTTTGTTTGAGAAAAAAACCCTTTTTGTGTCCCTGCCTATTGTTCATCTAGTCTGACCTGTCAAGCTGTGGGTCAAACTACTTCAGGGAAATTAAGAATTTCTGGCCTAGGTGACTCCCTCTCCCCTTTTCGAAGATATTAAACTTTTTGAATGGGGCCGGTCTCTTTTCACCTCCAACTTCCGACCCGCCCATCTAAATGTGATCGTGGCTGAAAAATTAGTGAGTGTGTGATAGCATCAGGCAGAGGAACATCCCCTGGCATTTCCATGAGAAAGGGAGCCAGATGTTCAGCCTTGTCGGATCTTTCAAAGCACTGCTGCTTAAGGAGGGATTTTTGGGAGCTGCCTTGCCATCACTGAGGAAACGAAGCTGCAGGTCAAGGGCAGCTTTGTAACATCGGCGGGTTATGAAGATAGAAAAAAACCAACTGGAAAGCAGGCAAGCCAAGGTCCCTGCTCCGTGGGATGGGTATCTGCGTGTGTCTAGTGTGTGCTCTGAAGGAAAAGGGAGCTTTGATATTTGTGATCCTCCGACCCAGCCCATCAGCTGCTCTGCAGATGTAGATGGTCACTCCTTGTTCCAGTTCAGTTCTCCTGGCTCAGAGAGCAGGAACTACAGTAGTCACTGTAGGTAACTTCCCAGGTGTCAGAAGCTGCTGTTTCCTAGAGGAACGTATGCGTGTGCATATGAGTTGTTTCCCAAAAGTTGCTCTGGGATCTACGTTTCATCAATTGCAGCCGGCCTTGCTTTTGTTTGGAAGTTTTAACCCCCCCCCAAAAAGACATTTAACAATGGTAACTAAGGAGAACTTCATTGAGCAGCTTGTAATGAAGGGAAAACAGATTTGCTGGCTGCAGTCTTGGGGATGCGAGATGGGGTAGGGTTAATATTTGATTACTGGATGAGATATTCCTCAGAAGGATTGAAACTGGCCATGTGGAAGGAAGATGAAGTAAGAAGGGTGCCTTTTGAAAGCTGTTTCCCCTGTGTCCTGGTCATCTTCTATCCTGGGAATTCTGACAAATTACCCTTTTGACAAGGTCAGTGACCTCTGGCCAGTACCATGAGTGAACATCCTTAGAGTTCCAGCCACCAACTTGCACACAGCAGCCATGGGCAAAGGTTTTGGTGAACCCTGATGTGTTTCAGAGAGTCACTCCTTGCTGGTTCCCCCCCTGCCTCTCTTGCAGCTTGTGGAGAGACCTTGCAGGACTCAACAGGGAATTTCTCAGCCCCTGGCTTTCCAAATGGCTACCCCTCCTACTCCCACTGCGTCTGGAGGATCTCGGTGACCCCAGGGGAGAAGGTAGGTGACACACCAGCATGAGGTGGCTTCCCTCGTGTGTGGTTTTGCCTGTGCTGACAGCTGCCAAAAGATCCCTGTGTGTCTGGAGTGCAGGGGTGGAGCAGGAAAGCCTCCTGAGCACCATCGCTGTCCTCCCAAAGATGGGGTCAGGAGTGGTCCTGGGAGGAGAAGTGTTGGAGAAGAGCCTCCTCGCAGGTCTGGGCTACGTGTTGGTCTTTGATCTTTCCTCTGTATCTGAGGCTGAATCCTGCATGGACTTTTCCTGCTCTGGCTGAGCTCACCTTTCAAAGCCAGGTGCCAGTCAGAGGAGTTAGCAAGCTGGGGATCCCAAGGGAGCCATGAGTGACATTGGTGGCCTGCCCCTGTCACGCTGGCAATAATGTCCCTGTCAGGGGACTCCCGCTCCCGGCCTCGCAAGGCCGAGCCCCTCTGTGCATCAATCACCCACCCCGGCCACTTTCTTCCCGGCCCCTTTTGTTTTTCTGATCTTCCTGTGGAAATGAAATCTTTCCTTAATCCACTCACTCCAGCCCTTCAGGCCTTTCATGCCGTCGTACCAGGCTGCAGGAATGCACAGCCTGGCTTGGGAGCTCCTCGGCAGAGCGGTTTTTGCTGAGGACCACCCTCAAGGCACATTTAAGACATTTAAGATTTGAACAAAGAAGAGCAGAAGTGGCTGGTTTTGCTGCAGCCGTCTTGCTCTGGGACCTGATTTTGTCACCTGCAAGCCCAGTCCCATGCAAGGCTGAGTCCCATCAGCTTCACCAAGGGCAGAGGGTGATGAGAACCATCCGGGTTTTGGAACTAAGGCACCAGGAGTTTTGGGGTGTAAATCTTCCTGTAAATTCTCCCTTGGTCTCTCAGCCTCTTCGGAGGAGCTGTATTGGGTTAGGACCCAGCATCTAAATGCTGAACCACGAGTATGGTGGTGGTAGAACCATTAGTTTAAAATACAAAAATAAACCAAGTTCAGATCTAGTGCTTCAACTTAATTTGTGTAATCAAACGCAGCAATTGGTACAAAGCAGCATCATAGCACTGAGGCATTCACTTAGAACAAATACTGAGCTTGGAGCATTCACCTGCAGAGAAACTGCTCTATCTCCTTGTGCTGCCCAAAGCCAAAAAACTGCAAAAGTGTGAACAAAGTAAGCGACATCATCACAGACTGCACTCTGCACATCCAGCCAGGGCTTTGGGGCAGAATATCTGTTTTATTCTAATGATGTTTCTGTGTCAGTCTATAGATATAAAGTAATGCATGGGCTAAACCTTGCAAGGACAAAATTGCCCCAAGTCCATCCCATCGGTGACGTCCACAGGCCCAGAGCAAGGTCTGTAATCCATGTTTCAGAGGAAGGAGACCAAAGGGATAAAATTTTCATGCTCGGTAAAAAGCCACTGAACACAATTCCATCCTGGTGAGGGTGTGGGTGTAATGTATCATTTACATAAGGGTATGGACCCCAAATATCTGGGGTTTAGGGCAATGTGCTTCTCTATGATGTTCACATTAACCAAACACAATGATTCCCTTTTTAATTTTAAAAAACCCAAATTGGGCTTTTTTTTAAAGTAGCATTTTAATAACCGAGGAGAGGTGATTGTGAATTACAGAAAGGATAGCGAAGTCCTGTCTGCTGTCATGCACCCTCACAGTTTCATTAAAATACTTTGAGAAGCCTTTCTTTTTTGAGGAAAGCTGATTAAAAAATCCAACCAACTCTCCCATACTTTCCTGCATCCATCCAACTTTTCCTGCATGCTCATTTACGCGCCGCTCTAGCAGAGGTGAAGCAGGGAATCTGGTGGGTCTTCTCTTTAAAGTAGCTCCCATCCCAAAGAGGAGCGTGTGCTCTCTCCTTTCAGATTATGTTAAACTTCACGTCAATGGACCTGTTTAAAAGTCGCCTTTGCTGGTACGATTATGTGGAGGTGCGTGATGGCTACTGGAGGAAGGCTCCGTTGCTGGGTGAGTAGCTGTTTCATTTTTGCATTTCGTGGGGTGTTCTTGATGTTTGAGGAGGGGGGAAACAAACAGAAATAAACTTTCCTTTACCTGGAAGGAGCCTATGTTCAGCCAGGGCACTGGGCATTCTTTAGTGTCTCCATCCGGAGGTGTCGGCATGCTGGATTCACACCAAATGATCCATCCTTCCAACCCTATGGCAGCAAAGGCTTTATTCCTTCCTTTTCCAGCTTGAGAAGTGAGGCACTGAGGGAAGTGAGCCAGGGGCATGGCTGGAAGACGAGATGTGGTCTCTGGAGTTGTATTATTGTTTTTTCCTAAGACCTGGGTGGAACTGTGAGGCAGTCAGAATAAAGGGGCCATACAGCTCCTGGCCCAAGCTCCTGCTGTTATTTCTCATCTGTTTGTGTTTGCAGATGCACAGGAGGCTGTGCTTTGAACCTCTGAGCTTCTAGAAGGGAACTTGTTAGACCATGCCCAGGATGTCAAACTGTGCAAGGGGGCTCTACTCTGCTCCTTCTCCCAAGGATCTCAAGGGAGTGCAGATCCTCTGTGTCCTCCTTATTCCTCTGCTACCGAAAGGGGAGATCTTCTGTCCTGAGTGGGCAGTCAGGAGTCCCACAGGCTTTTCCACTGGCTCTGATCCTGACTCCACCCCCTGACTTTTGTGTCCCCACGTGTAAAATGCAAACAGCCCCTTCTGCCTGGAAGGGAAGAAGCCATCAGAGAGTGGTTGGATGGGGCTTTGAATGATCTGGTCTGGTGGGAGGTGTTCCTGCCCATGGCAGGGGCTTGGAACTAGATGATCTTTAAGGTCCCTTCCAACCTAAACTATTATATGATTCTGTGTTTTGTAGCATCACCAGCTGTGTTAGAGGTGCTGTGCCCCACGCTGAAGCACAGGACTGGGTTGGCAAGAGTGGGCTTTAGAGAGGTCTGGGTGCTCTCCTTGGCCCCAGTGGACATCCAAGCCCTTGTAGCAGGTGAGGTGCTGAGGCTGCTCTCCAGAGGTTTCTGTGCCTTTCAGCGCCGAGTTGGCAGCCGTTTTTACTGCTTCCTGCCTGTTTTGGGGTTGGCAGCATTTATTGCTCTTTCCTGCTGCATATGCGTCAGGTAACGTTGCTCCAACAGCTGCAACTTAGCTCCTCGTTATTTATTTTTTCTGCTGAGTAATTTAAAGGTATTTCAAGAAGCCAAGCACCTCCCCATCCTCCCCCCCCCTCCCCTTCCCTAGTGCAGGTGGACTTGCGAGTGTTTCCATCTGGAAGGAGACACTGCATGAGTGGCCACGGCTCCCGCAAGGGGCTAAGCCCATGAAATTAGCTCGGAAGAGGCAGACAGACGGCAATTCAGCAGGGGGCGGGGAGGGGGATTAGAGTGAATTGTGAAAGCACGGGCTTCTTGCAGAGAGAGAGAGAGAAAAAAAAAAATAATACATGTGCGCTGCATATTTTCCCAGGGAAGTGTGTGAAAACCCAGCCTTTAAATGGTGTATAACTTTTTATGAATGGGTCCTTTATCACACTCTGAGGAGTTTGCTCATTCTCGTTCCTCATCTGCGTTTCCTCTCCTTGACACCCTTGTTCAACTCCAGGTCTAAATCCGGGAGGCAGTTGCTCAGTGACCCTAGAGGAAGGAGCTTTGCTGTTTGTTAGGGTCCCCTTTGGGAGTGGAGGTGGGAGATGCTATTGGGACGTTGCAGGGCTGCCCCAACTGCCCCAGGCAGCCTTAGGGGCACAGGGGCTCAGAATTGACTAGCCAAGTAAAGAGAAGCTCTGAGATAATAGTATTTAGATGGGTGACTCCACAAGAGAAAAAAATTGGTGGTGAAACTGCTATTGAAGAGAAAAAGAGTTTGCAACTCACCCTTCTGGAAGCTAACAAGAGTCTACAGGAGACATAGGGAGGGCCTCTTTATGAAGGAGTGGAGCAATGAGGGGTAATGGTTTTAAACTGAAAAAGGGGAGATTTAGATTAGATTTTAGGAATAAATTCTTTCCTGTGAGGGTGGTGAGACACTGGCAC
>BJBW01002141.1:25098-85492 GCA_004320125.1 Scolopax mira | reverse complement strand
GGGTGGGGGGGGGGGCGGGGGGGGGGGGGGGGGTGGGGGCGGGGGGGGGGGGGGGGGGGAACGACAGAGAGAGCCGGGGGGTGGTGTCAGATTTGAATAAACTCAGAAAAATGCCATTACCCGATGCAAGCAAACATCTATCCTTTCCTTCCTGTTTTCTTGAGTGCCTGCCAAGTTCTGCTCTGCACAAACCCCCCCTCTTTCCCCGGGGGTGCAGCTCGGCGCCCGCCCAGCCCCGGCTCCGGGAGTCGGGTCTCGAAGCCCAGGTTGTGCCATTTTGGGGGGTTCCGTAGCCAAACCCGCTCGTGGATCTCCTTAGAGCTTATTGCATGAGCGAAGGCAGCCCCTTGTTTGTCCTCTCCCACCTATCGTCATTTGTTCTTTTACAATTTGAGTGCCTTAATAATAGTTTACAAATACTGTGTATTTATGCTGAGCTGTTCAACTCTGCTGTTTGCTGTTTGGTTGGTTTTTTGGGTTTTTGTTTTTTTTTTTTTTGTTTGGTTGGGGTTTTTTTTTTTTTTCAAATTTTTTGGGTGCTTTTGGTGTTTCCGGTGGCAGTGAAGAACCGTTGCTACTTCTGCATCTCCACCTCCCAGCCCCTGCTGTAACCACTTCCCTCCTGCTCCCTCGACATCCAAACCAAAGGGCTGTCGAGATGTCGCTGCGCTGGCGGCAGCTCCTGGTGCCCCCATTTCTCTATGCATTGCAGGAACGTGGCCGGGGGACACACACACACACACACACACACACACACACACAAAGATTCCCAGGTGGGAATCCAAACCCTGTCCCGTTCTGCCAGAAAACCCAAAATGCACAAAACTGGCACCTTATTTCCCAGTCCAGGCGTCGTCGGTCTGTGGGATAGCAATAGCCACCCCCCCAGCTTGTCCTTCCCGTGGCCTGTGGCTCGGTCCTGTCCCTCTGTGTCCTGTCCCCCGGGGAGCCAGCCCCCCACCCAGGAGGTGGAGAACCATCCTGGTGGGACCGGGGAGGGGAGGGAAGGGTGGGCGAGTAACGTGTAGCCGTTCCCGTGCGTTGCTGTGCTCTGTGATAACAATGTTCCTCTTATTTCATGGTATTTCTTAATTCTGGTTTTATATTTAAATACGCCGTATCTTTTGTACTGTACGTTCGCGGTAGGGGACGCATAATGCACTTTTTTTTTTTTTTGTACCTTTGTTTGTAAAAAAAAATGTACTGTATATTTTATGTGCTTCTTGTGAGAAAAATAAACTTTTTTTTTTGGTTTTGTTTCGGTTTCCTTTTACAAAAGAGCTTTGCGGCGTTTTGGGAGGTGGGGAAGGTTCCCCCGGAAAGAAAAGGAGGTGATGGACTCCCTCTTTTTTTGGGGGGGTGGAGGGGGATCCTGGCTGTTTTCTGCCACTGAAGGCCACCTGGGAGGATGCTTTTGTCCCCCTGGGTCCTGTCCTTGCAGCGCTGGACGTGTCTCAGCTGCTCTGCCAGGGCAGTGAGCGCTGCAGAAACACACCGAGCTGTGGCACGGGCTCTTTTTGCAGGATTTTTAAGGGAAAAAGGGAACAAAATAGAAATGCACTTGGGAGGAGGAGTGAAATCTGTAGTTCTCCACTCTTGCCTCTTTTCAGAGACCCCAGGCCGGGTTTAAGGAGGAGCATCAGAGCCCTGGTGACTGCGACGCCTGCGCCGAGCCCTCGGGAAGGTGCTTCTTTGGAGCAGGGGGCTTGGTGCTGCCACAGCCACCTGGGTGGGTTTTTTAATCCCACAGAAGGGCAAAACCCAGCGTGAAAAGCCCAAGGAGAGAGTGAAAAATCCCGGGATTTGTCTGCTTCTGCCGCCTCCCCAACCATCCACCCGAGGTGGGACCAGCCCTTCCCGGGCCTTCGCCAAATTTTGCCTTTAAAGGCAAAGAGCGAGCATCTGTGTCGTGCGCCGGCCGAGGAGTCTTGTTGGTGCCTGGGATTGTTCTCTCTCTCAAAAGCTGCTTCAGGGAGGAACATGTTGGTGTTTACCTTGGCAGCGCAGCAAAGCGCAGGCTGGGGATGCTCTCCAGCCTTGGCACGCTTGCTAATTGCCTCAGAGAGTCGTTAACCCCCACCAGAAATGTTTGCTTTTTAGTGTTTTGGGATTTGGGGGTTGGTTTTTTTTGGTGTGGGGGGTGTGGGTTGATTTGGCTTGGTGTCTTGTCACCCATCAGGCAAGCGGGGCTAAGCCTGATTTACTGGCCACCCCGGGAACTGAGGAGCCACAACCCGCCAGCCGGACCCGGGGCAGGAACTGGCACTTGCCACCGTCTCCACGATGTTCATTTGCCAACTCCTCGTGCCACAAACTCATCAGAGGTGAATTAATTGGCTAAATCCTACCACAGCCCTGAGTGGAGGCTGGGGTTAAGGGTGCAGCAAGGTGCTGTGTGAGAGCACGGGGCTGGGGAACACCTTCCTTTCCCCTGGCAGCCCAGTGTCACCCTGCTGATGCCACCGAGTGTCACCGGTACGTTTCTGGGCTGTGCTGGCAGCTTTGCAGGGGTTCACGTGTGGGCAGCAGCTCCCCACCCCCAGAGAATAATCTGGAAATGCTGGAGGAGAGAGCCCTGGGCTCCCTGGGATGGGTTTGTGAAGGTTTGGGTCGTCTCCTCTCACCTGAGAACATTTCTCTGGTGGAAACGTGGCTCTTCCCGCTGATGCGGGGGCTGTGGGACGCTGCGGGAGATGTGGCATCAGGAGCTGGGACCAGCAGCTGAAGCTCCCCTGATGGAGGACAGAGACCCCCCACACTGAGTTGCCCCATCGTGGAGCACTTGGCGTTGTGTCAGGGCCTCCCAAGGGTTGCCCAGACGTGCTCACAGGATGGCACAGGAGGGGAAACAGTGGGAATGAGTGTGTGTGTGTGTGTTTTTGTGTGTGTGTGTGGTTTTGTGTGTGTGTTTGTGCATCCAGCTCTTACACCCTGGGGTTAACTCTCCAGCGCTGTGCCACGGCAGAGCTGGAGCTGAACTGGGAGTCCCAGAGCCTCCCACCCACCAGAGCTCTGGTTTGGGGGGGACACCACCTTTCTCGTTGTGGTGTTGCTTTTTAGATCCTTGGGACTGAGCCTGTCCCTTAAGCCAACACGGTTTTGGGGTCAGATGTTTGCTGTTGGCTCCTTTAACCCACTCTTCCCTCGGCTGATTCACAAGACGATGCTCCCTGCTCATCCTGGCTTCCAGAGATGGAGATCTCCCTACCATAGCTCCTTGCATCTCAAGGGTTGCATCTAAGAGGTGACACGTTGGAGGCACCAGGGACTGGGAATGGCCAGAGGGTGCCCTGGGGCCACTGGTGAGTTTGTGTGACTTTTTTTGTTCTTGTTTATGATGGAAAGTTGGTTCTTTGCGGAGAGGTTCTTGTTATGGCCGAATGTTACATCCTGTTGTGACGTTGCTATGGCGAAGCCAGGCAACATCTGGAGCAACACGAGGCGACTGTCCGAGGGATTATTTATAGCTTCAGCAGCACAAGAAGACGCCTGAGCATGAAGCAGATGATGGTGGGGGCAGCCCGGCACTGGGTGCCCTCCCGGTTGGGGCCCAGGGTGGTGGGAAGACAGAAGGTCCTTGCCTCTCTAGCCCAGTGGAGGAACCCAGGAGTGGTTCTGAGCAGTGATCAAGAAGGAACTGATCTCCTTGAGGACCTTCTTGACTCCATACTTTGCCCCTGGTGGGGGGAGGCTGGTTCCTTACCAGCACTTCCCAATTTCACATTGGGGTGGGGTGACCACAGGGGTGCTGGGCAGATGTTTCACGATGTTCTGTGGGGAGAAGAGAAGGTTTGGCTGGTGAGCAAGGCTAGTTTTAGTGACACAAAGGGCCATCACCACAGCCTCAGGGAGAAGCTCCTCCAGCAGTGGGTCCCCTGCAGCCCTGGGAGGATGTCTCTGTGTCTGTTGCCACTGGGTGGTGGCTGGAGAGCCACGCTGGCCTCTAAAGAAGTAAAAAAGTCAATATTTTCCTAGGCAGAAGTTGAGAGCTGACACTGCTGATGCCAGAGGAGCTGTGACAGATGGAGGGGCAGGGGGATGTGGGGCTCCCTCTCCATCCAGCCAGGTTGCTGGTTGGAGAACCCGTGGTGGGAGGTCCTCTCTGCGCGCTCACACGGACACGGACACGTGTATTTCATGCTGAGAGCAGCGTCTCCACCATCTCAGGAAGCTGCTGCTGAGCCCGGGGGGGTTTGCTCCAGCCCCAGCCCTTGCCCAGGCGTTGTATATTCCCTAAAAGTCTCTTCCTCTCCAGTTTGAAGGATGGAACAGGGGCGACGTCGCTGCCGCTGCCATTTCCTTTTAAGCAGAGGCTTTGGGAGCAGGAGCTGCGTTGCTCCCGTGTGGGACTTGCCCAAGTGTTGACCAAGCAGCTCGCAGAGGTCCATTCCATCCAGCTTCAGACACCACAACAGCCCTGGGCTCTGCAATCCCCACCCAGGGCAAGCCAGAAAAAATCCAGGTTATATGTCCAAATGGTGGTGGATTTTGAGAACCCTAGAACATATCTGGCTTTGGCGTGGGGGGACCAAGGGGGTTGGCTCAGGGGGAAGAACCCCAAATTCTTGATCAGGTCATTGTAGGAAGGTCAAGCGTGCTTCAGTCTCAAGTTTATCACCAAGAGGTGACTTGGCTTTAAAATTTGTCACTCGCTCAAAAAGCTGCTGCATTTTCACTACCGGGGGGGGGTTTGGTGCTGCGAGGTGTGTCCCCCCAGCCCCCCCAGCACCCTCTGCTCCACCCACCCCAGCCCTGCTGGGAAGCCCTTGTGTTTGTTTTGGGCAGCCTCAAGGGAGATTTAAAACTTCCAGTGGTAACAAACAGTGTTTTGTCTCGCTGCAGAGCAGCTCTGCAATGTGCATTGATAAAAAATGATCCCTGCCTGGCTCCCGGGCTGATAAGGGCTGGGATAACCATCATCCCTCCCTCCTTTTCCCCTCGATGGTGGCTCCTGAGCTGGCTCGTGCAGCAGGGATGAGGTGGTGGCATCATGACAGACCATGGTCCAGGTGTCACCCCCCCAGCCCGTGGGAGCGTGTCGGCTGCACTCAGGGAGCTGCCAGGGTCCCTGGAGGCTCTGGATGAGGATTTTCCAGCCCCCACAGAGTATCTGTGAGATGCTTTTTTGCCTGGGGCCGGTCTCCGGGGGCTGTTGGCCAACTCCTCGGTCTGACACCGGGGTAACTCAGCCCCAGCAACCCGGAGGTGCCTGCAGAGGTTGTGCCCGTGCCTCTTTAGGGACCATCTAGGTGTTTTCCCACATCCTGCCTTGGGATGCTTCCCCGGATCGGGCTCGGGCAGCCGGCACCTCGTGCACCATAAAAGGCAAAGCGTTGGGGAAGAGCTGCCGGGGTGGGAGCCACCAGCTGCAATGCCAGGCATCCCGGCTGCCTATCAACGGGTTAGAGCCCTCCAGCTTCTCCTGCTCCCCCTCCTTCCCCAGAGTTTTACAGGAACCCCTTTGGCAGAAGGATTATCCAAAGGGAGGAACTTTCTGCCGGCAGGGCTGGTTAAAGAAATACCCAAGGCGTTAATAGGGATTTTTGATAAGTTCCGTTTTGGAGTCTCCTGAGGGAAACTTGTTTCTGAGGCTGCCGTCGGGCTTCTGTGTTTATCCCGGGGAGGTTTTTCTAATGTCCCAGCAATTCTCTGAGCACTAACGTATTCCCACAGACCATTCCGTCTCTGCCCGGCCGCGGGCGGCAGCTCCCCCCGCAGCGCTGGGACACGGACCAAGGCTGGGGGAGAGGCTCCGTGTCCGGGGCAGGGAGGCAGGGAAGGGAGCCAGGGGCAGGGATGCGGGTTTCCAAGCTCCCTGGAAAAGCCACGGAGGAGTTGACAGAGGTGATCCTGCCCAGACGAGCCGCAGCAGACGAGCTGGCAGTAAATCACTCTGGAGGGGAGGCAGGGAGGGTGGCTGAACGGGACCACGGGGAGCTATTGCTCCGGCAGGTTGGGGGGAAGAGGAGAGTCCCTGATGAAGGATGCAGCTGGGGAGCAAGTCCTGCCTGTAAATTAGCAAATTAGAAGTTGGGGGGGGGGGTACGTGTGTGCTATTTCGGTTCTTCAGGTGGGATATATTTGGGTAGGGACCAGCGTAGCATCAACTTTGACAGGTGTTGTGTTGGGAGGGAGCCTCCTGCCCGACTGCAGAGGATGGGCTCCATCACGCCAACGTGCATTTTCATTTCTGCTGGCCATGAGGCTAAAAAATGCCGATTCACATGACCCAGGCACGGAGGCTTCCAAGCTGCCTCCGTCTCTCCCAGTAGCGGAGGAAGGAGAAGGCGGTGCTGAAAGCCTGCCGAGACCCAAGGTGGGAAGAAATTTTGGCCGGCCAGTTCCAAACCTTTTTGGACCAGGAATTTACAGTGACTGAGCTCCCCGCCATGGAAGCCTCCACCTGGCAGTACTATGGATATTTACAGGATGACACAAGTCAGGCGAGGGAGAGAGACTGCGCGACTTCCCGGGGAGCCTCTGCGGGGACGTGCGAGGATTATACTCTGCTGCAACTCGGCCAGGAGGGCCTGGGGCACGGGCTGGAGAGGGGGGACATCCCCGACCCCGGGAGCGAGACGCAAACCCCTGGCAAGAGGTCTGAGACGAGGAGCGGCGGGCAGAGGGAGCCGTGGGGGCTGGAAGGGGACCCGTGCTGGGAAGAGCAGCCCGTGTCCAAAGGGTGCGGGAGAGGGGAGGAGGGAGAAGCCCCTCCGAAGGTGTATGAAATGGAGTTTGGGCACGGGCGAGCGGGCAGGGGCAGGACGGTGAAGCCGGTGGTGTACAGGCTGGAGGAGAGCGAGTACAGGCGCCTGATTGAAGAGGCAGAAGCAGAACCCGAGGAGGAATGGGAAACGACAGAGCACAAGGTACCTGTGGTTCAGGAGGGCTACCCGGGGGATGGGAAGGTGGCAAGTCCCAGCCTAAACAGGCTCAACTCTTTCCAAGGAGTCCTGAGGAGGCAGATAAGCCGTTCGGACTCGGAAAGCAGTGCAGAGAACAGGCAAGTGAACAAACTGACCCTGAACTCTCCCTCGGAGAGAAACAAGCCGAGTGTCCCCATCAGGTCGGATAGCTTCGAGCGAAACGCCGTGCTCATGGATTACATTTTGCAAAGCAAACAGGAGGCAGGAACATCTGTTTCCTACGTCCCCAGAGAAAGCAGCAGAGCAGCCGAGAGCTTCAGGCAGGCGGTGAGCTTCGCCCCCCAGCCTGATGGCACCCCGGACCTTTGCCAGAACGGCGAGGAGGATCTGGCCAGGAAGCCTGAGCCAGACAGACAGGTAGCAAAAAGCCTCGAGAGGATGGTCTCTGTGGCTGCAAATTATGCCTCAGTGGCTAGAGGCTTTGAAAAGCTTCCGAGACAGAGCAGCAGCCAGCTCCTTGAGAGCAGGGAACAGCTCGGGGGTGAAGGAGATGTAGGGATGCTCAATTCGTACAGCCCAAAAAAAAATCCCCCGGCCCCTCCCGTCAGGTCCCACAGCAAGGAGAGCCTGGCTTTGAGCATGAGCAAGACCGTGGCCATGACCGAGGCGCTGCTGGAGCCCCTCAGCCATGCGGCCAAGCCTGCCAAGGAGCAGTGGGCAGCTGCTGGGACGGAGCAGCTCACTGGAGGCAGGACTGGAGGAGGAGGGGGCTCGGAGGAGCCGGAGCGGAAGGGGAGGAAGAGTCAGGAGGATGAGAACGTGCTTAAAGTTGCCGACGCAAAGAAAACCTTCGAAAAGCCCAAGGCAGCAGAGGGGAGGGCAGCGACGCCACCGGCCAGCGCCGCCAGAAAAGGTGAGGTGTGAGGGCTCCGCCTGGCAGGGGACCCGGGGGGGGACCCGGAGGGCGCTGCCACCGAGGACTGGGTGCCAAGGGGAGGTGGGAACGCGGCGGGCACCAGGTTTTTGGGAAAATACCTGCCTTGTCATCGGCGAGGAGCAGGCGGGAGGCGTCTGTGGTGATAACGAGGCAGGATGAAAATCAGGTGTTGATTCACAGCTGCTGTTCGCCCGGTGGAAGCGCTTCTCGCAGCAAAACTGTTTTGTGAGAGAAGGGATTTGCTTTTTTAAGACTCTCCTGTACATAAATAAGTATAATATCCAGTAGTCCTATACTTCTATCTACTCCTATACTGCTTTTCACCAATAGACACAGTGCACAAGTGCCCATATGATGCTTTCTCCCGCTGTCACGTGAGATTATTTCCCCCTGTCTCTCTAGGGATCGGGTGGGCCAATATAATTTTATTTTAGCTATGGGATAAAACAGAGGCATTTTTCCCCTTAGGTTCTTTTTCTCCTGCACCGTGACTTAGCTGAATAAGCCTTTCAGGAGAATGACACCTACTTTCATCAACTCTGTCACTGGATAAATGAACTTTGTTGAGATTTTAGTGGCAAAACAGTGAAATAGGGAGAGATTAGAAATGAGTGTTTGGAAGTTTGGATCCTGTGAGGATGTACCAGATCCATGCTGGTTAACTTACATCTTCTGTTTATTAACAATCTGCAATTGTGTATTTCCTTATAAGGGAAAAAAAAATGTTTTAAGGCGCAGGAAATCTATGCTAGCTTTGAATTGAATAGCGTGTTTACTTAAAAAAATAGGTGTGATTATCCCACGGTGCTGGGTACATTGTGCTGTCAATTACTCTTGTCCACAGAGGTCACAAAATCAAGTCAGAATGTGAACACGGGGATTGTGTGTGTGTGTCAGTGACAACAAAAAGCCCACAGCAATGAAAAATAGATCCTATCCCCTCAGGAAAAGACATTATCGTTCTCCTGATGTAAAGAAATAGGGTTGTGAAATATTTGTCACTGCCGTGTGGCAGGCCCGGGGTCTGTACACGGTGTGATGCTGGTACCAGCACGATGGGGGTGTCTGGATCCCCACAGGCTCTTGACTCCTCCTGGAGTGGGAGATTTGTCCGATGAAATGCTGCAGCTGATAAGGGCATGTTTCCATCAGCCGGATGAGAGGGATGATGCTGCTTTCATCAGCCATGAGGCAGGCATCCTTTTGCGGGGAGCAGGAGGAGCGGGTGGATGCAGGAGGTGATCTGAGGGAAGAGGAGAGGGTGAGAAGGGACTGGGAGAAATCGTGCTCCCTCCCCAAGGCAATAGCAGCCGCAGTTAAATCACTCTGACAGATGTTTACCCACTTGTTCTTCAGAAGAAACAGGGAGGGAGGGTCAAGACAATCTATTTCAGTGCTGAACTGGGAAAATGTTGCAATAGGGAAGAGTAGGAAGAGCTTCTCATTTTGCCCTGCCCATGAAATAGTCTATTTAGTTTTTTGAAATCTGTTTCTAAACCTGCATCTTCACAGATTTCACACTGAACACAAACATCGTTTACATTTACCGTTAAATGATTCCTTTCTTATACCTCTGATTTTTCCAGCACCTTTGGTCCAACTTGATCCTAGACAGCAGGGAGAGAAACAGAACGAGATGGCAAAAGGATTCAAAACTGGTTGAATGATGAGGACAAGACTAGGACATGTGATGAGTGTAACATGGAGAGCTACAGGAGCCCCAGCACCAAACCTCACGTTACCTCTCACTGCTCAAAGCCCCTGCTCGTTACCTGCTGCCTGATTATTTTTTTTTCCTGCAGTTCAGAATGATAGGAAGCCTCAATCCCAGAATATTCCTGTTGTAAATAAAATACAGCTTGCTTTTTTCGTTATTTTTCTTTTTGTGTTCTGCTTTCTTGTCTCTCTCTCTCTCCCTAGTTAATCAGCTGGTGTAGTGGAGGTAGCAACAAAGAAAATCCCATCTGTTGCAACTAATTGCTTCGCTTTAATTTGGCGTCCCAACATTTTAATTAGGTATTGAGACCACCTCTCCTTTATCGCAAAAACGGGGAAAAAAGAAAGAAAAATATATTTCCCAATCCCGTACAATGATGGAGAAGAAAAATAGGTGAGGAAATAGACTGGCTCGAAATGAATTTGGAGATTTCCTTTCAGTGTAAAAACTGTGGGCAGTGGGTGTTTTGGTGCCTTTCCTGCCCACGAGTCGGGAGGGATGTGTGTGACATCTGTATTCCTGCATATAACATGCAGGAGAGTGTGTATATGCAGTGATAGATGGGCTTTATGAAACGTATTTTAAATCATTAATAACAATAGCATCAATTATTAATGCCCCTCCTGACCTAATGTTCACTTATTGTCACCAGTCTCCAGCACTTCCATCAGGCTGAGCCGCGCACACCCCGTCGGTGCAAGCGCTGGGGTTTTCATTCCCCTTTGGGGAGGGGGTTTCCCACCTGAAGCTCGATTTACTGGGTCTGGAAACAGCACAGAGACCTATTCGATGCCACCTGGAAAGGTGGGGCAGAGCTGGGAATAAAACCAAGGGGTGCTGCCTCCTAAACCCTCTGCTTTAATTCCCATGTTCCTCTTGCCTCCTCGTCCCCACGTTCTGCTGCACCCTCTGATACACACACACTTCCTGGCTGTTATTTCAAACAATCCAATTGAACATATTGCTCTCCCTTATCTTCATTCCATAATTCTACAGCTCCCCTTTCTGGCCAAGGATTGAATAAGGCCAAACGGAATGGATTTTGCTCTCTCTCTCTCCAGAAAAAACACTTTGCTGGATCTGGGGAACAGATCAGCGCAGGGCGACCGCTTCCCCGGGCGGAACGCGCAATCCCCTCCAAGAGACAAAATTGATTAGCTGTAATCAAGAGCTGTTGCGTGGTGGCTGTTAGGACAATTGAGTCTTGGCAGCTGCTCAACGTTTGATGATGACATCCCCGATTTCCATGGGAGCAGCTCCTCTCAGAGCTGCTGAATCTGGCCCTGGGTATCTAATTCGTGAGAGCCGTAGAAGAAACGGTATAAAAATATACAGCTTTCAGGTGGGAGAACCTCGTGCTTCCTGTAAAGTTGCTTAAATTTAATAATTAACAATAACATAATAATAAATCAGAAGGCTTCAAGAAATAAATAGATAAATAGTGGACACAAATGTCCTGCAAAAGTTGTATAACTCAAATATCTGCAAACCTAAGGTCGGAAACACAAACTGTTGTGTTTGGCATATTTTGTGTGACGTAGAAATTAAGCTGCAAAATAACAGGACTTTCAGTTGTTGATCTCTGTAGCCCCTCTGTAAGCCCTTTTCCTTCCCTAAGAATATATTTAGCGATGAGGAAATTGAAGTGTTCGAGGTGAATTCATCCCTTGAGTGACTTGCCTCGAGGTTCTGAAGGACTGAGTTTGCCACCCAGGCTGAGATCGCGCAGAGGCTCCAAGCCAAATTGTGTAACATCAGCTGAGGGCCAAAACCATCAAAATTTCTCCTAGAAAGAGGTGCCGCAGGTGTTTTTATCTTTTTTTTTTTTTTTTCTTTTCACCTTTTCCAAATAATAACACAACACTGGCAGAGAAGGCTGGGGGACATACCAAAGGCGTTACTTATCAGGCACGTCAAGATCGTTGTAGGAACAACCCGGGGTGATTTATTGCAGCGATGGAATTGATGCATATTTGCAAGGAAGCTAAATTTAGTGTCTGAGCTAAGTTTCAGAGGTGGAGTCTGCAGACACGGTGCTGTTTCCGTATAAAGGCTGTGAGAGAGACTCTTTGCAGCCATCGCGCACCGACGTAGCGGAGGGTAAAATATGTGGGATGGCTAAAACCAGTGGAATGTGTTTTTCAAAGAAATTCTGCCCCTTTTCTGCAAGATTAAATAATCAGGCACGTTGGTAGGGATAGAACAGGAGACACTTTGTGGTGGGGTTCCTTGTAGCTGCAAGAATTTGGTAATAGGCTATTTTCCTTTACAAAAATTAGAATTTGTGACATATTTTGACAAGTTGTTAAGCTGACATCACTCTGGCTGTAATTTAAGTACTGTTTGTTGGAATGATTTTATTCAGCTGAAGTGATGGAGATTACTGTTTACAGCGGGAGCAAAGAGCATGTGGAAAACCTTAGCCATTCCTTCTGGCGCTGCTGATTTCAGCCTGAAATGTGTGTCGTTCCTTCATCACCCTGAACGGGTGAGCTGTTGTCATCAAAATGGCTCATTAATCCAGGTCAGGATCCAAAAAAACCTTCCTTGGTTCTCAATCTTCCTTGGTTTCTTTTCCAAGGCTGGGTGCTGCTGCCTTCCCTGTTTTTCAGCCCAGCATCCCCTCAAGCATCACCTCGAACACGATTAAAATACCATTTCAAGCTCGCCCACTGCTTTGAGCTAAAATGAGCTATACGTACGTGTAATATTTTTAAGTACCATTTTCTACGTTTGTATTAATGGGGTTTTTTTATAAAGTTTTAACCCTGTGAGACTCCTAATAAATTAATGGCCGTGGGACTGGCAGTCAAGACACTCAGCTCTATCAGTGACTCACTGCGTGACCTTCAGCAAGGCACGTATCTATGTGGAAAATATGAATCACAGTCTAAACCCACTAAACTACAGACTACCTGTAGTCTGCCAAATTGCTTTTGTTTTCTTCTTTTTTAGCTTTAATGAGGTTGTTGGAGGGAGGAGGATGGAGAGTTAAGTGTGCTGGGCTGGCTTTCAGAAGGAAGGTATTAATTGCAGGGTAATTGGTGCCGCTGGCAGCGCGGGGCAGGGATGCAGGTTTGCAACTCTAATCTTTGGGTGTATATTCAATTTATTTATTTTTTTTATCAAGGTGTTGCTCCCTACGTCAGAGAGAACTTTCCTGCTCTATCGAATCAGTGGTTAAACTCGTGTCAAAGTTTAACAACTGTTGGATAACATTTGCTTGTTTAATTTGTAGCTACTGTGGCATCGGATGTTTCCATCAGTTGGAATCAGTCAGACCAGAAGGACCATGACAAATGTGTCTCTGGGAGGTTTTCTGCATGTTTTGACACCCAGCTATCACTTAACAAGGGGTAGTTCACAGTCCTGTTGTGATTTCATGGGAGAAGAGCAGGGTTCTCAGCTGAGCTCATCATGACACGCATATTTCTCCAAATTCTGAGGGATTCTAAGAGGAGTTACAGGTTTTTTGCTCCCCTGAAAAATTAGGCCTCTTTAAGCACCTAACCACATGCAAACGAGTTCGAAAATATTGGCCAAAACATATAAGGAAGTTAGACTTAGCTTTTGGTTTTGGCCATGTATGGTAAACACTCTGCAACGTGGGCACTGATCTAGCATCATTCATCCGCTCGTCAAGTTCCCTGGAGGAACAGAAACACGCAGCCTTTGAGACTGGTATTACTCTGTGTGCCTTGAGGTATTTGCTGCACGGGTACTCACCTTCTCACTGTTTATTGTGTAATTTATTAATAACTGTCAGCCTCTTTCATCTAACAGCAGATCAAAAAAAACCCTCTTTACAACCACATAAGCCAGCACCCCCCCTCCAAAATCCAGCTTTATTTTTAGTGCAATGGGGAGAATATTTGGCTTCAAACTACTGTCCTGTGCTTCTCATTGAAGTGTGATTTTTAGCAGGTGCTTAAGCTCTCCTTTTGTCCCCGTCTTGCTGGACCTGACATTTTCCACAGCAGTCACTGGCCCCAGCAAGCCAGCGGGACAAAAACACCGCGATGCAGTGGTTTTTCTTGCAGAACTGTTGGTTCTCTTCGGCCTTGCTCTTCGCTGCCGGCGGGCTCTAGCTGTGCCCTGCTTGGCCCAGGCCTCACGGGGACCTTCACCCGCAGGGTTGTGCCTTACTGCAATTTTCAGGTTTGGTGCCATTAGTGCCCCAAACCCACCTTGTCCTTTCCTTAGTGCATCCCCACCTTCTCTGGCACCTCGGGTACCTCAGGGGAGAGGAGGAGGGTGCCGTGCCAGCAAGGAGCCACGGCCGGGCCTGTGAGGGAGGAAGGCCAGAGCCGCGGCGGGGCCTGTGAGGGAGGCGGCCCGAAGCAGGCCGGGAAGCCACGCAGGGTGACGACCCGGCAAGGGCCTAAGTGCCTGATGGGAACCAGGCTGCGGCGGCCCCACCAGGGCCATGAAGGGGCGAGAGGTCGGGCCCCCCTCGGGGAGGGTCTCGCCCCGCCGCGGCTGAGGCGCGGCCCACACCGGCCGGCGGCGGGGAAGGGCGGGGGAGAGCGAGCCAGCGCGCGACCAGGCGGGGCAATGAGCGCCGCGTCGCCATTGGCTTCTCGGACTGCCAATCACCTCTCCGTCTCCGGCCGAGGGAGGCGGGAGGTGCCGGTACTGAGGGGGCGGGGCCTTCCACGCGCAGAGTGGGTGGGGGCGTGGCTTAGAGGGGCGTGGCCTGGCGCCGGCGCTCCCGCCCCCGCCGCACGGCGGTCAGTCAGTCAGTCAGTCAGTCAGGCGGGCGGAGGTGGCGGAGGAGCGGCTCCGCCGGGCTGAGGAGCGGACGCGGGGAGGCGGCTCGGGATTCGCGGTGCGGAGGAGAACCGGGGGAGCGGGTGGCAGCTTGGTGGGGCGGGAGGGATGGCGGGCGGGCGGGCTGTCCGCCGCGGGGGCGCCGGTGGTTGGTGGTGGTACCCGCCGGAGGGCGGCAGCGGGCGCTGGGCAAGGGCTGGGGCTGGGTAGGGCGGGCGGGGGTCCGGCCGGCCGGGCGGGCTCTTCCTGCGCGGGGCCGGGCCGCTGCCGACGAGCCCTTCCTGAGGCGGCGGCCCGCTGTCAGCGGCCGGGCCTGCGGGGGGAAGCGCCCTCCCCGCCCCAGCGGTTGGGTGCCGCGCTCAGCCCGGGGCTTCACCCCCGCTTTCCGCCTTATTAGGTAGCGGAGCGGCCCCGGGGTCGCCCGCCGCGGGTTCCGGCATCCGGCCGGGGCTCGCAGGTTGCCGGCAGGGCATGCCCCAGGCGGGGCCGGGCTCTCCTGCCGCGGCTCGGGCAGCCCCGGACACCTGATGCCGGCTGCCCGGCCGCCTTCGAGGAAAAAACGGGGTTTTTCCTTTTGTTCGGCAGGTTGGTTGGTTGGGTTTGGGGTGGTTTTTTTTTCTTTTTTTTTCCCTCCTCCTTTTCCCCGTTTATTTTCATGGCGATGCAGCAGCAGCTGGATGGCAGCGGCGTGTGCGTGTCGCCCCCGGAGCGCCGCGTCCCCGCTGCCACCCTGTAACGTTGCAGAGGACAAAAGATGACTGGAAGGTTTATTTTTATTATTATTTTTTTTCTTTACACTTGTGTTGACCGGGTCCGTGTCACATTATTCAGGGCCCCTCCGAGTCTGTTCAGGGGATGCGTGAAGTCCTTCGTTGCATGAGATGCTCCTGGGCTTTGTTTTTCTGGTGCAGAAAGCCACGTTGTTTTAATAGCAATATGTCAAAGGCCAGAATTTAAAGGTTCCTAATTATCCACTCCCCATACATGGAAGGGCATCCAACATGCAGCCACACAGCTATAGCACCTCGGTCTAGACAATGTGATGCTGTGACTGCACAGGAGACAGGGGGGGGTTTTTATTAAAAAAAAAAAAAGGACTGAAAGCTGACTGGAAACAAAAGTAAAACTGATTGATGCAGTTTTATTGTTAAAGATAAGTGATATGCATTAGTGTTGTGTTGTTTTAATAGCTGTAGTTTTAGCCCTGTGTATGTTTGAGCGCGTCTATTCAGCCCGTTCACGCAGATGTGCATGTGGATTAGAATAGCAAGACCAAGGATGTTAGCAAAATGAAAGAGTGACATTCTGAATACACGGGGCTGTGGCTGGGTTTTCAGTTCGCTGCCACCGATTTGGGTTTCGTTTTGGGCCGGGCTGTATCTGCATGACCTGGCGCTGTCCTCCCTCTTCGTGTGCCTTCATAAGCACAGGCAGGAGAGATGCTCTGTGCCTGCTGGAAGTGTGGGAAAATGGTGTGAGCTGGCACAGTCCGCCCTGTGAGAAGCGTGTTGGTGTGTGCTGAATGTGTGTCGGCCAGAGAAAACAGTGGGTATCTGGTGCGTGAGGTGGGAGAGGGTATATTCAGTTTTCATTTGAATAATGTTGTGCTTGGATCATCTTTTCTCCTCAAGGGGAAAAACAGATGGCTGTGCACTCCCCGAGACATTTTATTGAGCTAATATTCATGTTTGCTAGAGACTGTGTACACAAAGGTAGAAGATCAAATACTCTTGCGATAAAGTCGATGCATGTTTGTTTTGTGTAAGTATTTTTAAAGTATTTTCAGTAGCCATAGTAAGACCTGACACTCAGGTACATGTCAGGGAGCGTTTGCTTTGGGTTTGTTTTAATATTGTACTTCATAATAGTAATTTTTCAATGGTCACTTGTAGCCTTTTATACAAATTGCTTTAATCAGCATTTATGTGTCTCGCTTAATGTTCTCTGTTGGCATTACTCTATCTTTGAGTGAGCAGCCTTTCCAAACATCATTGGATTTTTTCAAGTTAAATCTTCATGCTTATTGCATCTGTCACTTCTGGGATTCGCTCCAAGCAAAAGGCAGAGATTCAGTTTAATGGCAATGAGAAGGAATGCACAGAAGGGTAAAATATCAGCTTTCCTGAGTGATGCAGCAAAGGACGCTGAGAGATCTGCCCTCGGTAACTGTTCCATGCATCATGTTCGAGATTAATATTAGACTTTAATGACCGCTGTATAAAATGGCTCGTTAAAGCACAACATTGCATGTTGATTGTAGAAGAATTTATGTTATCAGTTTTAATTTGGTTATCGATTCTGAGAAGCATAGGATGCCAGCTTCCTATTTTGAAGACACGAGCAAAACACTTTCTGGCCTGAGTTTACAGCTTGGTGAGGTCATCAGTGCACCACTCCCAGGGCTAGGAATGTCCTTTTAGGCAAACACACAGGCACATTTTCACTTGACTTTTAAAGTATGGGTTTGTTTGTTTTGATTTTGTTTTACTGAGGCTTTTGAGATAATCTCAGGCCTTCTCTAAGGATGTGTTGGAACAGAAACTCACTGAGGATTTGAAGTGCCCCAGTTTAGGCATTTACAGGGCATATGAACAAGAATTAAAATGTCTGTGTTCTCTTCTAGCTCGTTCCCTGTAGTCCCCCCCCTCCCGCCTAATATTTTTGGTCTGCATATATTCTGGTTGTTAACTCTGAAATGAATCTGATTAGAAACTGCTTACAGCTTTACTTTACAGTCACACTGGTTCTGTAGCCACATGTGAAAAGTCAGGTTGTTGGCGGCTTTAGGCTGACAGGATGTGAACTGGTGTGGTTTTTTGTCACGATATGCACGAATGCAGGTGGTGGTGGTGGCGGCGTTGCTGGGATGAACGCCATGTCAAAGCTAAAGCAAAAAGGATTAGGTTAACTGAAGTGACTCAGGAAAGCTAGAGGCGAAAGTTGATTGTTCCAAACGTGTTGAATGTACCAGTATAAATGGGAAACGGCTACTGGGCCTCTTCTTCCTATTTGCTGATAGGATGGCTTTGTTCTGGTTTTCCTCATGTGAGGAACTCTACTAAAAAGGAATTGTTTCTTTTTTAGATGCTAGCATCAGGCACATAAAATACCAGGTGACACTAGAATGATGTGGCTTCTCAGCATAGCAGTGACAAGCCTGATGAGAGGTCCCACCGGCACCGGAGGACTCTCTGGTGCCCAGTCTGGCGCTGATGCTCCTCAGAGGAGCAAACTGTCTGGAGAGGTTCCTAATGGAATATACCAGCCATTAGTTGTATTAGCAGCCATTAGTTGCCTATGTGCCCGTATGGGTTTGTGTAGTGAATACAAATCTGATCATAATTAATGGCTGGATGTTAATGGAGGTAACAAGGTAGCTATAAAATGGAAGATGACTATTCGGGCGCTGTTGCAGTCTTCTTCAATCTGTAATTTTACTTTGCACCTCTCCCATGCAGTTCTTCATGCCAGTAAGACAGATGTCATCTCTTTACAGCAGAGACATCATCATAAAAAGTCAAAGTGCTCCTGAAATGGAAGAGGCTTTTGTGATGCGGTACCATAAAAGCTTTAAGGTGTCCTGCTCTGTAGGTCAGGAACTGGTAAGGAGCTTGACAGAGAAATCGTGTAAATGGTATCTGTTACTGCCTCCGAAGGGGAAAAAAACCCGTGGTGTTCTTTTGAAGGCTGCTGGCCTCCTGGTCCTATCAAGGAACCCGTCAGTAGAAGAGGTCTCCTTGATTTCGAGGTGACGAAGTAAAACATGGGCTCCTTGTCCATTTTTCTTCTTTGCTTTTCTTCTTCGTTAATGAGTTAGATACCAAGGCAGAATCACTTCCACTGGAGAAAAGGACAACAGCATTTCTTCAACATCATCACTTTGCTTCTTCAATGTTACTTGTGTTGTCTTATCCCAATTTTTGATGACAATAAATTCTATGTAACGTGATTTTTGCTGTGAGCACGTAATGACTCTTTTGAGGAGCTGCGTGCGATAGGATCGGTCACGGTGACTCTGACGTTGAGCCGGGCCTCTCAATCCATCATAATTAGGTTTTTTCTTGTTTTCCCTTTTTAATAATTTAATTTGAAAAAAAGCAATGGAAAGAAACCAGTGATGGGATGTGACTTAAAGTGATTAAGGTTGAGCCTGATGCGCGCTGGGATGCAGTGCTGAGCTGTGCCTAAGGCAAAGCGTTCCCTTCAGCCGCGGCTTCCTTGTGGCTCTCCAAATCTTGGCTGGCCGTAGCATCTTCGTCTGTGATCTATGTACACTTCTTCTTAGACAAATCTTAAGGCAACCATTTCTGCAGTCTTATCAAATATGCCTGAACAGATTTCGTAAAGCCAGAGGAGAGTGGTGTGCCAAAAACTAGTTTGCATCCCTGCCTGAACCTCGGCAACACGTTCCACCTGCACTTCCTGGTATAAGTAGTCTCTGGAAAATGGACTTGAAATCACACTGGTTGAAGTATTTAGAAATGTAGGAACTTCCCCTCCCTCCCCCTCCCTCCCTGTAGTTCTGCATATAGTTGCCATAGAGACTGTCTTCTGGGGTCCTTGAAAATCCATTGTTTATCTTGCATAAATGTATAAACCTGCTGTATTGAAACATCACACTTTGCAGCCTCCCCTTCCTATCTGATAGGGGCCTGACATCCTACGGTGCTGCAGATTTGGATATTGGACATGCGTCAGGCACAATCAGACAAACTGATAATGGGTATAATTAGCACCACTAGGGATTAGCAGGCAATAACAAATTCAAGCCATAGTAAGCACTCTGTCCCTTGGGAGCCGGGCAAACTGGCAGTGCTGGGCAGATGAACACTTGATATGGAAGATAGTCATCAGCAAAGGCTCTGTGGTAAAGGACTGAGCTCAGTGCTAGTATTACCTCTTGAAATTGCTTTCCCCCCACCCCTCTTTCACTTTAAATACTTAAAAACCTCATAGTTTGATAGTCCATGCTGAAATCTTCCACGCCCAAGTGATTTGGGGTCTGTGCTTGGCATTTTCCTTGGCATTTCTCATCATACAGTGGCCAGCCAGTGTTACAGTTGTTCCTTGTAGTAACCTGTGTGAAACAGCTCGAGATCCTTCTTTCCAAATTGGAAATGTGAGGTTCAGCATTTTGCTCGGGGTCTTGCAGGTCCAAGGCTGGGAATGCTTCTACCATATAATACAAAGTGTATTTGTTGTTTTACAGCTGGTTCCTATATTTGCACCAGCACACATAGTGGGATGTGTGTGTGGTTAAATGGCCATTCTTACGCTTAGCTTTTCAACTGTTAATTCCTTACTGCAGTACTTTAATTAATTATACTGTATGTTGGAGTAAATAGGCACGAAGCCGTCTCGTTCAGAACAGGAGGTGGATTAAATTTTTGGGGGGTTTTCAGTGAATATTTTTTTGAAGGTTTATTTTCATTTTTGTCTCTGCCGAAATCGGTTTGCAAGGCAGGAAAAAAAACCCTTGAGCCAGCTTAGGCAAAGATGAGTTGCCAGACATAATTTCAGCAATATATATATTTCTGCTTTAGCACGGCATGAAGTGTAGGCGCAAAACGCTTTTAGCTGAGTGTCGTTGAGCCTTCCAGCAGCTTTTTCCTGGCCACTGCTGCTCTCTGCAGCAATTTGTTAAAGTTTGGCCTTGTGTCTTAAGGTGCTGTGGTTTAAAGGTGGGCTGCCCTGCTTTAGCCTCCTGTTTCACCATGCTTTGGATGCAGGGATGTTATCTCTCTGTGCTTCATTTGGCTCCCTGATGTTTCTTTGGGGGTAGAGGTTATCTTTTTGTTCTTTATATGTAGTGCTTCCGTCATTGATCTGGTCTACATGGGGAATTCTTAAGCACTCTGAAAGATCACATAAAAACCAGCTGGGGCTTATCTCAGTGTAGTAGTGTCTCTTGTTTTGGCTGGTCTCCTCCAGAGCTGCTGTAAGTGCCACGGGGACTCTCCAAGGGCTGGAAGTGTGGGTTGCACGTGCAGTAACAGGACTGTCAAGCTGACAGGTAAGTAAAGCTTAAAGGTCATCAGGCACAGGCTGTAATTCTTCATGCCTCTTACTGAAAACAAGTTCCCCAGCTGAGAGCAGCCAGCTGCAGGTCCCTTCCCCAAGAATTCAGCCTTCACCCGGCACTTATCAGGGTGTGATTCTCCCTCCAGGTCGGCAGAGAGCTGCTGTGGGAGTGCCAGAGGTGTTGGGGACAGCAGGTACATCCCTCATCCTTGGCACAGGGAGCCTGTGGGTGTACGAAGATGTTTTTCCTTCTTGCATGTGAAATCTTTCTTTGTAGTGTAGCAGGAATGTTTATTAAACTGAACTAAATACATTCTTCTAAGTCAATTTCTTTCTCCTTGCCTGCCTAGAGAGGTGAGAAAGGTGCTCTGTGTTGGACCCCTGATTTGCCACCAGCTCTCCCAGCTATGGGGTGTAGCAGCCAGGGCTCTGCCACAGCACAGGACAGCCTGAACCAGTTCAGTGACAAAGAACATCTGTAGGACAGAGGAAACGTGTTTGAACTTGGAACCCTTTGCTAAAACAGATGGTTGAGGGGCTGTAATTGGTACCACAAGATAGGGATTTAAAATCGAGTTAGCAGATTGAACTATCTGGATTTGAGTTTTAGCCTCCTCTGGTCCCTTCTTCCCTCCCCCAGTCCTGATTTCAAATTGCACGTTACGGAAACAGGACAGAATGACAATGGTACTCTTTGAATTATAGGCTGCTTGGCCAGAAGAGCTGGCAGGACAGCAAATGGAAATCTGGAGAAATACAGGCCAGTTCCAACTGTGAGAATTGAGATTCATTTTGCAGCTTATTTGTACAGCATTAAAATCTGAAATGTGTTTGTATTGTCCAGTCTGAACCTTCTGCGTTCTTCTACGCTGAGGATATTGTCTTTGACAATTAACTATTGTTGGTTTTATTTTGGGGACATCAAAAGCTTAATATGAGCGCCTCACCTCTTAGATGGGTGCTATTGAGTAGCTTGAGAAGTGAAAGTGACTAAATTGGGCTCAAATTTAGTGAGGATTTGGATGAAGGTTTTTCTTAGGAATGCTAATGAAGCCCGTTACTGCTTTTGAGAGTGGAGTGGCTCCATTCAAAGTTGGACTGAACTGGTCTGTGCTGTAACTGTGCAGCCTCTTCATGACAGTGTCCACGTCTCTGGTCCATTTGGTCCAGTTACTGGACTGGAAACAAACTTCAGACACCATGACAGAGGTGTATGGCTGCAGCATGTGACCAAGAGGTGCTGCCATTATCTCTGGCCATCCTGCTCTTCTCTTATCACACCCCCCAAGGCTGCGCTGTCTTCTCAGCAGGCTCCCAGCAGGTCTGGGTGTTGTGCTCCATCCAACAGACCATTTGTGGTCAGGCAGGGCCATCTGGAGAAAGCTGCATCCTCGCTTGGTCAGTCTGACTCACACTTGGCTGGTCTATTTGTGAGCCTCCGTTGTGCTGATCTGTTGTTTCTGCTTTATTTCTAAGTTGTGAGGAATTTGTGCCCCAGCTAACTTTATGTTTATAGTTGAGGGCTTTCTTCAGCTCTTGGTTTCCTGGTGGCTCTCAGGCTGTAGTGCTGCAGTAGCCTTGAAGAACTAGGACCTTCTATCTCCGAGACCATTTATCTCCTTAAAGCATATGTAATATTTATAGTTTCTTCCTGTGGCATGTTGTCATTGAGGAGGGATAGAAAACAGTTTATCAAATCCTTTGGAGGTTTCTCCTTTTGATAAATTTCCTTGTCATTTTTTTAAGGAACGATCCAATTAACTGTAAGCAAGGACAAGCAGGGTAATGTTTCCAATAATGTCTTAAAGCCGCTGGAGTTTAACAGGAAAAATGCTTACCTTATAAAATACTGTGTTAATCCAATTACCTTTCTGTCTGCACCCCTGCTTGACTTTTGCAGAATGGGAAATCCTGCGTGTGTTACTCTTCCTGTGCTTTAGGCTCCCAGCACCTGGGGACTGCTCTCTCCTTGGCTTCTCGCTTGAGCTCATCACTGAAGAGGACAGACAGACAGACTACGGCCCGTGTCTCTAGTTGAGTTTCAGATCTAGTGGCTACTGGTGAGCTCCTTTGTCGCACAAGTAGAAAGACCTTATGTTTGCTGTTTGTTTCATTTGGGCACGTTTTTGATTGCTTCAAGTTGTAAGCAAAAAATATAGTTGTTTGCCACTGCTAGCACTTTGTCATATTAGGAAAAAATGCTTGTGCCTGAACTGGTTAGTTGGGAAAGGTGAGACCTGGTGGTGATTTGAGGAGAAATTAACGAAGCTTTGGTGGGTAAAAGCTCTTTCTCTGTTTGTAAACACCATCCTGAGCTGGTACTAAGCTTCTGCCCAAAACAAGGTTTAAAAAAAACCCAAACCTTGCAATATGTCTCAGGAATATGGCCTGGAAGAAGCTTGTATGAGAGAGAAGAATTCAGCAAATTGGGATAGCAGCTCTGAACAGATTGATACCTCCTTGTTGGCTCTGTTGCACTGATAAGAGAACTAGGTCAGCTCTTTGGAGAAAGCATTTTATCTGCATACTTCTCTTAACTGGAATCCTGGCGATGGCTCTTGTAACAGCCGTGCTGACTTGCAGCTCTGCACAGGCGGCTGTGCTCTCCGGCTCGTGTTTTCCTCGGGGTCAATGTGTGGTCTGAAGCCCTGTTGCTTTCTTCTCTGTGGCATGTGCTGCTTTTACTGTCGGGGTGATGGAGTCAATCCCCAAGGGTGTAAGTAGCATCTTCCATCACGCTGGTGTAATGTCTCTGGCTGAAATTCATAGGGCTGTTGTTCAGCTCTGGAAGTATATTTCTCTGTCTCTTGGCAGTGGATGAGGATACAGAGCACGAAGAAGCATCTCTGGTGTTCATTCCAGTGGAGAAAGTGGAGGAGAATGAAGGCTCTTGGCAGGGAGCATATGAAAGGCTATGGCCTTCTGTGGTCAGGTGCTGGAGCCACAGTGTCTCCAGGTAGAAGTCTGTCTACTCCAGTGCAAGGTTTCCCTTTCCTTACCCAGTTAAGCTTGCTTGGTGCTCCCCAGTTGTGTAACTGTCTCCAGTGGCAGCAAAAGTGGAAGCCAAAATGCAGAGATGCACTGAGGCATCTGGCATGCTTAGTCCACAGGGACCCCAGTCCTCTTTTCCCCATGTATTCTCTGTGTCACTTGCCTCTATGAGGTTTTGTCCTGGCTCTCAATGCCTCCTTTTTTTTTTTTTTTCATCTCTACTTTGCTCTCCTCTGTCTGTTTTCATTTCACTAACCTTTTTTGCCCGGTGTGTGCTAAATTTCCTTCATCCAAATATCTCCCAGTACATCAAATATCACCGCCTATGAGGTTGGCAGCCTTAGTGCCAGCTGACAACTAGAAAATATATAAACCCAGAAGAGAAGGTTGGTTTGGAGGTTGTTGCTCTGGCACCCATTCCTGCTGCTCAGCTGCCTCACCTTTTCAGGTCCAGGGTTTGTGTTTCTCTTTACTGGTTACCCATCCCATTCATTATGGCCTCCCGGTAAATTATTTTGTGTAATGATTTTTGTGTGCATTTATTGCTCCAGCTTTATGGTAGGTGACACAGATTAAATGAAGACAAACAAAGCTCTCTGTCTGGTGTAATGACTTCCAACTACAGTGTCCTTTTGTCACAGTAAATGATGGTAAATGATGTAATGTTAGACCATAAAGATACAGGCTGCACAATGATAGGAGTAGAAAGATCCCCTGAGATGAATTGCACACCTTGAAATCTTCTAGTGAAAATACCCATTGCATCCCTATGTGTGTGTGAAACAGAGTCAGCCACTACATGGGAGATGTGCACTTGAGGTGAGCACCTACGACGTAAACTCTTAGGAAATAATATGTACTTCTTGATGATACCTAGAAGATTTAAACATTACAGGCACTTCTGACTTAGAGTTCTTCCTATTATAATGGTCTTACTATGATTGTTTCAAGGTACTGTTCTGAAAACCAGAATGGTATCAAGTATTTCACAGGTTAGAACCAACACCTTGCACTTTGTCCAGAACAGCAATTTCAGCTTATTTTAAGTTTGGGTTGTGTTACGTTTTTGAATGTGCTGAGCTCCCCAGTTGAGATATAATCGAATTCCCTGGTAGTCTGTGGTTTAGGTTCCCATCCCAAAATAGAATCTTGCCAGTGGTATAACAGCTGGAAATTTCAGTATTAAGTTCATATTCCAGCTTTTTGTCTTTAAAATGAAGTGAAATCAGATGGCAGGGTCTTGCTCAACCTAGACTAAAGTAACCAAAGACTGAAAATAATCTGTGCACAAATATGATGTATTTTGGAATTGTGACCATCTGTAGTAGTGTTCACCCTTGGTTTAAATAACTCTGAACATCTGAAAACAAAAGTTCTGTCAGCAATGGACTTAATATGAATTGATTTGAAATGGTACACCACAGAGGGAGTAGCATTATGTTTAAAAGTAGGGGAGGCATCAAGGTAGTCATGGCTGTTCCTTTTTTTGGCCCGAGGTTTCATGTGAATTCGTAGGGCAAGCTGAAATTTTTGTGGCCCTGTGACTTCTTTCTTTTTTTCCCCCCTCTGCTTCCTCCCTTGCCAAAGTATTGCAAGACTTAATATCACGAGACTGATTCCCTTGATACTTGGAGAGGAGATGAAGTTGCCCTCCTCTAGCTTTGCTGGTAGCATACTGGTTCTCCACCGTGACAGTGGTGGTGATTTACTGCTCTTGTGGTCTAATGCCAGTCGGGGCCCTGAACTCGCTGTAGGACACATGGTTGCCTTGGTCTCCTGTGGTGGTTAGATTGCTCTTCTGGGGATTGTTGGTCTGTGCTCGTTTGGATTTCAAAGAATGGATGGTCTTCACTGACTTTGCTATTTGTGTGGTTGAGCTGGTGGAGCCGGCAGCAAACGCTTGCCTGATGGTTTCCCCCACGGATGTGTCTCACTTTCCTTCCTCTGCTAAAGATGTGCTTAAAAATGTCATCCTTAAAATCATCTGGCAGACTTTTCTTCTAGGTGAGTGAGGCTTCTGAGACGTTACCATGTCCTGTGTGGTATGGTAAGGATGTAAAGTATCTATGTGGGATGTGTGTGCAATCAGACTAAGCACAAGGCAGTGTATGTCCATGGCACACACATGTCTCTTTGTGCTTATGCCCAGTGTGTTGTGCGAGAGAATCCGTGGAGGTTGCACAATCAAGCACTCTGAAGTTAAGAAATGTCAGAAGTGGGCGATTAGGAAATAACCTGGGTAATATTTGTTCCCTTTTTCACACGCAGTGGGGTATGGCTGTTGGCTCAGTCCCTGCTCCACTGGCCCCTTGCTCTGGTGGCCATGCAGCAATGGCCGTGGTGGTGGGACAGGGTCATCCTTGCCTGTGTGGAGCAGGAGATGCCATGGGATGGTGGTCTCTTTGTGGCACTAAAACCTCTGAATGTTTATACCTTCCATTCCATATGTGGCTGTGCATCTTATCTGCCATATGATGTTCAAAGTGCTCTGAAGAGTGAATGACTAGATTCCTTGTGGGCTTTTCTCTGGCGCTTATCTCTGTGATGGCCAACTGCTCTGCAGATGTGGCTCAGCCCTGCTCTGAGGTAGGGGATTTTCTCCATGCTGGGGGGCACTTAGGCTTCAGGTTCAAACATCCATGGCCTGGCTTAAGATTATAACATACTTTCTATTATTTTTTTTTTAAAAAAAGGTTTCAGCTCTGACCACTCATCGCTTTTGCAGATGAGGCCCAAATATCTCAGCCCGGATGTTCAGAAGGACCTTGGGTACTTGAGAAACCTCTGGGCTCTGCCTTGCATCAGGAGCCCATGGTGTGGGATGTCCCATCTGGCAGGGAAGCTGTGGGCTTTTTCACAGATGAGACTGTCCCCTCGCCCTGCTGGCCCCAGCACATTGTCCAACCCATAACAAATGAGGTTGTATTAATCATCATTCATAATTGGTTCTGGTAGCATTGCCTATCTTGATTTTTTTTTATATTTCTTTTTCCCCTGGTTATCACTCGTTTGTTAATAGTTATCTGAGACTACATTTATTCCAAAGCTGCCATTGAAGCATATGCAACCTCTTCAAGAAGGTTCTAATTCCAAGTTTGGGGGCTCACCATCAACAGCTGCAACTTAATCTTGACATTTTCCACTTAAGGAAGAGCCTTTCCAGTCCTAAGTACCAACCTTTTATAAGTGCTGTTCTCCCTATCCAGTGGGTTTATATCTCCTCACACCCTCCCTTTAACAGTAGCCACTGGCTGCCTGGCTTAAACTAGCCTTTTATTTCAAATGTCTCCCTTTCCAGAAGGGATCACAATCACATGGCCCGAGCAGGATTTTGCCATTAGTGGGGGGTTTTCCTGTAAGTGTTCCCTAGCAGGATGTGTTTCCTCTTGCATAAGCAGGCTGAAAACCCTCCGAAGCCACAGAAATACATCTGTTGGATTCTTGAGACAGATAAATCCTTTATAAACAGGAAAATGGGCAAACTCATGGTAACTCTTGTGACACATCATGATGGGAGATCAGAAAGAGATGGAATGAAAAGTATCACTGTGCAGGCACGGCTGACGGCATCCTGTATTTCTAAGGTCCTTTTAAATGCTGACACAAAGGCCAGTGGCTGAGCTGTACGGCGGGCACAGACGGTGGGAGATGAAGTTAAATGTTTGGTAAAATTCAGCTGGAATCACTTGACGTTTTGGGGGGGAAAAAAAGAAGAGTTTTTGAAGGTTCTTTCCTATGTCCCCACCAGGATGTGTAAGATGCCGTGTGTTGCGGAGCGGGATCCAGGAGATCAGCGCAGTCGTAGATCTGTCAGCACTTCCATTGTAGTGGTCTTTGCAGGGTGTCTAACGCTTCTGTTTTAATTTTGCTGAGGGCTGTAACTCTGGCCAAATTTAAACTCCTTTCAACTCCTAGTCGTGAGGTTTTAAATCCTCCAAATTTGTACTTTACCAAAAAAAAAAAAAAAAAAAAAATTTCCTGTCTAGCAAGTGTATGGAGATCGTTCCAGCTCCTTAGCTAAGTTTTAACAGCAGAGACAATGATCTAATTAGACTTCCTTTTTAAAAATTCTTGTTCCAAGTCCACTTCCTAAGAGCAAATCCCTAGCACAGCCCTGTGGACCATGGTTGCGGCTTCTTGCCCGCTTGGGTATTTCCAAAGTCCCTTCCCAAGGGTCCAGAGGGTCACACTTTGGCATGAGTGACAGAGGCTGAATGAGTCTTTCCTGATGCTGAATCATCTCAGCTATCAGTGTCTCACCTAATAATCCTGCAAGTGGCCAACCTGGGAGCTCCAGCCTCCACCCATGGCCACACGTGGCTCTGTGAAGAGAACCTGTGGCAACCAAGTTCAGCTGGGGTTTTCTTGCAGAGGGTGGAGGAGGGGATCCTTTCCACCGCAGTACTGAGAAACAAATGAGGATGCTAAATGCTCTTCACTTTTCAACTAGAGGCTGGGTTAGGGAGAAGATGACTTTTTTTGGTGCTCAGGATCAATCTAACCCCGTTTTGTTTGTCACCTGCTGGGTTTTCTGTGGTGTGCTCGCTGCTCTTTAAAACTACAGCCTGCATAATTCTTCTTCCTCCTCCCTTTCTCTTTGGAGAGCAGCCAGATCAAAATGGCTGTGATCCAACGCCAAGAATCACTCCCTTTGCTATGGAAATGAGGACTTGGAGGCTGCTCACCATGTGTTCATCCCAGAGTTCCTGCTCAGGATGATGAGCCGTAGGTGGGGAAGAGGGCAAGGAAGGTGTGCTCGAGCAAATCTGCTTGGAACAAATAAGGGTATTTTTGGATACTTCTGACTCTTTTGCATTTTTTAAAAGTCATTTATAGAAAACCAAAAAAAAAAAGACACTTTCCATCAAATGGTGAAAATGAAGGAAATAAAGTAGTAGAATTTCACCGAAGGATAAAGGGTTTTTCTTTTCCATTAGTGTGTAAGGGGTGGCGGCCCTCCCAGTATCCGAGGCCTTTCCCAGTATTTGAAATAAGTGGGTTTTTTGGTGGTGTTCTGGTATTGATCAAGCGAGGGAAAGATATAATTATCCAAGCTATACAAATAATCCTTCCTCTTAGCTCTCATATCCACATTCCCAGCATTAAAGCGGACAAATTGCAAAACCCCTGGGTGTAGGATAGGTTGACACGGGGCAATTTGCTGCGCGTTAACTCAGCAAGGCAGGTTTAAGCCCTCGCTTTACTTTCTTCTAAACTGTCAGATTTTAATCTTGAATGCACAGTGGGATGGGAACGTTGCCAGCGGGGGAACAGTCACGAAAATTGCCTGTGCACAAAACAGGGGGACTTTTCCCTTCTCCTCGACGAGTTGCACGCCCCAGGCGGATGGGCGAGTTGGGTTTTGCTGCAAGAAGCCCTGCGAGGTGTGTTTTCGGAAGGGAAAGGGCTGCTGAGCTGTTCACAAGCTTCCTGCAGCGTTGCAGCACGTTGGCCTTCGCCAGACGGTTGTCCCCAATTCTTCAGGGCAGCCTGGTTCACCTCTCGAGGGATGGAGGGGAAGGATGGAGGGAGGAAGGGGTTTCTCTCTGCAGGATTTAGCAGGATCAAAGCTGTGGATGCCAAAGTGGGGGGAGCAGAGCAGCTTATGGCTGGGAGGAGCCCTTTCAGGATGAAAATGTCTGACAGGTCTCTGAATGAGTCGACACAATGAATTAGTAACCGGGTGTGGAGCTGCATTTTTTTATGATGTATCTTAATTGGGCCTCGGGCAGGTTGATAGTACAAGTGTGTTTCTTGTCTTTCAGGGAATCTTGGAGTTGAAATTCACCTTTACTTTGTGTGTGATTCAGTGGGGCTGGGGCTGGGTTGGGATCATGCTCTGAATCCACCCAGGAAATGGTGCTGGAGTCCCTGAAAGGAGCTGTGCCCTGCCTCATCCATCCTCATCCTCCCCGTTGGGGACAGCCACGCGTGTGTCCCTGGGGAGCCTGCCCGGCCGCCTGCGCTGGCACCGCACCACGTACCATCTGCTTCAGCAGAGTTTCTCCCATCCATTTCGGGATAAGTTTATCTCTTCCTTTCCCTGAAAACTAAACCCAAACCCTGAATTGCACTGGGAGCGGAGCGGTTCTCTTTCTCCTCCAAAAAAACTGGGTGCACATCACTGCCAAGGTGACTAATTATCCATCCTGCGTGCATAATTTGCTCCTAAAGTTCAGCCCTCCCCCTGGATGGAGGGAGTGCATTATGAGTCTAAAAAGAAATTGGGGTGTCTGGATTTTGCAGCCTTACCTGCGGCCTGGAGAGCAGCTCCTGGTTTATGACTTCCCATTGCACTTGGGTGTGGGCAGTGTGGAACAGGCCTTTTATTTGCCCTTTTATTTGTGTGTGAAAGAGTTGGCAGAAAGTGTGTTACGCAATTCTACTACCTGATGTTAAGTATGGACGAAGCCTAAGTTCACCCATATATGACAGTAATCATGAATAATTTACATACATCTTAAACACCCCAATCATTCACAAAATTGTGCATATAAAAACAACACCTGTTTTTTGGTTTTTGTTTTTTTTTCTGAACTGCATGAGTTCTTAATGAAAACTGGTTTTGGGGCACTTCTGTAGTTCTGAAATGACAGAGTTAATTGGGGAGAGTCAACAAGGCATGAGTTCAGAAATGGCACTGAAGGAGACGCTGTGGGGAAGGCCCACCTACTCGCAATGAGACTTCACGCCTGTGTCACCGGCTCGTAGAGGTCACTGGTGCCTGAGAGCCATTGCCTGTGTGAAGGCAGTCGGTGGCCTCCACCCCACGCCTGGGGACAGACATCCCCATCGCAGGAATGACCCTGTAATCAGTGAATTCATTATCTGGTGAGGCTTTACACCAGATGGGTAACTCGCTGCCTGGGCTGTGACCCACAGTCTGGGCTTTGCTTTTTCCATCACCGGTGGCACCTGCACCTCCACAGCCACTGCCCAGACTGGAGATGGAGCTGCTGTGGAGATGGCCAGTGCCAATTCCCAGATTCTTCAGCTGGATGTGGCTGGAGGGGGGGAGCTGGTAGAAAACAAATACTCTGATTCTTTTTTTCTTATCTGTGCAAAAACTGGAGTATTTCACTCCATAGCTGTCTGTTACGTTAATTGTAACATTTTTCTCCTTTTCAAAACATATTACATGACTGCTTATTTCCCAGCTCTGATGAGTGCTTTCCTCTAGTTATTCATCTTTTTGTCGCTCTTACATTATTTTTATTTTTTTTTAAACCTCTGAGACTACAAACCAGCCATCATTCTGAAGTCTCTTTTTTGCTCCCTCTTTCATGCCGTGCCTTTGCAGTTGGAGACAGACGTACAGCCTTTCATCGCTCCTGCTGCAGCCAGGCTGGGCAGAGGGAGCCGCCTTCCCAGTCTCTCACTTGAGAGCATCAGGCTGGTGGGTCTGCAACAAGAAGCTCCATGAAGCCAAGCAGTTTTTCCCAGCCTCTGCGTGTGCTTGGGGACCTACTGGGAGGCAAGATAGGAGAAGTCGGCTTATTTTTTTTTTTTAATTATTTTTTTTTTTGCTTTCCCTAGAGACTGCGGCAGAAATATTTTTCTCATATCTAAAAGCAAGATACTATATGGAGGCTCCTCGTTCTCCTGCAAGCCCCAATTGAAGGAGAAAAATTTCATATGATGGGAAAAGCCCTTCCCAGATGTGAGGGCTCCGTAGAGTTGCATACACGGAGGGCAGGACAGTCGCCCACTTCCAGGGTTGGTGGTCACATGTGCCTGTGTCTTCTTCCAGGGCTTGGGTACTGGAATGTTCTATTCTAACTCAAGCCTTCTTGAAAATAATTCTTCTCAAGAGAAGAAGTGCTACAGACACACAAAGTTAATTTGAGTCATTAGCTTGTTTCCATTACTCTTTTCTGCCTAGGAAACTAATTTTATTATTTTTTAGTGAGATTTTGGAGTTAGAAGAAAGAAATGGAAGCTAGTGAACATGTGGAACCACTTCACAGGAACACCGGATTTTGAGAGCTTGCATTTTTATTTACATCTCCTGGACCCTGTCTGACTTGAAAGTAAACAAGTTCAATCTGAGACCAGATTTATCCCTGAAAATATGTGGAGACTTGTCTAAAAACTGCTTTTAGGATTAGGAACTTCCTTTATTGCAATGAGAGAATACATTTATGATGGCGAAACTGATGCTTAACCATCAAATTCCTTCTGTAAAACAGCCTTGGAAGCGCAGTTCAGTTGTGTTTGGTGCAAGACAACCTGAAACTTTATTTAAAAAAAGAAAAAAAAGGAAAATTAGTGAAGAACTTGGCAAAGTGCGGGAATAGTGAGTGAAACTGTGTTTCTGGGGTGATGGTACAGATGAGCAGGTCCTGTTGGAGGTCCTGGGCTGGCATCTTCTGGGCAAACAGGAGGTCCCCTGCACCTGTAACTGATCTCCTTTTGACGTTCCTCTTCCCTGCAGACACAATGAGGCGCGTGGTACGACAGAGCAAATTTCGGCACGTGTTTGGCCAAGCGGTGAAAAACGATCAGTGTTACGACGACATCCGCGTTTCCCGTGTCACTTGGGATAGCTCCTTTTGTGCAGTAAACCCCCGATTTGTTGCAATAATTGTAGATGCTAGCGGCGGCGGAGCCTTCCTGGTGCTGCCTTTGCACAAGGTAAGTGCTTTTTGAAAGTTTCTCGCTGTTACACGCTCAGCTTTGTTGTCATTTCGACACTTGTTTGTGAATAACGTTAAGGCTGGGAGGTCTCTGCTGTGCTGTGACAAACTCTGCTCGGTGATGCCATGTCAGAATCCATCTCATGTCTCTTGAGATGCTTCCTGAACATTACACACAGTAAATAACCAGTTTGCTTGACTAATCTGCACCACTTCTTTACGACAGAGGTTTCTACGTAGAGTCCTGCTCCTAATGAAGCCTCTTTATTTATGATGGCAGAGGTCAGGTTTTTCCACTGCTTTTTGGGCTCTGTGACTATCACTTAGGTTCAGGTGAATTAATCCTGAATTAATTACTCCTTGCAGTCCTGTATCAGATGGATGCAAAGGAACGAGCTGGTTCCAAGAAGGGCATTTCCATAGATCTCTTGGCCCCAGTGTCTGGGCTCCAGCCAGGCCCTTCAGTTACTCTTTCTCTGAACAGTGTAAGACAAGAATGATCTTGGTAAGAAAACAGCTCCTCCAAGTACCACTGCAGCTGTCCTGCACTTCTCCTGGATCGTAGGAGAATGTCTTGGCTTTATTATACTTCAGCCAGATCTTGTTATCCTGTAGTACCTGAGATACCAAGGAGAAGGAACTTCCTCTGATCTTGTCCAGGGAAACAGCCCTTAACATTCTCTACCGTGCAACACGCTGCTTAGTCTCCACCAATCATTCCGTGAGCTCGTACGTGCACTCTGCTGCTTTTCCCTTCTACTTCCACTTTATTTGTAGAGCCCCAGGGGTGTTGCTTTGCAAAACACACAGAAAAATTAGGTTCCTGTCCATCAGCCATGAAAATGGCCAGACAAAACGTTGGGAGGGAGGCTGGAAAGATGGGTACAGAAGCCCTCCTGGCAGATTCTTGCAGTGCTGCGGTATAAAAGCACCAAAATGAGCAAAAGTGCCTCAGACTGAAAGAAATTCCCATTGTTCCTTGATACTGCATGTTAAAAACTGCAGAGCCTCTTTCTCCCACCCTTGTTGGAGACTGGTGCCCTCCTCTCCCCTTCTGATGCTTCACCACCATGACCTTGCGATCAAAGTCTTTTTTCAGTAACGTTATTTTCTTTGTGACCCTCAAGCTTCTCTCTCAACCATACACTTAAGATGTCCTCAGTCTGTCATCAGCCCTGTCCTTTTTTTTTTTTTTTTTTTTTAAGCTCCCTTTGCAGATCTGCCCTGTTTTATATATAGAAATAGTGACCAGAATGAAGCAGAGCATCCCACATGGCGAGCGCGTTCCAGGAACAGAGGCAGCAAGTTCTCACTTTTGCCTCCGCCGGGCTGAGCAAAACCAGCCAAACTCTCCTTAAATAGCTCCCCGTTCGCTCGTCTTCTGAACAGCCCTTCTTTGCCAGCAGTCTGCTTTTTTGTGCCCATCTGGGGGCCGCGTGTCCTGCTCTTGCCCAAGCCACTTGCCGTGGCACAGGTCTCCACCAAAAAAAACTCCTTGCTCAACCCAGCCCCGCGGTTGCACTCGTGTTGCATCACGGCACCATCAGACACCACAGGCAGGGGACGTGCACCCCCTCTTTTTAATCTTCCTAATTTTTTCTCAGCCCCTGGCAGAAATTCCTGCCGATTCTGAGTGATCTGGCCTTTCGCGTTTTTAAGTGCCAAATCTTACGTTTTGCATTTATTCCTCCTCTGTGTCTGTCACTACCTTTTTTGCCCTCAACGACGTTTTTGTCCTGTCTTACACAGCCATTCACTCTTAATAGATAGAATTGATATAAATGTATATAAATTTAATATTCACGGATGAGAAGGTTTCATGCAAAGCTGGAGGGACTCTGTTCCCAAATCCCCCCCCCATCCTGACACCTTCCTTTTGCAGTGCAGCACGTTGCTGGCTTTGCTCTAACCAGTTCCCGTGTTCCTCGGTTATTTTTACAGCCTCAGCTGATGAAATTGTTCCTTCAACACCCCCAACTAACATTTTGATTCCTGTTTCAGAGGTATTTGTGGAGTTCCCACAGCAAGATCCTCGCTGTTGTGTTCGGAGAGCTGGGGGGGGGGGGGGAAGTGTCAGTTTTATGCCATAATTTTGGTATGATTTTAAAATGTGAGCTGTAAAAATACACTTGCTGCGTTTTGGAGCCCTGGGGAGGCTGCAGGAAAATGGCCCTTCTATAACTTAATTGCATCGTGGCCGCTCAGACCCGGCGCTGTGCTGGTCACTCTGAACTACTTTTCATGTGGCTTGACCTTCTGGGAGGGTTGAGCCGAACCCGCGAGTCCAAGGGCCGGTGTCACGGCAGAAAAAAACGGTTTTTGATCATTTTAAATGCCTTTTTCCTTTCCAAGTTTCAACAATATTGTGGGGTTTAGGTTGCTTTTTTTTTTTTTTTTTTTTTGCGGCTGAGGCTTTTTGCTGCCGGGCGGGCGGCTCCCGGCTTCCTCCCTGGCTGCGGGAGGGGGGTCGGTGTGGCGGGTGTGGGTGATTTTGGGGGTGATTTGGCGAAGGGGGATGATTGAGCGCCCGGTGGGACCCAGCACCCACGTGCGGGGGAGGAGGGCGCCGGGCAGCTCCGCCCCGCCCCTCCGCGCGCGCGCGCACCCGCGCCCGCCGCAGCGGCACTGCGGCGGCCGCGGCTTTTTACCATATATGGTCATGGCAGCGCTCGCGGCCGCCGGCCGCCGCCGCGCTGATTGGCGGGGGCGGGGGCGCGGCAAGTGCGCGGCGCGTTAACCCTTGCGCGGCCGTCCTACCTCCGCTTCTCCACCCCCCCCCCGTGTGTCCTTCCGCCGAGCCGCCCCGCTCCTCCGCCCTTTGACCCTGCGGGTGGGGAGGGTCCCGCCCGGGCGGCCCCCGGGCGTGGAGGTGTGGGGAGACCCAGCGCTCTGCGACCTCTCCCCTTCTCCGTGTCACCCCCGCGTCTTATTCCTTCCATCCCCGCATTCACCATCCCCCGAGGGCTCCCCGCATCCCCCCGAAGCGGAGCCGCCGCCGCCGCCGGGGTTGCTGGCTGTGGAAATGCTTTGTCTGAACTTCCTGTTTTCTTGCCTGCACATGTGCAGGGGCTTTGGCAGGAACTCGCCATTCCCAGGCTCCAGCCAGAGCCACGGCCGCTCTCTTGAGCTGCTGATAAATGCAATTCCCACCGGTTGGCTGGTCTGCAGAGAGATGGCCTCCGTCGGAATGAACCGCATATTTTGGAAAAGATGTAATTGATGTCAATTAATGGTCTGTAGATGATAAGAGGCAAGCTAATTGCCACTAAGTGGACACACCAGGGAAAACCACTAAAAACTCGCTGGCTTTTTCTGGAGAGTGGGCAACCTTTGCTGAGCAAAGCGTTAGCGTGGAATGTCACCGTTAAACTGGGAGCTCACAGGATTTTAGAGTTGATTTCTTTCTCTTGGAGCTTCATCACAAGCAAAACAATGTGTGCCCAGGGAGGGAACCCAAGGATAAAGCTCTTCGGGTGGTCCATCCCTCAGCCTTCCCTCACTGGTGGGCATGTGCTGCTGGATTAGATGGAGATGACCTCCAGCATGGTGGTCTTAGGGAACACTGCTGTGCCCCTCGCTGCCTTCCGTGTGCTCGTCTCCCTTCAGATGACAACTGAAGTCCAGGGGTCAGCCTAGATAATCTCCAGAGGTCCCTTCCAACCCCATATCATTCTGTGAAGCAGGAGAGCAGAGATCTCCCGGCCTCTGCTGGGAGGCTGTCAAAGGATAGGGGTAGTGGGGCATATTCCCACCCATCTTGATGAGTGATCCCTGTTTTATGGCCCAAATGAAAATTTTGTGGATTTGTTGATGCTCTGAGGAAAGTGGCTTGGAAATACCTGGGTTCTGGGTCTACATTACTGCACAATTGAGTACAAATTTTTTTCCCTCTTCAAAAAAATCTTTCCAATTTGTATCCACAAAGAAAAAAAGTGGCTGCAAAAGCTTCCTTTTTGTTTCAGCTCATCTAGAAAAAGATGCCTTCAGCTGCAGATCATGTTATGTAAGGCCTTTAGATGATGTTTATTCAGTCCCCTTTGGATATACCTTTTATTAGATTTTCCATTTGTGTGCCTGACTTCTTGCTGTGCTCCCTTTCCATAGGCAGCATTCCCACAGAAGCTGCCATCAGATGGGTGCCCTGAGAGGCAATTAACGTGTGGGTGGGTGAGTGCACACCTCAGGAATGATCTTCTCGAAGGAATATGTTGTTCTGCAAGTGACATGGCTTTAGTGTTCAACCCTGGCATATGCAAGTTGTTAATCAGCTGTTAATCCAGATTCTCATTCCTTCAAGGAAGGACTGGAAGAAAATCATCCTTTTCTTTTAATTGGGTGTTAAATAAAATCAGGAGGTGCTGCTGGGATGGGTTCATTGAGCCCTTCCAGCTATTTTAGGTGGAGTGTGGATGAAAGGATATGAATTAAAATTAATTACTGTTGTCTTGACCTCAGCTGCCATGGAGCCCCTGTCAGTACTACTGCTGTAAATCTTTCATAGCAAAGTCCCTTCTCTTCTGTGAGAGAAGTTCACAAGGTTGAAGACCATGAAGTGTTATTTCCCCCTAAATTTTGGCCAGATTTCCATGCGGCTCCCAAGTAGTTCTGAATGTTGGGTAGAGGAGATTAAAATTCAAGGCAACGCTGCAACAGCTGAACAAAAAAGCCAGGCATCAGGGGGGTTTTGTGAGGAGGAGTCATCTTGTGACCAATGGAACTGCTACAACCTGGTTTCTTGCAGATTTTTCTGACATCCTCTCTGCAAAGAGTAAATGTTCCCCAGCTCCCCTACACATCCTTTCCCTCTTGTCCATCAGCACGTGCCCACCTCACCCCAGTAGCCCAACCAGGGTGCCACTCAGGAGAGACATGGACTTGAGGTATAACTGCACCTACCCTAGTTTGGATTTCTTTCTTTTATTTCACCTTGTATTTTTCTCTTAAGCTGTTTTTTTAAAATAAATGTGAGGGTTTTTTTTAAAATGTGAGATATTAATCACTGTCAGTTTGATTGCAATGGCTCATCAGGTTCTAGTGTAGTGTAGAAGAGGGGGCAGGCAGTGTGGCTAATTAATCTCATTTCTGTAGGAAAGCAAGCAGCAAGTACTGTCCCTTGTCTTAAGGTCAATTGTACAAATGTTGCTGGGATGTTAAGGCCTTGTCCAATAATGAAAATGGAAATGACACTTGGTAGTTTTGTCTGCAAGTGGGAAAGAAATCATTGCACAACTCCTTATCCACGTCTGCCTCCCTGTCTGCATGCAGTGGTTAAAACAGGTGTAAGGAGTGGTGTAAGTCCTCATAAATTGTGTATTTGTCCAATATTCAGATGAAAAATAATGTTGCTTTACCAGCAGCAGGAGTTTCCAGTTGTCTCCATGGCATAATGTCACTGGTTTTTACAGGATACCATCATATATATGCAAATAATTCATCCAAGCACACGGCTGCAGGTGGGCCTGAAATGGGGGGTTAAATCCTGGTTTAGCTGTTTAAAACTTCCATCTAAACTCAAATCTGGGATGTCCGAGGGCAAAACAAGTTCAACAGAAATGGCTGGAATAGAATGGCTCTTCTTCCCTGGGATCTGTCCAGACTTTCTCTTGTCTCCTGATCTGCATTTTTACTGGTCCCAGTTTGTTTTGCTGTGGCTGATGCTGGGATTCCTGAATCGTCTGTTCCCAGCTTTTGGGGATGAGTGTGTTTGGGTGACACGAGGCTGTTATTCCCTATGGATTTTTTTTTTGGGCACTGCCTCCATTCTCAGCAGCTTGGCCCTCTCTGGGTGGGTGCTTCTCTTCTACCACCCCCTGAACTGCAGTGCGATTTTCCTGCTTTATCCCAAAACCCTAAACATTTAAGATGCTGATTAGGTTTTTTTCCTTCAGTTGGAAACTGAAGTGCACCCATTTTACTAACAGGGGAATTAACTGCTTCAGAAATCACACTTTAAGGACAGAATAAAAGAGTGACTCCGTATCTTGTTAATTGTAGCATAATTTCTGGGCAATGGGTCTCTTTGTTTTGGATCTCTGCATCTTCTGCCTGAAGGGCTTCCTCAGCTAAAAGTTAGCTGGGGCTGAAATTTAATTTTGAAATGTGTTTAGAGCTTTCATCTAGAAACTGGGATGGTCGTTAGCTGAAATGCTGGGGCTGAGTGATAGGAATTAGCATGTTGGGTTGGGTTTTGGGGGGTTGTTTTTGTTGGGTTTTGACTTTTTTTTTTTCCCCTTTTTTAAAGGCAGCGGGTGAGTAGCTGATTGTTGCAATTAATGTGGTGAAGGATTTTGCAGCTAAACACACATTTTTCCAGCATCTCCCAGTTGCCACCAGCTCCTACCTATCCATTCTCCGGCCAGCTGCAAGTGCCAGTGTGAACCATGAAGTCCACCAGCTGCTGCAGCTCCTCCTCACCAGTGTGAGATGAACCTCACCATCGCTGCCACCCCTCCCCTGAAACCCTCCAAACTGCCCCAAACCCTCCAAACCGCTTTCAGCTGCAATGCCAAACGTTTTGGGGCCCATGCAGCACTGTGGTTTATAAATCCCTGCTCTCGCTGCTCAGGCAGGGTTGGCTTTGGGCAAGATTCCTCTCTGTCACCATGTTTGTCTTCCCTCCTCTTTTGTGCATCCCTTTAGGTCCGGGCACTGCAGAACAAGAACCTTTGTCTTCATTCTGTAACATCTACTGTAATGTCATAATATCACAGCAACTGTCAAGGCGATAAAATGAGAGCAGGAGCGCAGCTGAGGAATATTTGGAGGGCACAAGCAGTGTTTTTAGTGGTCTGGTTTGAATACAGTATGTTGTTACAAATGCCTGAAAGTCTCTTATTGCATGCCATTACAGTAGACCTTTGGGGAGTAACACTTTTCATAATCTCCCGAATTAGTTATGGATGCCTTGATTGGTTTGCTGGGTGACTAATGGCCGTTTGTCACGGTCAGGAGAGAGCAATGCACTTTCATGACATCCCTCTCCAGTATTTTCTCCCAACTGCCTCCTGCGAGACCAGCTGCTGCAAACCAGAGGTGGACAGAGCACGTTAAACTTCACTCCACTGGACATTGTGAAACTCGAGTTGGCTGAAAGGGAAAAATACCCAATTTAGCTAAGAAAATAAGAATATTTTCTCTGAACGAGAAAATAGTCGGTTTGTGTTTCAAACTTTGCAGTTGTGACCTGGTTTCCTTCCTCAAATTTCAGAAAACTAAGGGTGGGGGGAATTGCTTTTCGCTTGTGCAACTTGATGCCACTTCCCTATTTTAAATGGCGATTTTAATGAGCGCGACCAGGGGTTGGGGGAAGCAGCTGTTCTCCGTGATATTTTTACCATAATCCATGACTTGTTTCCTGCAAGCAATTGCCCTTTTCTGGCAGAGAAGCCATTGTAAGACAGTCAAATTAATTCATAAAACTACCACTTTTTGGAACAATTTTCCCATGCTGCTTATCTGTCCCTTCTGGATTTAATAACAATTTTTTTTCCTTCTCATCTCTTGTTTTTTTTTTTCTGATCTGGGATACATGAAAGCACTAAATGAATTCATTTGGCAAGGTCAGTTTACCAGCTGTTGAAGGACCTGAATATTGAGTGTGCTTCTAGTCAAAAGCCATCCAGCATATTAATGCTAATCCTCACGCAGATTCACCTTTTTGGCTAACTTTTAATAAAATCCATTCTGAGTTTCAAAAGTTGTTACTGTGATGTATTGCTCAACCAGAGTCGTAATGGATTATGAGAAGGATTTAATTTCTTGAAGTCATACCGAGTTAATTTTAAGCTGCGTATCAGCACTTGAGATTTATTTTTAATCCTTAACTAATTAAAAGATTACATTTTAAAAATAAATAAATAAATTTCCAAACACGGGAGTATTACAGTATTTCAGTAGCCTGAAAATGCACCCGTTTGGCAGCAAAGTTGCAAACCTCGTGGTGGCAAAGGCGTCTCTTTTAAAAGGAGTTGTGTGTTTAGAAACATTAAATTTGTTAATTTTACAGGCTGTAAATTTTTTAAAATACCCTACTGCAGGTTTCCTGGTCTTTTCCCGTTTGGCAAAGCCCCTCAAATATTGTTTTTAAAGCTCTTTTGTGCACAGCTAATCCCACACCAAGCCAGGAATAGGGGGTCCCTTGCCCCAGGGACGGGAACACCGCCAGGAGGAGGAAGCCTGTGGTGTAGCCTGCATGGACTGTATTTACAAAACTGGCTTAGAGAGGTGATAAAATAACACATCTGAGTTAAAACCAGTTGATTTTTCACCCTACTGGGTGGCTGAGGGGAAGGTGTGCCAGGTCAGGCCCTGAGGTGGTGGCGACATGAGTTACTGTCCTTTGACAGGCCCCCGATCCCTTTTGAAGGGTCATGTTTCTAGTGAAAGTGTTATTTTCTGAAGTGGAGCAGGTAAAGGGCATTTAGGAGCGTTGCTGAGGAGAGCTCTTGCTCTTTGCTGTCTGTGGTTTCCTCTTCCTGCAAAGAAGTGTTTGTGTCTCTGATGAAAAGACTGGAGTAGCTTCTCTGAAAGTGGTTGGACTTCTCCCAGCCGAGCTGCAGCTTCGAGCAGTGTCACCCAGTCCATCCCTCCACATCTTCATCTATTCTCATTTTGCTATTTTGACACTGTTCTTTGGGGGACCCTGGTGAGTGGCCAAGCTGGTCCTCTCGTGCAGTAGTGCCTTGCCCAGGTGTAGATGTTGTTGCCACTGGGCTGTGCATCTCCCCTGATGGGGTCTCCCTCTGCCAGACCCAGGGAGCTGTTGTGTTACAGGCAGCGCGACGCCTCCTTCTCCTGCCTGTTCTCTGCTGCCTTGGTTTTGTAAATTTTTGTGAATAAATACGCTTGGGGTTGCTTGAAGTTATTGCACCTCCCACACTGCTTCTAAATAACATCTCGTTTTCCCCATCCTTACTCTGTTCCCTTCTTAGAAATGGTTTCCCTGTGTCACTGTCCCCATCCAGGCAGGAAAAGGGTCCGCTTTACGGATGATGAAGAGAACAAGCATCTGTTCACCTGTAACATGGTGCAAAGATATTTCTGCTCAGTTTGGTTTAACTTCCCCTTTGTACATCTGCAATTTCTTCTTGATCCAGATGGCTCTGGCCCAAGATACATTTTCTGTCCTTGTGTTTCTATACCTGTGTCTTGGTCTTGGGTTCCTCATCTTGGTGACAAGAAGAAGCTTTTATTCTACCTTGCTGCTAGAAGCCTATGGCCGTTCTGGTCCCTTCTGCTTTCGGCTGAGAGCTCAACACAGAGCCTTCTTCACCTTGTTTTCCTTGCTGCTCTCGGAGCACTGTTGGTTGGTGAGCTAATGCTTGTACAAGATAGTGGGTTTGAAAAATGAGCTTCATTTTAGGTGATCAAAAGCAGGCGGTGGGGTTGCCTGGTCCCCGCGGGCAGCCGCCTCTCACAGGCAGTTGGCTGCTGCTGCTCGTGCTGTTCAGGTTCATCATGATCAAAACTGAAAGGTGAAGTTTGTGGTTTAATTTGTTCAAATTGAATTATTTTTTTTTTTCCTCCCTCCAGTAATAAATTATTGTAAAAACTCTAAACTAAACTGACAAGCACTCGTGCAGCCTGCAAATAATTACCTGGGGCTCCTCTTAGAGGATTACTGTGAGCCCTGCCTGGGAGCAAGAACAGGTAGTTGCTGACGTTGTGCAGTATTAGTTGTTTGGTTTTTTTTTTCTTTTGATTTAGGTCTATATTTGTGTTTAGCCTGTAACGTGACTTCTGAAAGATGTTCGTGCGCATATGCTCTGCATGGTTCTTTTTTTAATTAGATAAATTAAGATGGATGGACTATGCATGTCAGTTGGATGTATTAATTTTTTAAATCCTACTTCACATTATGACATCCAAGAGGGATTACACAGACTTTAATTTTTGAATGCCTGGCTCTTCATCTACAACACTTTCACTTTTAATAATTCCAAAAGCATTTGAATTGATGACACAGTCTCTTCTTTTGAAGCATCAATTTGGCCATTTAGGAAATAGTAGTTGTTTTGTTTCTGTAACTTAGTTGGTTTGGATCCATGTCTTGTTTTGTCGCTAGTAGAGGTCTCCAGGTCAGTGGTCTTCAAAAGCTGGTATCCAGCATTATTCTCATCCTTTGTCTGTAAGACAGTGCTGAATAGGAAGAGCTTTCCACATGGAGATGGGTAGGAGGCATGTGTTAAGAGATGCAACCTCCAAGGTTGGGGAATGTTATCACCCAATGGCAGAAGTGAAATGCCAGCCATTTCTTCTGCATGTTTTAACACAAAAGAAGATGGCCCCGTCCCAGACCTCTCCCTCCTGTCTCTCCCATTGCTCATGAAAAGTCCATCACAGCATTCCCTGGAAACAAAACCCCTCGGGTTCTGGCCCTTGAAGTGCAGGGGTTTCCTGCTCACCCTGCAGCTACTGAAGTGCAGGGGTCTCCTGCTCACCCTGCAGCTACTGCCTGTGTCTTCAGTATTTTAAATATTGCTTGCCGTGTGTGTAAGACTTACTTAACCAAGAAAGGTAATGATAATTAGCTAGAGTGATTTTTATTTCCTTTCACACAGAGGATGCTGGGATATTTGGTGCTTCAGCAGTTGGGGGTGGGGGTTGGGTGCTTCAGGCTATTGAGGGACTCCATCAGCAAAATGTAGACCCAGTTGGCAAAGTTGATTTCTTTGCAACAACTGCATTGGCTAGATTTGTCTCAGTTCCAATGGGAACATCTCATTAGCTTGCATCCCTGCATCCGAGGGGGAGCAAAGCCCTGCAGTGCTGAAGCTCTGAACCCTTGCCTGTCACCATCCAGACTTTCCAGCTAGTCCGTGCTGGAGAAGAGTCGCTGGTTCATTTCCTCAACCGATCTGTGAGATGATTCAAATTCCATGGAATTGTGAATACTGAAAGAGTTAATGCAGAATTAGGCAGCATTTTCCCCCTCCATGTGAGATGTGCTCTGTGCTGTCTGTGTGTTACAGCTCTCTTCCTTGTTTCCCCCTTCAGACAGGACGAATTGACAAGTCCTACCCAACAGTGTGTGGTCACACAGGACCGGTGCTGGACATAGACTGGTGTCCTCATAATGACCAGGTCATCGCCAGTGGCTCCGAGGACTGCACTGTCATGGTAAGTGCATTTCATTTGTCTTGCTAATTTGGGGAGCTTTTGCTTCACACTTACAATGCTGCTGCAAATTACACTCTTATTTCTAAAGAGAAATTTTCTGTACCGATGCCGAGTGGTCCTGGGTGTTCTGCAGATCACATTTGGTCTTGGCTTAAGAGATGATGCTATCTTGGCTGCAGGACCTAGCTAAAAATTGGAGCAAAAATAGCAGAGCAAGGTTTATTACCTGTGTAACAGCAGAATTTGGCCTCTCACAACTGTCACTTCTCACGTTATGTTGGAGAAGGTGCAGCCTCAGACCTCTGAGAAGAATCTCTTCAGCGCTAAAATGGCACTCAGAGTAACGGACTTGGCCTGTTTCTTCTTGGCTTTGTCTTCAGTTGCTCTTCCATTTTTCCTTTCCCCGGGGATTTGTCTGATGTTTGGGAAGAGGAAGGAGAAGAAAGAGTGCCAGTCAGTGGTGAGGTGTTTTGATTTGTAGTGCTTTGCAGAAGACCGAGATGGTTCCTTACCTCAAGTATCCTGGTGTGTGTTGGGAAGAGGTAGGGATTTGGAGGGGTTCTGAAACCCATCACATTTCAGAATCATTTCAGCCCTTAATTTAAATTACGCTTTTAATTTTCTCCTATAACTACAGGTTGTGAATAGATGTCAAAAGGGCTTTTTTAAACAAATAAAAACCAATCCAAATTCTGCACCTGCCAACCTTGGTCCTGGGACCTGTTTTACCTCAGTCAGAGCCCACTGAACAATAGACGACCTTGCCCCATGATGGATGTGGAATCCTGTGTATGCAAACACAGCAGAATAAGTGAAAGAAAATCCTTGTAAGATGAAATAATGCCAAATAACTTCAGTGATCTTTGGCCATATTTAGAAATGCTGTAGGCTGAATGTTATATTGAAATCTTATTATAGATCATGTCAGATAAATTCCTTCGCTTCTGTTCATCGTTAAAATGTTTGGGAGGGGATTCATCCCAAGAGGCTTATCCTGGGACAGCTCTTGCCTGTGATCTCTCAGTCTTGGAAGCTGAAGCATGTTAACAAAATGTACTATATTTAATATTAAACAAAACAACAAGCTTCTGTGTTTGTAATGTTCACTACTGGGCTAGAACTAAGCTTTGAAGGATGCAGGAATGTTCCTCCAGAAACCAGGATCCAGAAAGAAGGAATGGTCTCTGAAACTTCAGCATCAACAGGAGCAGGCAAAGCTAAGGTCCCTAGCTGCCTTCTTGGAGGCAAAATAAGTCTCTAATCCAAGTGCAATGAGAAGTATGTTGTGAGGCTCCAGGGGGATTGAATTATGTAGAAAAACCAACAGTGTTCAATTACAAGTTGTCCAAATGCTCCTAATGTGGACACAAACTGTCTGGGAGAATCTGAGCCTACAACTGTGCAGACAAGCTCGGTGGGGCCTGGGTTCACAGCAGGTTGTCTGCTCTGTGGTTGCTGCTTATCTGCACGCACTGAAGCAGGGGGTGTGAGAAACTGGGACCTAACAGGGGGTGGGCTTCCCCTCTGTCCCTGGAGGCAACATGCACATGGACAGATGCTGTGGTGTAGCTGGCTGCGAGTTTGGTGGTTGTGGTACCTGTTGGTGTCTTGAGTGGAAGGCAGCAAGCAGCTGAAATGAGTTCTTGAAGGAACGAGTGTGTGCACCTCATGATGTGGAAGATGTTAGGTGCACGGTAGCTGGAGGTTTGAAATGCAGAGGAGCTGAGTGCCCACAGAAGAAGACAGAGGACCAGCTGAAGGCTCAAGTTGAATCTCCTGTTAAGTATCGCCTAACTTCTGATTGGAAACTATGGATCCCAGGTCGTTTGGGACAGTTGGTAACCAGGATGGACAGAGGTAGAGTATGTAACTTAAAGAACGACCCTGGCCTGGACTATTTGGAAACAAACTGGATGACCTAATGAGCGTTCCCATTTTTAATTGCTTTTCTGTCCTGGCACGGGTAAATTAGCATCCCATTTTCTTTGCTTTTCTTCAAAAAGGTTTTGGAGTCCTTCCTGAACAGCCTGTCACTGAAAAAACTCATCTTACTTTAAAGAATATGTGGTTGTTCATCAGCTCTGAACTCTTCATTAGCATTAACATGAAATGAGGAGGAGTGATGCAGTAGAGGAAACCATGTGGCTTTCTACAGAAGTGCCAGCTGCTTTTAAACAAATACCACAGGTTTTTAAAGACCATCTGTGCCTTGCCACTCAAGGATTTAGGATCTTCTCTTCTACCACAGAAGATCTCGTCACCATCAACAAGATATGAGTTGAGGAGGAGAGCATGGCTTTGAGATGCTCTCTGACCAACAGCTGTGGGATGAAGAGGGTTGATTCCCTGCAGCCAAGAACTTTGTACAGCCTTTGTGTTGCACAGAGAACGTTACCTTGGCCCTTTCAAAAGTAAGAAGCATTTTCATTAAATAAAATCTGAGGCTTGTAGAAGATGGAGACACCCTATGAGCTACATGTAAACCTTGAACAGGTGCAGTATTTGAGATCATTACAGCAAGGGTTGAAATAAGGGACTGGGAAAGAAGACCTCTTTCTCTGGTACTGCTGGGCTTTGTAGCTTGGACAGCTTTAGGGGTTTCACTATTTGTAGCTGCTTTGAGATTTTTCTGATGAAAAGCACCTGATAGGTGCAATCTGACAGTTTCAGATGATGCACTTGTTAATTTTGCTGTCACATCTGATGCATTCAGAAATTACTTGGAGGTAGAGAAGAAAAAAAGATGGTGAGGGGCAATACTTAGGACAGCTCACCCTTGCAAGGCCACCTCTGTGCGAGTGGGTATAAGCACATCACTGCCTGATCCCAGCAGAGGAAAAAGCAGGATGGACCTCTCCAAAACACCACCCGCTTTCTTCTCGGTGGGAGCGTAGGCCCATGGAGGAGCAAACGCTCTTCCTTCGTCCCACGCCGGGTGTTCCTCGGGGCACACGTTGGCCTCCGTCCCCTCCTGCCCTTGCCAGTTTGAGCACGAAGCCAACAGATTCCTTTTGAGGCAGTTGGCAAATACAACTCGCTTGAAGTGGCCTGAGATACAATGAAATGCTTGTAATCTGCAAGTATTTCCTTTTTTTTAATGCCTTGTTCTCAGTTCTCCAGAACGTGGAGGTTCTGTCTGAGGTAGCATGAGAGCCCTAATCAGACAAGCGACGTGGTGTAGGTAATGGCAGTAGCTTTTCTGCCCCGTTTGCTGGTTTCTTGCCAAATTTCTCTCTTCTTTTGCAGAAGTTGCTCTCAGAGAGCAACTTCCTTTACAAGGCTGTGGCACGCAGATACCTTCTATGGCCTCTTCTGGTGTTCTCTTTGAAGAATGATTTTCTTGTGCCAACAAATAAGGAATTACTTAAATATTCGTGCTTGATACTCTGCTCGATGGCTGTAATGTACTGCAGCTTTTTTTAATTCAGCTGGAAAATGTTTGATTACATAAAGGCTTGTAGATGCTATCAGATGGCCTTTCTCAGATATGGAAAATTTGCTTCAACAGAAGGGGAATACTAATGAGTTTACATGTAACGGCCAGAGTAGAGTTTGTTTGATTGAGCCAATTTGTTTTAAAAATTAAACCAGAGCCCTTGCAATGACCTGGGACACCAGCCTGATGGCAGCCAGTTGAGATGTGGTAACCAGGACAGGATGAACCAGGACCAGCCAGCTGTAGAGAAGGTCTTGCAGCTACAAAGAATAGATGCATAAAGTACCTTTTCCTGCAGCGATACGAGAGCAGGGATGTAGATAAAACCCAGGGCTCAAACTCATTCATTTCCTCATGAAATATGGATATTGGAATTGGTATTTCTAGACATTGACTTAATCTTCTCTGCCGGTCGGTGCACAGCCAGAAGATACAGGTTTTGATTTGATACAGGTCTTTAAAGGGTATAAAAAAAAAAAGTGCTGAAAAGATTTGCTTTCTTTTCCTTCTCACATGCTGTTTGTGCAAAACCTTCCCCCCTCCTCCTGTTCTTCCTCTGAGACTCAAACCTCTCCACACCACCGTGGCGTGACTTCACTTCCTCGATAGCAAACAAACCAACCATGTTAACTTCAAAAAGAAGAAAAAGAAAAAAGGAAAAACACCACCCCAAAACCCTCACAAGTGGGAGAGTTGACAAAATATTACTGGTGCCCAATTAATTTTGCAATATTTTAAGGTTTCCTTTGGGTACTCATCCCGAGTCCTCACCTTCAGCAGGCTGGGTCCTGCGTCCAAAGTGAAAGCTCCTCAGTTTGCCCCGTGAATCTCATTCCATCCTACGCTGCAGACAGACACCCCACCCTGGGCAGGAATGAGTGGGCCAGGTCATTTGGGAGCCTACCCTGACCTTTTACACTCCTGGCTTTTTTTTCTTTTGCAATACCAAGCAGGATTATTAGGTCAATAGTTTCTGTAATCTGCAGAGGATTACACTGGTCTGCAGCTGCTGTAAACTATAGGGGCTTTCCCTTCTAGAGAAAAAAAAAAAAAATCTGACTGTACTCCAGAGGCTTTTAAAAAAATCCTTTTCATTGGTATTTTTCCTCTAATACCTCCCTTTCCTCTCCCACTCACTGGCTTATGTTTAAACTTGGTCCTGGAGTTTTCTGGCATGCAAATTACTTTGCTGTGAAGCTGATCTTGCAGAGAAGGATCACTGCATCGTTCTTGGCTGAGGGAGCACAGACCAGAGATGGATTTTGGGGACCTGGTCCCTTTGCTCTGGCTGCCCCTCGTCAGGGAGGAAGCTTGGCTGCAGCTGCAGGTGTAGAAGCTGCTCTGACCCTGCTGCTGTCCCTGTGTGGCTCATCCACAGGTCATGCTTGGACAGAAGTTTGTGCTGCTCCCTGGGGTCTTTTTGTGAATTACTCAATTTTCAAAGATTCTCCCTCAAAAGGAGTGAGGCAGAGCGAGTAGGAGCAGGTCACTTGATCACAGCATTTCTCTCAGGAGAAGACGTGCCTGTGTTCATCATGGCTTGTCATTTTTAAGGGCTCCTGGAATGACTGGTGTCTGGTTCCCTGCTTCATCCTTGGTGTGACATCAATTTGAGTAGGTTGCTCTTGGCTGTCCTGGCATTTTCATCTAGTGGAGAAGTGTTTTGGTGAATTTTTTTTCTGGTTTTCATCCCCACATCAGCTGTGCCCCAGCATCCACCTGCCAGGTGGACCTGTTGGGCCCCAACTGCTCGTGTTGAGCATCCTCTGCCCTTGCACTGGTGTCACCTAATGTCCCTAGCTCCCCCACATTGCCTCTTCTGCTGGGGTCTCCCAGCTCTCATGTTCTCTTCCTAGCTTTTGCTGCTTTAGGTAATACCTATTTTTTGCAGCATGACATCAGTGCTTATGATTGTGAGGGCTTTGGAGGCGGTTCATCTGAGAGACCTGCACACAGGTATCAGGTAGCAGTTTTAGGAGACTGATGTTCTTCCATCAGCAGACGTGTTTTGAACTGTTGCTACTGTCAACGTCAGGTTGTTAAGCCCTGACTGGCAAGGAGAAAGCTGCTTCTGTAAAATTTGATGGCTTCGTAACCCAGTTTTATCACGTAATGGGCGGGTGATGTGGTTTGTTGCAGTTGACAAGCCCTGTTGTGTTTCAGCACAACCCTCAGAGCGGGCTGTGGCTGCAGGCGGTAGCAAAGCTGGTGGGATGGGACGTGAGCAGAACAACATCCTGCTTCTCCAGTTTGCAACCCCATTTTTAAAACGTGATTGCTGGTAAAAGTCTTGGTTTATAGAATTTTATTGCTAGCACTGGTCCGTCAGGCAGGAAGAGAAGGATTTTCCACCCTTGCAGAGAAATTCTCTGCCGAGGTTATGTGTCCATCACAGGTGGTTCTTCCTGGGATGCTGAGGGTGGTGGGAGGGACGGCACCGAGAGCCGCGTCGGTGAAAAGTAAAATAATTTTAGGGTTATTTAGAGGTGAGCTGGTACGTGCTGAGAATTTTTGCATCTTGGTGACCTTTACTTAAGCACCAGCCAGCTCTGCGAGAGGGAGGAACTGGGATTAGCACAGAAATCCATGTTGCCCTCATGCATGTCTGTCTGCATCGCTTCCAAAATCCCGGCTCGCATCTGCTGGCGCTGACAGCTCGCTTGGGCATCGTTGGCAGGGTCTGGCAAGCCCTATTCTCTTCCTCCCGAAAAAACAAACAATAGAAGGCGAAGCAAATGTGCTCTAATGCTGCCACCTATCTATAGGTAGCTATAATTGCTCCCTGATGGGCTTTCTATTTGATTTTTTGATGAGCTCTATGTAGGTCAAATTCAGTTCAAAGATGCTTCTCCGGTGCTGAATTGCAGGAATAGTTTTAGCAGGGCTGATCCTGCCTTGGGGCGTGGGGTGATGAGTTTTGTCTCTCCCATCCCTGCTCCCTGCTGGTTGTGGAAGCTGCCTCCTTTGGTGCGTAAACCTGCTCTGACTCTGCAGCTGGAATTCCAGCACTCCGTGATCCTCGGGGGTCTGTTCCTTCTCCTGAGGGCAGTTTCCTCAAGATGCTTGCCACAGAAAGGTTGTGTAACCGAGCAGGCAAGAAGCAAACAGGCAGTTTGCTGCATTTGGAGGTGGTCTCTGCAATGCTGACTTGGGCTGCTCTAACCTTTGCCAGGACCAAACTGCTCTTCCCCAGTTAAATGGCATCTGAAAGGAGGCTCTAAATGTAATGAGAAAATTATTATTGCCAGCATGTCTAAAGAAATAAAAAAATAGGCACCAGTACAGCAGAATTTGAAAAGACAGCAGCTTGTTCAGATGGAACTTGAGCTGCAAGGCAGATTGTTTTTCGGATCCTTCTCAGGCAGCACCCAAGATGAGTGGATCTCCGGACCCAGCAATACCGGGCTGTTTGCAGTGTAAGTAGCCAGTGGTTCTGTGCTGGCAGTGTGAGCGAGGAAGGATGTTACACACAGAGCAGCCCAAGGTTTATTGGTGGCTGGAAATGATTCCCTCCCCGTTTCTCTCTTCCTGTTTATATTGTGAAGTGACAGTTTGGGGTTCTGCCGTGGCACGGCGCAGGATGCAGGAAGCAAATGAGTAACGGTGCTTTTTAAAGGGGATGGCCCTTGGCTAACCATCTTTCCTTTCCCTTTTCCAGGTGTGGCAGATTCCCGAGAACGGACTCACCCTGTCCCTGACAGAGCCCGTGGTCGTGTTAGAAGGCCATTCCAAGAGAGTTGGCATCGTGTCTTGGCACCCGACGGCGCGCAACGTGCTGCTCAGCGCAGGTACGCTGCCTCGGGGCTGCACTGTGGGGCCAACAAGCATCTCTCCCTCACCTTTTCCTTCACGCCAAGTGTTTGGGAGAAGAGCTTGTTGACTCCTTTTCCTTCTTTCCTCTCCCAGCTGCTCAGGGCCAGTGAGTCCCAAGGCTAACGGCAGAACACTGGGACACGCAGCTCAAAGCCGCCTCCTTATCTTGGCCTTTTCTTATCTTCAGTTTACAGGGACAAGAACCAGGAAGTTGTCTGGAGGCATGAATTACAATATTAAAATTGTTCCAGATTTTATTTGATCTGCAAGTCTCATCTGCTGATAACTATTTATGTTTGCACTCTCCTCATCCCTGTCTTCTTACACTTTTTAATAAAAGGCCCAACTGTTTCTCCTTGTCGCTGATCCCTGCAAGGTGTCCCAGAGTCTGGCTGCTCCTTCCACAACCTTTCATTTTCTGCATTTGCCAAATTGTCTCCTTGATTGGCAAGGTCTATGCAATGAGCTTCTTTCAACCACTGAAAAATGGTCACATCATTATGGAAATTAAATGGATAACTCATTATCCATTAGCATGGTCTGAGGCTTTCATAGAATGACCTTTAGGCTAGAGCCCAATAAAAGCAGCCAGTCCTTTCAGCTGAACTGTCAAATGAGCTGTGTGTTTTCTCTTGATATAAATGCTTTTTGAGGTACCAGCTTGATTTTGATCTGTTTTCCCCAAAAATGCTTGGAGTTCCAGACCTTGTGGCAGTTAATATAATAAAAGGAGAAGGTGATTTTTCTTAGGTAGCTTTCTCAGACTCTTGTCTCCCAAGCAGTGAGATGTGTCCAGGCATTCTGGCCAGGATTACTCCTAGGAAACCCAGAGGAGAATGGACGCAGTCAGATCATTGCAGTCTGCAGGGTTCTTCCTGGTGACAATAAACTGATTTTGGATGTCTTTCCCACCCCTTAGGAGCTCAGAGTGGTTGTTATCTTTTGCCTCATGACATGTTTTCACCTCTCAGGAGCCTTAGGAGAAATTGTTCAGTCACATATTGTGTTTCCTTCTCTTACCTGATCCTCCAGTCCTGTCCTTTGTTTTGCTGTCATCTTGTCTTAGGTTTTACCCTTTGTCTTCTTGCTGTTGGGTCCTTGACTAAACCCACCCACCTGATGGCTGTAATCCTTGTGAAACTGCTGACCTCAGCTTTTCCTGTCTGCCATTCTTTTTTCTCTTTTCTCCTGCTGTCACTTGCCTGTTTTCCATCCGTGCTGGTTTTACCCTTTCTGCTACAAATCTCTCTGACTTGAGAAGACAATGACTCTTTTCCAGCCGGTGTTCTCATGTATAGAGCTGTAAAAACATCCCCTCTTTGCCCTTGGCACCTCTTGCTCTGTAGTTCTGCAGTTGAGCCAAGACCCAGGAGCTCCTGCACAAAGCTCCCGTGGTACCAGCAACCAGAGCACACTTTCCCAGACCTTCTTGAGCTTCTTCCTCCTGCTTTTCCCTTCAGCTTCCTCCCTGTCAGGGACCTCTCCTACCCACCCCAAATACTCCTTCATAAACTGCCTTTTTTGGGAAGGCTACAGCACCTCTGAGAAGATGCTCAATGCTTTCAAGGGAGGAGTTTGGTGCCTTCCCTGGCTGCTTGGTCCCCACTCTCAGCCTGGATTTGAGTGAGGATGTGCTGCCTGGGGCTCCTCATACACGATGGTGCACAGAGCATGTTTAAGAGTCAGCATCTGAAGCTTTGGATCTGCAGCAGATTTGATACCTTGTTCCCTGCTGCTCTTTTGGGGTGGGATTTTTTTTTTTTCTGTATACATAATTGTTGTGACTTTAGCTGTTATTTTCCCTTTTAGGTTGTGATAATGCAATCATCATCTGGAATGTGGGAACAGGTGAAGCCCTCATAAACCTGGATGACATGCACGTTGATATGATTTTCAATGTGAGCTGGAATCGCAACGGCAGCCTCATCTGTACAGCTTCCAAAGACAAAAAAGTTCGAGTTATTGACCCCAGGAAACAAGAAATTGTTGCTGTAAGTTTGCATGATTATTAAAGAAGCAACTGGGTTTCACTCCAATAGAGAGTAGCAAGAGTTTGTAGAGAAAGAACCTTTTTGCCTTTGTCTATACCGCGTTTCTCTAAGTGAGGAAAAAATTGCAGGAGGGATAGTAGCAGTTGAGGGATTTGTCTGGGTTTATTGGGATTAGTGTTTGAACTAGGATTTTAGGGCTTGGTTTTAAAACCTGCAGGAGTGTAATTCCACGTCTAATCCTTTTGTATAATTACAGTTCCAAAGTTGTGTATGTAAAGTGGAGATTTAACAGCCTGCCTATGTGTCCTAGCCTTGTAAGAGTCTGATAGGCAAAGCTGAAGCGAGACAGGAATGACCACTTCTTTTGTAGGTCAGTAATTGGTTTCTTCCCTCAAGCGTGGGGCAAAGATGGTTGGACGTTGCTCCATATGTCGGCACCCTGCGTGGAGGAGCGGTGTGTCCTGACAGGCTTTCTGTGCTACTGGAAGAGAAGCCACCACCAGGTGGGCTTCCCGTTCCTTGCTAGAGGTTGATCTGTAAATCTCTTTCAGGAGAAGGAGAAAACCCACGAAGGAGCCCGGCCCATGCGAGCCATTTTCCTCGCTGATGGAAACATCTTCACAACCGGCTTCAGCCGCATGAGCGAACGGCAGCTTGCCCTTTGGAACCCGGTAGGTTCCTCTCCCGTTATTACTTGGCTGTTGTTCTGCAGAGCAAGACAGCAACAGTCCCATCACGCTGGCAAAAGACGCTCATTAACATGACTGGCACATCTTTCCCTCGACGGGGAATTTTCTTGGGTCCTGCTTTTATTGCATTTCGTGATTAAAATGTCCCTGGGGAACAAATAAGCTTGTGAACGTTTACAGCGTTTGTTATTGTAACACAAAGATCTTTCGGGGTGGTTCACTAGCTACAATGAACTGTTAATAATTTAGGTCTCATGTGAACATAAGCTTTTCTATTCTTCATTAACATCACTGGCATTTTTTTATTTCCAGAAAAACATGGAGGAACCCATAGCCCTTCATGAGATGGACACCAGCAATGGGGTCCTGCTGCCCTTCTATGATCCAGATACCAACATTATTTACTTGTGTGGCAAGGTAAGGAGAAGCTTTTGGAATGACTGAGTGTGTATAGAGGGAGACTCCTGTTGATTGAAATGTGAAATGTTCCCCAAGTGTCTTGAGTGAGAAAGGTAGAACCAAAAGTTAGCCCTGCAGCGATGGTCAGAGCTGCAGACAATTCTGGCTGCTCAGAAATAGATTTGATCCACATTCTGCAGGACCATACAGGGACCCTGTGAAGGTCTGGTATGTAACCGGATGTTTCTTGGAGACGAATTTTACTTAGGTAAAGCTGCTCTTAATACGACAAGTTGGGTACCATCATCAAAACATCCTTTGTTGGTGTTGACCTGAACGATCGTTTGTTAGTGTGGGAGGAAGGTACGCTTTAGATGTTATCTTCCTTGTGCTTGACAATGATGGAGCATGTAGCAACACTTGCAGTAATTTAGTGGGGTTAAATGATAGAAAACTGGAATGAGGTGCTCTTTTCTAAAGCAATTTGTAGGCCATAAGTGCTCTGAAGTGCCCACTTCTGAATGCCTCTGCTTTGGACTCCCTACAAATGGGAGCCAAAGACAAGACGAGCAAGTAATTGCAAAGGAGGATCCGTACAAGGACATTCAAGAATCCCATCTTTGTAAACAGCTAATGAGAAATACTTGTTTTATATCTGCTACCTCTTCTGCTGTTTCAGAGGTGCTAGTGTAGTAGAATCAAATTCCAGTCTGCCTGGAATCAAAGAGAAACTGGTTTATAGCCTTTGTAGCCATGTGGCTATCGAGAAGGTGGCAGCAGGTTGTCTGACAGCGACTGCTGTGAGCAGCCTGAGATCAGACACATTCAGCTGGCAAGAAGTTGGAGTTGTAGCCTGAAAAAATAAAAAATGCAGCTGTAACCTGTGCGTTACTCTGTGGCGATGTTCCTTGAAGGGAAAGCTATGGGGTGAGGCCTGTGGCTGCCAGATTTGCAGGGAGGGCATGAGGAGCACAAGCCCCTCCAGCCTCTGGAGTGATCCCCCTCTCGTTTCTTGCAGGGTGACAGCAGCATTCGCTACTTCGAGATCACGGACGAGTCCCCCTACGTTCACTACCTCAACACCTTCAGCAGCAAAGAGCCGCAGAGGGGCATGGGGTTCATGCCAAAGAGGGGCCTGGATGTGAACAAGTGTGAGATTGCCAGGTAAGCAGAGAGGCTGTTGGAGGGCTAGTGTCACCTGAGCAGGCAGTCCTCAGTGCCACCTCAGTCGCTCAGAAGTGGAAAAATCCTGCTGCTGCACCCGGATAGTGCAGGCCACCTTCCTACAGTGCACCTCAGCCACTTTTCTGTGGGCAGGGGAGGAGTGTGGCAGGAGGGGAAGGGGCTGGGAGCCTTCTGTAAAACCCACTGTGTTTTCATCCATGGTTTGCTGGCAAACTGAGCGCTGCTGGGTGTAGGAGCCCACTGTTGGAAAGACTTCTTGCCACACTCCTGCTTTGTTGGGACCTGTGACATGAAGCAAGACTGTTGCTGGGCATAACATGATAGAACCTCAAAATATGCTGGGATTTAGGTTGAGTCTGTTATAAATAAATAGGTGATACCGAGCAAAATACATTGTCTACAGAAAACTTAGCATCAGGTTGGTCACAGCCTGCACTGTCAACATCCTGATGATAAACTTTTGGTGCTTGAGTTTGGTATCAACCTCCAGCTTGTAGACAGCAAGTGGGTCGGAAGCCTGTTTGGGGAATTTAGAGAGTAATTAGAGCAGCAGTGCAGTGAGCAGAGTGTGGCTCTGGCAAAGGAAGGTGGTACCTCAGGAGAGCAGGTTTGTGTCACTGCTTCTGGCACACGGCTGGCAGGGAACGTGCTGGATGTTTCCTCTGAAGCCTTTTGATGCTCCTCTGATTTTTAACAAAAGCAGGAGCCCCTGACAGGGAGCAAGGGCTCCACTTGCCTAAAGCACATGAGCATTTCAGCAGCAGTGCCCGGTGGCCAGGCTTGAGGACCTTGGAGTTTGTGGCACTGCAAGAGGTGACTGGAGTGTGAAGACAGTGGGAGCAGAAGGCTGGGTAGTGTGTTCTGCTCACACCGCTGTGCACAAGCAGCAGCCTCCTTTGCACGGCGTTGCCCGTCCTCACCTCCAAGTCGCACTTCTTTTTTTCCCTTCAAAGGTTCTTCAAGCTTCACGAGAGGAAATGTGAGCCCATCATCATGACGGTTCCTCGAAAGGTGAGCCCTACCTGCTGGTTATGTGGTTTGAAGCCACCTCGTGCCTTCCAGCACCAAAGCGCTTGACCAATTAATTCATCTCTTCTGGCTTGCAGTCGGACCTCTTTCAGGATGACCTGTACCCTGATACAGCTGGCCCAGAAGCAGCTCTGGAAGCAGAGGAGTGGTTTGAGGGGAAGAACGCCGATCCCCTTCTCATCTCCTTGAAGCATGGGTACATTCCAGGCAAGAACAGGGATCTCAAGGTGGTCAAGAAGAACATACTGGACAACAAGCCTGCCGCGAACAAGAAAAGTGATCTCATAAATGCTCCAAAGAAAGCAGCTGATGCCTCAAATTCTGTGAGTAAAATCCACAAGCTTTTGGGGAATAGCGGCCTGAGATGTGGTTACTGGGGTGCTGCAGCTTCAAAAGTAGTTATAACAATCCTTGAGCATGTGTGACTCAAGTACCCTGGGACTCGGGTGCCAGTGGGTGACCTGGAGTTTGGGGTGATACTTGTAGTATTCCAGGCAAGGTTTCTGTAGCTGTAATCCCAGGAAGATTCCTGGGAATTGTGACACAGAGGAAAGCTTGACTCATTGTTCCAGCCACCCATCTGCTTGGGAGAGCTTCCATGCACCTCTGCTTTGTGGTGGTTTTCCCCAGAGAGATTGTAGTCTCTGTCTCTGGAGACAGTCAAAGCCCACCTCGACGGGTTCCTGTCCAACCTGCTCTGGGTGCCCCTGCTTTCGCAGGAGGGTTGGACTAGATGATCTCCAGAGGTCCCTTCCAACCCATTCTATGATCTTGTGAACACCCAGCACAGAGGGTGGGACAAATAAACCTCAGACTAGGCAGGTCCAGAAGGAGGTTGCACAAGTCTGTAATTGGAGGCTGTGGCTAATGTGGGGCGTAATAATATGTGGAATTGATGGCTGTCAATCAAATAGGTCCTTAAACATGGTTAAAGAGCAGATATTGGTCCAGTGTATCCTGGAAGTGGCCGCTTCATCCCAGTAGCTGCAGCTTCTGAGGGTGCCCAGTCAGAGCAACCCCTTGCTTTGAAGCCCCCTCTCCGCAGAGCGCGTCCCTCCAGCGAACCCGTGTCTTGTCTTCTCTTCCAGCAAAACGAAGCCAAATTGGATGAGATTTTGAAAGAGCTGAAGTCGATAAAAGACACCATCACCAACCAAGACGAGCGCATTTCCAAGCTGGAGCAGCAGATGGCAAAGATCGCGGACTGAGCGGGGGTGAGCGGCGCTGGCCCCACCGCCAGCCCAGGCACATTCCAGTTCCCCCAGTTCAGCCAGCAGCAGCCTGCAGCATTCCAGTACGAGCTTTCCTCTTCTCCTAAATTCACGTCAACGAGAGCCGATGATTAAAAGCCAAGCTTTTTAGTGAAAGATTTTTTTTTTTCCCTGATGTTTTAATGAATTTATGTGACTGTGTCAAACAAGTCGAAAAGAATAAGTGCTACTTTTACAGTCTTTTTTTTTTTTTTTTTTTTCTCCAGATGTTACAAATTCTTGAAAACAAATCCATTCTGACTTTCAATGTTGTGCCCAAATATCTTTTTCTAGATTTAGGGACCAATGCCACATTGTTCTTAACCATTTTTTAAAGTTGCCAAAAAAAAAAAAAAAGTTGCTTTTTATTTTTCTTATTTGCCACTTTGCAGTATTTGTGTTTTACATTTAAAGGGACAGCACCGCGTGTGTGTGTGTGTGTGTGTGTGTGTGTGTGCCTGGTGGGTGTTTATACTGTTCAGAGAACAAAACTGAAGCTATTTTGTAGAAATCTTCCATTTGGAACAATCATATCTGTTCCCTTTGCAGCGTGGCCCCGGCTGCTGCTGAGACCCCTCAGAGATGGGGGGAGCTGCCTCTTCTGCCTGCCCCCCGTGTCCTGTTCACCACTGCCTGACAGCTCAAAGGGAAAAAAAAAAACACCAACATAGTTGTGAGCGAGGAGAATCGTGCCACAAAACACCTCTTCTCCTTTTAGATCCTACAGAATTTTTAAACCAGTCTCATGTTGCCCTTTTAAAGTAGTCTGTGGTTTGGATTCCTCCACCCGTGTCCAAACAGTAGTGCAATATTTGGGTTGGGGTTTTTTTTAATTATTTTGGGGCAGAGATTACTTTCATGCAGGAAATGTTTTTTATCTTTACCCGTGGAGTCCAAAGTTTAAGGTGAGCCATGGGACACTCGCAGTCACCAGGTCACAGTGGTGTCTCTTTTCAGCTGTCTGCGTTGCTGTAAATACTTGTTTCTGCACCACCACCCTCATTAGTTTTAAGAAGCTTTTAAAAATCTGCCACCTTGCAGTTTCCTGGTCCCTCACCTTTGTTCTGATGTTAGAAATTTGTTCTCCACTTCCAAAGCAGCATTAACAGGACCTGGGTGATTTTATCGTGACGGGTCTCCAGAAACAAAATGCCTCCGTCAGTTATTGGGTTTTTTTTTATATATATAATTTCTTTTTCCTCTCCATCATTCCTGCCTCACCACCCCACTATGCCCTAAAACTGTAGAAACTACTTATTCCCGGATCAAACGAGTCACCTTCATCCCCAGACACAGGCCTTCGGAGTGGAAGGAACTGGGGAGGCTGGTTTTCATCCCAGTTTGGAGAACTGGGTTTCTTGCACGCTCCTTTGAGACCCTTGGGGCAGAGACCCCGTGAGGCCACTGGCCTCATGAGCTCCTCGTGGCATTTCTTCACCCGGTGGGGTGTCCCTGGGCTCCGTGCCACCCCGGCTGTCATCGGCAGCGCGGGATGGATCCCAAGGTGGGCCAAGACACTGGGGTGTCCAAGGGCTCTGGGCTGAGGAGCCTCTTTCCCCATCCCACCTGGGATGGATCCCATCTCCCTGCAGCCCCGTGTGCGTGCACGTGTGTGTGCTTGGGCCCCACCACCCCACAGCAGCGTCCCCCTGTCCAGGGCACCCCCAGTGGCTGCCCCTCATCTGGGGGGGAGGTGGGGGGCCAGTCCCTTCGTCCAGGCTGAAGTGATGTTTTGTTTAATTTTTTTTTTTTTATATATATATATATTTTTTTTCCATTAGGTTAGCTAACAATCTTCCAATCTGCCATTTTCCTCAGTGTTTTGCATGTTCAGAACTTTACAAATTAAGGGTTCTCTGTTCTGGAGGGATGTCTGGGGGGGTGAGGGTGGAACCGCGCCGTCGGGACGGCCAGGCCACGGCGCTGGAGAGGCACGAGGACGGGAGGCGAGGAGCTGGTGGATGTGTTATAATTGCATAGCATGAAAGCTTCCTAAAAATGGGATTTTTCCTTATGTTTTAAGTGAGGAGAGCACAGCAGGAGGGACGAGCATCCCCTGCCCTGTGTCCGTGACCCCCGATGCCGGATTCAGGGTCCGGACGCTCCGGGTTATTTGAATGTTTGGTGATGGTTTTTGTGTCGCAGTAAAAGGCTGAGATGATGTGTATTTTTATTTTATTTTATTTTTTTTTTTTAATCAGAAAGCAAACCCGAACGTAACGCTCTCCCTAGAGGGTGATCTCTGTGTCCATTTGTACGTGTGACTTCAGGCTTGTGCTCTTGGGGACCTTTTGGGTTGGCTGTTTTGGTTGGTGGGGTTTTTTTTTTTTCCTGAATTAGAGGGGAAATAAGGTTTTTCTGAGACGTTGGATTGAAATGCCCAGAGGAGGTGGGTGTGTGGTAGATGGTCCGAGGAGGGCGGAGGAAAGACCACCCTGGTTTTTAGTTTATAGCCTGTATTTTATTTAAATGAACTGATGCCTAGCCAGGCTCAACCGGAGTCAGTGCCTGAAGCTTTTTGTAGCCGTGATGTCCCAGAAGAGAACCAGCAGAGTCCTGAGAGATGCGCTCTTATAGAGCGGCCATAGTATCTGTCCAAATATTTGCTTCCATTTTCAAAAGATAAAAGTCATTGATTATAAACTTCCTCTGGTTTGCTCTCTCTTCTTGCCTCTCTGCGTCCTGCGCCCGGAGGCCCCTTGCGCTTTAGCTTTTATCGATCAGCAGGTTATTAAATTGATGGCACGACCCTTCCCCACGGGTGACGGATAGAAAACGGAGTGTATGGTTTGATCTTTGAGGTTGAGGGGGGGGTCTGACCCTTGTGACACCCCCCCGGCCCTATACCGGGCTACTCTGTCCCCATCCCGAGGGTCACATCTGGACCTGCTGGTGTTTTCCCTGGGAGTGAACCCAAGGGCTTGGCTGGATGTGGGACAAGATGGCACAGATTTGTTGGGGGGGGGGATGTCTCAGGGTAGTGGAGATGGGGGTGGTGTGGTCTCCAGGAGAAAAAGTGCTGCTGGGGGCTGCTCTGGAGTTGAGGAGGCTGGTTCTGCTCTTCCTGAGCTGAAATCTACTTTGGGGGTGCAGGAAACCCTGCAGAGGCAAAGAAAGGCTGGAAATGGCATCGCTCTGTCCCCAGCCAGGGTTGAGCACCCTCCCCCCACACCATTTTGGGGGGAATGGGAAGAGGGATGCAGCTCCCTGGGGCTCTGGCCGTGCCTGGGAATGGGAGGAGGGATGCTCTCGGAGAGATGATGGTCCCCGGACACCCATGCACACCCTGGACCCCTCCCAGGGGCTGCTCAGGACAGGCTGAGGGAGTTGGGGGTGTTCAGCCTGGAGAAGAGAAGGCTCCACAGAGACCTTAGAGCCCCTTCCAGTCCCTAAAGGGGCTCCGGAAGAGAAGGGGAGGGACTCTTGATCAGGGAGGGGAGCAATGGGATGAGGGGTAACGGTTTTTAACAGAAAGAGGGGAGATTGAGATGAGATTTCAAGAAGCAGCTCTTTGGTGTGAGGGTGGTGAGAGCCTGGCCCAGGTTG
>BJBW01002141.1:15026-25040 GCA_004320125.1 Scolopax mira | reverse complement strand
AGGTGTCCCTGCCCAGGGCAGGGGGTGGCACTGGCTGATCTTTCAAAGATCAAACCACCCATGACTCGATGATCCCCCGCCACAGCCGCTCCTGCAGCCCCAAACCCCATTTTCTGCGCGTGTGTTCCCACCCGGTGATCTGGGGGCAGCACCCCTCTTCCAGCCCCCATCACCGGGAGGTTTCCAGGAGGGATGGGGTGAATCCGGGTCCCCCCCTGGCACGGGGCTGTTGGTGGTGCTGGGGGGGGGGGCAGTGGGGTTGTTTTTGTCCCCGAGCAGCAGCCGCAGGGCGTTGGGGCGGATGCGCTCTTGCAGCGTCCTTCCTGCGGCTGCAGCTCCCGCCGGCTGCTCAGCGGTGAGGGGTGGGGTATTTCCCAGCTGGGACCAAGCCTGGTGGCCCCCCCCCCCCGCCCCCCACCCACCTCTCCCCACCGAGAGCCCCTCAATAGCCACAGGTTGCCATCCTGGGGACGTCAATGCTGAGAAAAGAGCCCTGACACAAAGGCCTCACCCTCCTCCTCCTCCTCCTCCTTACGTGCGAAGGCTGTTTCCTGGTGGTGGGGTACCTCCGTGTCCCCTCCTGGGGTGCTGTGACCTGCCCCCATCCCCTCTGTGCCCACATTGTGCCCAGGGAGGGGGGGCTGGCAGCCCTGACACCGTGTTTGCCATCACTTCTGCTTTCGGGGTGGCACTGGCCCCAGCAGCTCAGCAGAGCCACCGGTGGGGCTGAGCTGGCCAAGCTGGGGGGGGGGGGCTCCCACAGGCCACCCCAGCACAGCAAGGAGGGGTTGGAGACCCTTTTTTGGGGTGCACTCCACATCCTGGCCACCCTCACAGGGTGGGTACATGCAGCCCAACTCTCTGTGGGCCCCTGTCCTGGCGTGACATCCTTCCCCCCGCTGGGCTCCCCAAAACCACAGCTGCTCTTCCGCGCCCGCCCTCCCCTCCCGGCGCAGGCGGAGGGCGGCCCGTGACGCCCCGGGATTTGGCGGTTGCCCGGCCCCGGGGCTGCCCTGGACCCTTCCCACCGGTGCCTGACGGTGCTGCAGCTTGGGGTCCCCCTGCATCCCCCGGCAGAGGTGAGTCCTGGTTGGGGGGTGCGGGATCAGGGCTTGTCCCCAGGGATGCTGTGGGTGCAAAGGGGATGCTCGGGGTCCCCCTTGGGGCACAGGTTGGTTGCCACTCTCCGTGCAGTGCGGGTCCCTGGGGTCTTTTTGGTGGCGGGTGGGTGCTTTGGGGATGTGGGAGCCTCCCGGGGACGCTCGGCACCGGGGGAGCATAGATCAGCGTTCGGATGCTGGGCACGGGCACCTGGTTGGCCTCCACCCCTGGGGGCTCTGGGGGGCTGTTGGTGTAATGAGGGGGGGATTTGGGGTGGGTTTGCCTCTTCTCCTGCTCTGGCCCAGATGCACAAGCACATGGTGGCCTTGGGCTGGGACCCCCACGCCGGCTTGGCCGGTGGAGGGGGAGGACGTGGACCCCGGGGTGGGGGGGTCAATGGAAGTGTGGCAGCCCCTGTGGTTTCATTTCTGCACGGGGGGAGTCATCCCACAACTGCCCCTCCCGCAGCAGCCGTGTCTCCACAGCAGCTCGTTTCCCATTTCCAGATGATCAACTTCCTTCTCAAAACTTCCTTCTCAGGGGGATTCAGGGTCCCGCAGGTGGGGGCCGGGGCTGGAGGTGGTTGGGGTTTGCATCCTCCAGCTCCCCCCACCCCCAAAAAAAATGCAGGGCCCCTCTCCGGGAGGGGAGGAGGATGTGGGGAGGGGGATGCTCACGTCCTCTCTTGGGGATGTTTCCAGCTTGAAGGATGGAGCTCAGCATCCTCCCGCGGGGGACCCCGATCTCATCTGCCCCCTCTCTTCCCACCCCTGCAGGTCCCATGGCACCGGGCTGGGCCATACTGGTGATACTGGTGCTGAGCACCCTGCGGGCGTGCGGGACGGTGCCGCTGCAGGCGCTGGGGCAGCAGCAGGGTGGGCAGTGGGTCTGGGGGGCGGCTGGGCCGGCGCAGGCTGAGCCCCCGCCGCTCTCCCGCAGGAGGAGGGACGATGGTGGGCCTGGTAGTGGCACCACCATGCTGGGGCACGGCCAGGCTGCCACCATGGTGCCTGGCAGCAAGGAGACCAGTTTCCCCGAGCCCGACCTGCTGCTGGGCTCAGCACCACCACTGGGAACCAGCACCAACGCCAGTCTACACCTGGCCCCCGTGGTGACAACCACAGCCAACCCCCTGGATGAGACCGATTCCCCCAAGCCCGATCTTCTGCTGGACTCGGTGCCACCACCGGCTCCCAGTACCTTCACCAGCCTGCTCCGGGCATTCCCAGTGCAGACTACAGCCGACCCCCTGGATGAGACTGATTCCCCCAACCCCGACCTTCTGCTGGGCTCGGTGCCACCACCGGCACCTGGTACCAACACCAGCCTGCACGGGGCACTCGTGGTGACAACCACAGCCCAGCCCCTGGATGAGACTGATCTCCCTGACCCTGACCTGCTGCTGAGCCCCTCACTACGGGCAGCGCCTGGCACCAACGCCAGCCTTCTCCGGGCATTCCTAGTGCCGACCACAGCCCAGCCCCTGGATGAGACCGATTCCCCTGATCCCGACCTCCTGCGGGGCTCTGCGCCACCAGCAGCACCCAGCACCGAGGCAGCACCCCAAAAGAGCATCACCGCTGTCCCCAGCTGGCTCACGTCGCCCAGCGAGGAGGGGACAGGGGGCAGTGGCACAGCCAGCACCTCCTCTGCCCTCAGCCCCACCACCACGGGTCACAAGAAAGCCGGAGACCCCCCAGCAGCGACTCATTCAACCGCTTGGGACATGAACCCCTGGGGGACGGCGGCTCCTGTCCCCTGGGATCCCAGCACGGTGATGGGCAAGTGCCTGCTGGCCATCCTGCTGCTGGCGCTGGTGGCCACCACCTTCATGGTGTGCACGGGGGTGCTGGGTGCCCTGCTGTGGCGGCGGAGGCGGAGGGCTCACCACCGGCTCAGCCCCACTGAGATGGTCTGCATCTCCTCCCTGCTGCCCGACGGCGAGACGGTGGCCAACGGCCCCAAGCCCGTCCCCATCCGACGGCAGAAGCTGCTGCTCGATGGTGGCTCCGAGGCCGATGGTGACAACCTGACTCTCAGCAGCTTCCTGCCAGAGCACTCCTGAGCCGTGGGGATGGGGTCCTGCATCCTGGAGCTAGGGGGGAGTGGGTGGGCACAGTGCCCAGTCCCTCCGGTGCTGCCACATGTGGAGCCACAGGTGGGAGACAAACCCCCCCATCCCTTTGGGTTCATGTTTTAACTTGGACTGACGTTGATAGGAACCTGTTCTCTCCCCCCTCCTCCAAAGCAAGCTCAACCCTCAAGGCTGAGCCCATTAAAGTGTTACTTAGACATGGTGGTCTCTTCCTGGTGGGGACGGTGCCCACCGAACCCCCCTGGCCCCTTCCCTGTCCCACATCCCCTGCTGAAATTTCACTTCTCCATCCTCCTCCCCCAGTGGCAGCCCCGGCGTCCCCGGGGGGAGCAGAAATCAAACCCGCAGTCACCCCGCGCTGGGCAGGGAGCCAGATCCCAGGGGGAGGTGGGAGACTGCAGCCCCCCAGGGACCCTTCCCCACGTGTGGGGCTCGGCCTCGTGCCGTGGTGTGGGAGCGGAAAGGGTGGTGGTGCTGGGACGGAAACGCTGGGGAGGGGGGGGGACAGGAACGGGCACGTTGGTGCGTAACGTGTTCCTGCCCTGCGGTTGCCCGCAGTGAGACGAGGGGACTGTCACCACCCATCGAGGTGGGACTGGGGAGGATGGAGAGAGCAAGGCCACCAGGGTCCCACCATCTTGCCCGTGGGCACAGATTTGCTCGCAGGTCCCACCTCCCCCAGTGTGCAGGTGCCAGTCACCCCTCGAGCCACCAACCTGACCCCTTCCCTGTACCCGGCCCTGGTGGAGGCACCCAAGGGAGAAGAAATGGCCTGGGACTGTCCCTGCCCTGCCAGGCTCTGTGTCCCCATCCCTCCCTCCATCTCCATCCCTGCTGTGATGTCCCCATCTCTCCATCTCCATCCCTGCCCCACCAGGCTCAGTGTCCCCCTCCCTCTCTCCATCCCTGCCCCAGTTGGGTTCAATGTCCCCATCCCTCTCTCCATCCCTGCCCCAATTGAGTTCAATCTCCCCATTTCTCCATCTCTTTCCCTGCTGTGGCCAGACTCAATGTCCCCATCTCTCTATCCCCATCCCTGTTCCACCAGGCTCAGTGTCCCCATCCTTCCCTCCATCTCCATCCCTGCTGTGACCAGGCTCAGTGTCCCCCACCCCACACCCCTCTCCCTGCCCTCGCTGTTTGCAGCTCACGCTTGGGCAGCGAAGCATTTTGGCACACACTGGGGCCATCGCCGTGCCACCCTGTCCCTAGCCCAGCCCTGGCTGTGCAGCCACCTGGAAAGCCCCTTCCAGGGGTGCCCGTCCCCACGGGTGGGTTGGCAACACGGTGGCCACCTGCGCCCCGGCCACCCCTGGCCCCACGGGATGTTTACATCCACGCTGTGCTCCAGATATTTTCCATCTGGGGCCGAGCAGACCGGTGCCCCCCCCCTCCCCCCTGCAAATGTAAATGTTTACGGGTGGGTCAGGGTGGGCCGGGGGATCTGTGGCCCCATCTGTGGCCTCCCCAGTGATGCCACCCTCCTCCGACCCCGCTGTGTCCCCGCCGTGCCAAAAAGCCACCACGGGAGTTCATGGCTCAGCCATGAGGGGCACAGAGGATCATGTGCCCCTGGGGGATTGTGTTCCCCCGTGGGACCCTGCGGGGACCCCTGCCACCCCCAGCCCCTCTTCCTTTTGGAGGAGAAGGGATGCTCCCATCACCCGGCTTCACCCCACAGCGTCTCATCCAGCCTCTGCCCGCCCCAGGCCCCAGTCCAGGTGAGGATGAGGCTGGTGGGTCCCAAGAAGGAGGATGGGGGGCAGGTGGGAGGGATTGCTCCTGTTTTCACCCAGCCCCGTGCCCGTCCTGCGGCTGCTGCCCCGGGGAGCCCAGCGAGCGGCCGGGATAAACTTCCCTCCACCCTGGGGGGCTGCCAGGAGCCGGGAATCACCCTATTTGGCATCTGCAGCAGGTCCTTGTCGGGCTGCCATCTCCCAGCTGAGGGCAGAGGAAGCTGCAGGAAGCCAGTGAGGTGGCACAGCAGGGTCCTGGGGGGACACACGTGCGGTGCACGGGGGTGTGGGTGACAGGGGTTGTGCACGGGGGTGTTGGTGGCATGGGGTTGTGCATGGGGGTGTGGGTGACAGGGGTTGTGCAAGGGATGAGGGTGACATGGGGCTACGCACGGTGCTCTGCACGCCCCCGGTGCAGCTCTGCAGTATCAGTGTGTGTCCCCCCCCTCCCTTCCATCCCCCCCCCCGATATTCCGCTGGCACAGCAAAGCAGCACAGCCCAGTAAAGCAAATTACAAGCAGAGCAGGGCCGAAATGTGGCAAATTGCAGGTTACCTCGGGCCGGCTCTGCCTCGGAGCCGAGCCCTGCGGGTCCCCCCCCCGCCTTCCAGCTGCCCCAAATTACACAGCGGGGCCGGGGCGGCGCGGCCCTGCCCAAGGCCCGGGGGCCGAGCCCTCCCCAGCCGCAGGCAAAAACGGCATCGTAATGGCCGGTGGGCGCTGGCACCGGGGGCTGCCCGTCCCCCCGCCTCTGCCACCCCGGGAAGAGCCCAGGGCAGGGACGGGGATCCCGGATGGGGGGTGGCAGGGAGTGTGGCTTGGGGAAGGGTGGGGACCCCTGGAATGCAGGGGTCTCTGGATGAGGAAGGATGGGGATGGTGGCCATGGGGACGTGGAGACTGTGGCCAGGGAGCAGTGGGCACCCTGGATGAAGGATGACAGGGATGGGGATACTGGCCAGGATGGGATGGGGATACTGGCCAGGGTGGGGCAGAAATCCTGTCCAAGGAGTGAATGGGGACCTTGGGCGAGGAGTGATAGGGTCTCTGGCCAGGATGGGATGGGGACCCCGGCTAAAGAAGGGTGGGGAGCCTGGCCAGGGTGGGCACATGGAAGGGACTCACAGATCCCACCCCTGGCCAGGCTGCAGGAGTGAGTCCAGATGCTGCTGGACGTTCCTCCAGGCTCACTTGGCTCGGCAGCGGGGCCACCCTTGCACACCCACCCCCCCTCACCCAGCCTCCCCTCACCTTTCCCCCTTCCCCTCTAAGATTTCAGCCCTGATCACTTAAGGCTGGGAAAAGCCTCCCCAGCAGCTGCGTGGAGCCGCCGGCTGCAGACAGACGGAGGGACCCGTTATTTTTGGGAGCCACGATGACGTTGGGCGACGCCGGGAGAAACCCAAACGGCGCCGGGTTCCCCCTCCGGCTTCCCGGTGGCCACGGGTGACAAGCTCCCTTGCCCCCAGCCCCATGGTGGTCACAGTCCCCAGCTGCCGGCGATGGCTTTTTTGGGGGGGAATTTGGCTGGGTGTCCCCCCCCTCCCACCCGGGGGGAGACGTGTGGAGGCGAATAGCAAGAGGATGAGGTCACCCGCCGGCGGCTGCAGCCTCTTGAGCAACTTCAGACCATGGTGGGGGTGGGCAGAGCACTGCTGGCCGGGGCAGGGGGGACACAGGCAGTGTCCCCAGAACCCCCCCCTTCCCCCCCCCCCCAAACCTGGAGACTGCTCCCCCGGGGGAGCTCTGCAGCCATCGCTGCCACATTGGCCTGGGGAACCTCAGGGGTGGTTTTCTGCATCCCTGCCCGCACCCCAAGGCAGAGGTGCCTGTGCAGGACCATTCCCAGCCCAGGAAACTTAGGAAATGTCTCCTAAATTCACAGTGGGGGGATCTCAAGCTGTTTTCTCCCCATGCCACGCTGCCAACCCCCAATAACGTCGGGTACCAAGCATTATTGGTACCCCGACACCCTCCCCGTCCCCTGGGCACTGCGTGGCCTCAGGGGCCATGTCCCACCAGCTTGTGCCTGTCCCCGGGCAGGACAGGAGGATTTGGGCCAGCAAAGCTGGGCATGGGGACAGGATCTGGCCCTGGGCTGGGGTCTGGTAGCCAGGCAAGCAGAAAAAGGCATCTAGGTGGTGGTGGTGGTGGGGGTCCTGGCACGGCATCACGGGGAGGTGTTGGCTCAGCCATGTGGCCGTGAGATGGAGTTTTACCTCCATCCTCATGGGCAAACCCACCCTTGCAACAAACTCTCCTGCCACCCCCTTCCCCACTTGCACCCCAAAAATCATCCCCATCCAGCGGTGCTGCTGGGAGGATGGGGGGGGCACCAAGGGGCTCTCTTTTTTGCTGGTGGGCCAAGAGGCCCAGAAGCCCACCCAGCCCCCAGCTGGATTTTGGAGCATGGGAGGGGGCTGGGGGGCCGCTTGCCCCTCGCCGGCCTCCCACGCTCCCTCCCCAAACCAGCCCTAATGAGAACAAGCTGGTCCCAGGCTGCGGCGCAGGAGGAGGAGGAGGAGGAGAAGGAGGAGGAGGAGGTGGAGAAGGAGAAGGAGGAGGCTCCATCCCAGCAGGCAGCAGAAAGGGGCGCGAGGAGGCGAGGTGTGCGGGACAGACCCCCATCCTCCCGGCTCCCTCCCACCGACGCGGCAGCTGCAGGCGAGGTGAGGGTCCCTCTGGTTAATGCCAGCCCAGCTCCCCATTTTTGGGGTGGCTCCGAAGTGGGGTGGGGGCTCAGGTTGCCCCCATGGCCAGGGAGTGCTACGGCAAGGGTTGGGCATGGTCCCAGCGGTGGGAGGTGGGATGGAACGGGCCACGCGCCCCAGGAGACAGTTTGGAGGATGCTGGCGCCTGGATAACACCAAAAATCATGACTTTCCCCAGAGTTTGGGGAGCGGAGGGAAATGGAGGGGGGGGTCTGGGCTGGGGGTGGGGAGGGAGGGCTGGTGATGGCCATGGGAATGAGCCCATGAAGGTGTTCATCCCAACCACCCCCTGCTAAAACAACCCAACCTTGTCCTGGGGGTGCTGCTGTTACCGCAGACACCCCCCCCAGCAGCAGCATTGCCTGCACTGAGCCAGGAAGGGTTTGGGGGGGGGATTGGGGGGGTCTGGGGGGTACCTCCCGCCGCCGTTTGTTTGCTCTGGTTTAATGCAAACCAGATTCTGCAGCCGGGAAGGAGCCTGGAAGCCAAGTCCTCCCGCTGGAGTCCCTCCCGCTGGGGTTCGGTTGGGGGAAGGGGGGGGGGGGAAGAATGGGAGACGGGTTGGAATATTGGGGGGGGGTGGTCCCCACTGATGGACCCGGGGAGTGGGTTCATGAGACCGAGCGGAGGGGAGAGCTGAAAACGTGCTGCGTCCCCCCAGAAACGCCTTCACGGGGGATGCTGGGACCCCCCCGATCGCTGCACCCCAACTCCGGGACTGCCTCTTTGCAAAATTGGGGGGGGGGGGGGGGGGGAGAGTGTCCCATCTCCCTTCCCGGCCACCGCAGGCGGCACCGGGGGTGAAATCCTGCCACCCAACCCTATTTTTAGCCCCTCTGGAGCTGGGAATGGTTTGTAACAGTCGGTTCTCCGGGACGAGCGGTTGGGAAATGCCTCTCGCGGTGTCGCCCGTGTCAGAGTTTCCACTGGAAACCTCAGTTTATTTATTTTTTATTTTTTTTTCAGGAATTTTTCTAATCAGCCAAAATGACCGCTCGTCTGAAGCTGGCTCTTGGCGGCGGCCCCGGTCCCCTCTGCCACAGCGTGTCCCCTGTCCCCCCCCCCCCTTCCCCAGCCTTGAGCAATTCGGTTCAGCTGGTTTCCATCTAATTTTTATTCTTTTTATTATTAATTTTTTTTTTTTTCAGTGTCTCATTGCAAAACAAACACCGACCCTCGCTCGGCGTCAGGGCAAGGAAAATGGAGCTGATTGATTGATTTTTTTTAGTTTTTTTTTTGCTTTTCTTAAGGATATTGAGTTGGGGGACGTCGGGGGTTTGACGCTTGTGCTGGTCCCTCTTGGGTGCAGCGGGGGGGGGGGCTTCACTTGGGGGGGAAGGGGTCTCACTCCCCCCAGGGCTTGGGGTACTAATGTTTCGCCCTCCCCTCTGCATCTCACAGGCCGCCATCCACGAGCCCCAGGGGAGATGGCGGAGGTGGCCGCGTGGCTAGTGATGCTGCTGGTGGTGGTGGCCACCCCCCCGGCCCGCTCGGCAGCCCCCCGGCCCGCGGCGGTGCTGCCCGACGGCGGGGGCAGCGGGGAGGGTGAGGAGGTCTCGGCCGCGCCGCCCGGCCACCCCGTGACACCGGGGACCGGCCCGACGGTGGGGGACGCGGCGGGGACCACGGTGACCAACAGCTCGGCGGCCGGGGGCGTGCTGGACGGGCTGGTGGACTTCTTCAAGGAGTACATGCTGCTGGTGGTGGTGGTGGGCTCGCTGGCCTTCGTCCTCCTCTTCATCATCTGCGCCGCCGTCATCGTCCGACAGAAGCACAAAGCGTCCGCCTATTACCCCTCCTCCTTCCCCAAGAAGAAGTACGTGGACGAGTGGGACAAGGTCGGGGGGGCCCGGGCTTTCAACGAGGTGCCGGAGAAAGCCCCCGACCCCGGGGCCGAGGAGCCCCTCGACTGCGGCCGGCAGCTGCAGGCAGACATCTTGGCCGCTGCCCAGAACCTCAAATCCCCCCCCAAGGCACCGCTGGCCAACGGGGCCCGGGGGGAGCAGAAACCTCCCCCCGAGGAAGAGGAGAAGGAGGAGGAGGAGGAGGAGGAGGAGGAGGAGGAGGAAGAGGGGGAAGGAAGCAAAAAGTTGGGCGCTGAGCAACCCGCTAAGCCCCCTCCCCAAAATCCAGATGCCGAGGAAGCGGCGGGTGCAACAGGAGAAGCCCCCTGTGCAGACCAGGGTGGCCCCCAGGCCCCCCCCAGCATCTAGGGCAGGGACCCCCATCCCAGGGAGCCCGAGGAGCCACCCGGGGGCTCGGGGCTGGGGGGGGGGGACACCCTGCAGACACACAATGGACATGGTGGTTGTTGCTCCACACGTACGTGGCGGCTCAAAGAAGCCCCGATGAAGCCCCCCCCCCTGCTGACC
>BJBW01002141.1:307-14511 GCA_004320125.1 Scolopax mira | reverse complement strand
GCAAGGACCCGTTTTCTCCATTTTCTGCCCCAAAACTGAGGCAGCCCAGAGCCCAGCTGAACTTTTTTTTTTTTTTTTGGCCTCATTTTCTTAACTCCTTCTGCTTGTAATAAAGACATTTCCTACGCAGAGCTCCTCTCCTGTGTGTTTCTGCAGCCAAGGCAGAGCCCCCAAATCTCTGTGCTCCTTCAGGGGGGCCCCTCTCCCATCACATCAGTCTCGGGGTGCAGCCGCTTTCGGATCCAGGCCTGTGGGGTCCCCGGGTGCCCCCAGAGCCCGGCCCCGCTTTGGGGTGAAGAACATCTTGGGGGTGAGACCTGGGAGCCGGAGGATGAGCTTATCGTTTACAAAATCCATAGGCCAACACCCTATTTCTGGGAAATTTTTATCTTACACCCCACAGGCGAGAGCAGGGAGAGACAGCAAACCTGGGAGGAAACACCCCCCCCCCGGATCCCTACATTCTCCAAATCCCCAGGTTTTGCCCCAACCACGGAGCAGGCAGGGCCGTCCCCCACCATCCTCACACCAGGAGAACCTTCCCCTTTGGAAAAAACGTGCCGGCTTTTCTCTCCCACACACAATGAGCTGATTCTGCCCCAAAATGGATGTGGGCACCTGGAGTTTCCCTGATTTTTTTTTTTTTTAATGTATTTTATTTTGGTTTTGGATTGGGAAACCACGGGATGGTTCCCGGGGAGCGAGGCGCATTCCTCGCTGCGGGAGGGGTGGCAGGAGACAAGGGCCTTGCCCAGGGCCACCGTCTGGCACGTGGGCTGGTGCCGAGGGCCACCAGCCAGCCCCAGCTGAGGCAGAGCCATCTTGTGAGTGACAAACCCCAGGGTGGTGGTGGTGGGGGGAGAACACGTGGCTGCTCCGCACCCAACCAAAACAAAAGCTGGGGAGGGACACATCAGCACGAGGCACTTATTTTTGACTGTGGTTTTTAATGCTTTTAAAAAAACCCTGGGTATGGGGAGAAGAAAAAAAAGGAAAAAAAAGAGGCAAGTGGGGGGTTTGTTTCTTGGGTGGTTGAGAAATCTTCAGAGCAGGCAGCGTTTTCAGATGGGTTTGGTGTTTGTTTTGCAAATCTGTGGAAATGCCTCCCTGGAAAAGAGCCAGAGGAGAGCCCGGTGGCCCAGAGGACAAGCTGGGCCACATTACCACAAAACATTCACCTTTCTCATGTCGGGGTGTCCCCAGCCCCCCAGGTGCTCGGTGTGCACACCCCCGAGTAGGTGAACACCAGCCACGTTCTCCCCATAGCCCGCTCCTCCGGTAAATCACAGCCAAACTGCACCCCACAGGACACAGAGGTGTCCCCAGAAGGCACAGACCAACCCCTGCTCCCCCAGGGGAGCTCCCCGTGTGGTCCCACACCCCCACTACATCATTCCCCTCCCGGGTGCAAACCCCAGGGTGGATTTATAGCCTTTTAACAGTGTTGGCCAACCCAAAGGTTGAATTCTTACAGGAGACATTTCAAAATTAAGACCGTTCCTCTAAGGAGAGCTTCAAAGACAAGCGTTAGGGGTGGCAGGATGTCAGAAGTACCCAGTGCTCAGCAAACGTCCTGCCAGTGCCCTCTAGTGCCAGCTGCAGTGTCCCCAAACCCCGGGAGGTGACACCCTCTACCCGAAATGAAACCCCAACGCAGCTGTGGTTTGGGGGGCAGACGCGCCGCCCCACATCCGTATCCTGCATCGACACACAGACCTAAGTTCTTAACACAAATATCAAGACCAAGGCAATGTTTCCTGCTAAATTCTGTAAAATATTAGGCAAAACTATACAACCTCCCCCCCCCTCCAAAAAAAAAAGTGCAGCCCTTGCAGTACCGGAACAGCAGGATTTTTCTCGCCCGAGAGAAGCCGCTGAGTTCTCTCTCTGCAGCTGCGGCGGCATCTTCCCTCAAACCTTCCAAAGACAGTCAGTGAAGGGACACCCACGTCCCCGCCGGGTGACAGAGGTGGCTGTACACACACCGAGAGCGACACGTTGTGCGTAAGTTGTGCGTATCTTACAGCTTGGTTTCGTAGTGCGCAGGGTCCTACCGAAAGCTAGAATAATTGCACTGCAAATTGAAGTGGAATGAGAACAAGCTTTAACAGTCAGTTTAGGCGTTGGTTGCTTTCTTCTCTGGCTCTTCTTTGTTTGGATCCTGCTTCAACTTGTAATCAGCCAAGGCAGCCTTGATGGCGTCTTCGGCCAGCACTGTAAACACGACAAAACAAAGATTTCAAGGACAACAAAGTCTTTTAGAGCATAAGATGCTGTAAAAGCAGGAGCAGGCAGCAGTGACATCGCTGCAGGGCAGCATCTTAGAAGCTGAATGTTAGAATTTTAACACTTATTATCAGTCTGCAGAGCTACCGAGTCCAAAAGCTGAAAGAGCTCTGAAAACTCTCAAAACAACCCCAATATTTCTCCTGTGGGCCAACCTCAGCTGAGCCTTGTGGAGAAACTTTACCTAGAACACAACATTCAGAAGCATCTGCGCTATTCCCAGCAGTTTCCCTCTCCCACCAGTGTTTGTGTTTGAGCTTTCCCCATTTGGTCCTTCACTTACTGGAGCAGTGCAGCTTGACCGGAGGAAGGCAGAGCTCTTTAGCAATATCTGTGTTCTTGATTTTCAACGCTTCGTCAACCTGAAACAGAGTTAGTGTGGTCACTGGTCATAGAACCATACAGTTGTCAAGGTTGGAAGGGACCTTTAAGATCACTGAGTCCAACCCAACTCTGATAAAACTCATCACTAAACCATGTCACTAAGCACTATGACAACCCAGCTTTTTAATACCTCCAGGGATGGTGCCTCCACCTCTTCCCTGGGCAGCCCATTCCAAGGCTTAATAACCCTTTCAGTGTAAACGTTTTTCTTAATATCCATGTGAGGTACAACACGGGTTACGAAGGCATTTACTCTGAGAGTGCTTTAGTGCTGCAGAGCCAATGGTATCCACATGGAGAAACATCTCAGCTGCCAGGGGCAGTGAAGGATTTTGGAATTAAGGAACATCTCGGAGTGAGCAGTGGTGGGAATGAATCAGTGTCACAGACGAAGCACCGCTTTGGGGATTGCTTCTACACTTACCTTCATCATAACATAGAAATGTGTTTCTTGTCTGGCAGAAAAAGTATAAATAATGTAAAGACAGTCCAAAACTAAGCTTTCCTTCACAGCCCATGATCAGTATGTTTTTGTTCCCTGGAGATTAATGGAGGTTCTTAGGAAAGGCAACTATCGCTGTAGAAATCAGACCCCTAACAACGGTGACAGTTGCTGTTTTCTAAGCTACTGCACCACTCTCCTGGGTTGGCCAAAACAACCAACCACACGCTACACCCAGTCAGCGCTGGGATTCTGAGGTCACTGTTTCTGTCGCACTCCCAACAGCGAACACAAGGACATCTGAAGCTCTGAAGGCTTTCGTGGTGTCACCTCCGACCCTGGCGAGGACTCTCACCGTTTTCCCTTTGACCCACTCCGTCGCCAGTGAACTCGACGCAATCGCCGACCCGCAGCCAAACGTCTTGAAACGGGCATCGACGATCCTCCCGTTCTCGTCCACTTCCACCTGCGAGAGCATCAGTGCCACCTCAGTGGTGTCAGGTGCCCTCAGAGACACCCTCTGAAGCCCAGGCAGAGCCTTTGCTCCCACAGGGCCCCAGGGGACACTTCAGGGCCGGGGTGTGAGAGGAAAGGCCGAGCTGCAGCCCTGAGGGGGAGGGTTTGGGTCTTGCAGGAGTCCCAAGGCGAGTCCCTCCCCCAGTGGCAGCGGGTCCCCAAGGTCACCTGCAGCTTCATGACGTCCCCGCAGGCCGGGGCACCCACCAGGCCGGTGCCCACGTTCTTGGCGTTGCGGTCTAGGGAGCCGACATTGCGCGGGTTCTCGTAGTGATCCACCACCTGCCGAGGGCACAGCGTCACCAACGGCCACCACATGTCCTCCTGCCTTGCCTCTCCCCCCACAGCCCCTCATCTCTCACCTTCTTATGGTAGCCCAGCCTGGCCGCCGCCTCCCCGCGCCCGGGACGCAGCAGCGCCGCCCCCACCGCTCTCAGCGCCGCCATCTTGAGCCTGGCAGGAGCGGGCGACCCCGCGCCGCCCTTTTATAGCCTCGGGCGGGGAGGCCCCGCCCCTTGCCCAGCCCCCGCGCTGCCTCAGGTCCCACGTTGTAACGGGGGTGCACCGTGCGAAGAGGGCAAGCGCTGAAAGCCGCCTGCGGGGTGGGAGGTGTGTGTGTGTGGGAGGAACCGGACAACCCCGCGCTGTCACTAAAAACGGTCGATAAACGCTGTTTCTGATCGCGACGCCGCTTTTACCGCGGCACCCGGCGCATGTGCGGGCTGTGGCGGCCGCACTCAATATGGTGGGCGGGCAGCGCCGCGCGCGCTCTGGCCCTCTTCGGAGGCCCCCTGGCCGTCAGGTCCCGGGCTGACCGCCGCGCTGCCGGTGTCTCAGCTGTGAAGACAAGGGCTCCGGCTCCGCTGTCCTTCATCGCAACGCGGCCCCGGTACGCGGGCGAGCTTAGAATGCTGTAGAAGGCAGCTCGCCTCTCTCCTCACAGCGCTTGCCTGGCGGCAGCGCGTGAGAAGGGACAGGCGCGGTGGCGGCAGCCCCCGCAGGCGGCGGAGCGCGGCTGGCTGTGAAGGGAGCTGCATAAGATGGCGGCGGCGGGAGCCGAGGCGGCTGCGGTGGCGGCAGAGGAAGAGAAGCGGCTGCCAGAGGGCGACCCCGAGTCGGGGGGCGACTCAGAGGATGAGGGTGACTCGGACTCGTCTGGTGATGGCGAAGATGAGGAGAAGGAGAATGAGGCTGAGATCCAGCGGCTGGAGGAGCAGGTGCGGCCCGTCAGAGCTGGTGGCGGCGTGGAACGGGGGTGGTGGGGCAATACCGCGGCCTCCGGCTGGTCACAGCTCCTGGCCCAGGCGAAGTTGTCCTGGAGGCCGGGCCTGGTGCCGGTGGCCCGCCCCTGGTGCCGCGAGAGACGCCGTGGGTGCGGTTCCAGGACTGGGGGGAAGGCTCGTCCCAAAGAACAGAGGCCTTCCCTCAGGGAAGTCTCGGAGCTGGGCGAGACCCGGCCTTCGTGGGATTTTCCTTTGGGTGACTGCCTGCTGTGGCGGAAACAGGAAAAAAAATCTATGTCTGTTCGTGTAGTTTGATGCGGGGAGCTGTCCAGGCGTGAAAATTGAGGGCTTGAAGTGGAAACTAGGCATTTAGGGTTTGTTGGGGTTTTTTTGGGGGGGGAAATTGGAGAGGAGAGCCCTTTCTTCTTTAAAAATGCTAAATCGTATTTGGCTCCGAAGAAGGATTTCTTTGCTTTGTGCTCCTGGGTCTATTTCAGCAGCCAGTAGTTGCTCTACTCCTGGTGCTGGTGTTTGTACTGCTGAGCAGTAACCTTTAGAGCTTAGAGCTGTAGGCTAAGCTCTGAGCTTAACTTTAAAGCTCTGTTAAATTTGGAAGTGTTCTTATAAATGTCTGCATGTGATGTGAAAAAGCATCTTGCAAACAATAGTGAAGTTTGGTGCAACTCTGCAGGAAGGGATGTGTTGCCTTGGCTGTGTGGCACGTGAGGAGACTTGTGTGTCCCAAAAGACAGTGTGATGTTCTGTTCTGCTAAATGTTCTCGGATTTCTTCATGTCTGTCACTCAACAGTGCTTCTAAAAAATACTACTTTTTTTTTTTTTAAAAGCTTTCCATCAATGCTTTTGACTATAACTGTCACTTGGATCTGATAAAGCTGCTGCGCCAGGAAGGAGAGTTGATAAAGCTCAGAAGAGCTCGTCAGAAGATGAGTGAACTCTTTCCACTTACTGAAGGTATAGAGCATCCTCTGCTCTTGTTGCAGCCAATTGAGCTTAAGCATAATCCATGTAAAACACTACTGTTTCAGTAGTGAAATAATGTGTTTGTGCCAGGCTTCTCTGTTATTATCCAGAGCAACCTAGAAGAACATATTTGGGACTTAAACTCTGAACGCTGCAGGTGTTAACGACCAGCACTGAGCTTGACTTTTGGCAGACACAGAGTAACAAGCCTGGTGCAGGAATTTGAGTTCTTACCCCTTGAAAATGCACTGTCCTGCCTTGTTTTCTGCCAGAGGCTGCCACTGCCAGGATGCAACCTGCTGGAGGAGGACAGATTTGTATTTGCTTGTGCTGCCTTTGTTTTAGGGCTGGTGACACCCAGCTGAGGGGTGGCAGCACTGAAACTGCTCCGGTCACTGCGTCAGGGAATGTGACTCAGAGCACAGACAGACTCCTGTCCAAAGTTAAATTTTTTCAGGCAAGCAGCAAAAAATATGATGTTGGTGGAAGTGGCAAATAGCCCTTGAAGTGGGTGTTTCTTTTCTATTCATAAAACAGAGGTGATGTAAATATTTCAGAGGCTGTTCTGCCAGTGTGCTTTTAGCCTGGGCAAGGGAAGGGTTCCTTCTGTGCATGTGGAAACTTGCAGCATCTAAAGCTATTTACTGTTTCTTGTAAAACTATGAGGAGGGGTGTACCTCTAGATGCCTCTTTGGGTACTGGTGCATACTGGTCATCTGCCCACAGTACTGATAAATTGCTGCTTGTAACATCTGCTCTCTTTAAATAGAAGTGTTGGTACTAATTTGAGACTGTCTCTACCAAACTTTTCTCTTAAATTAGTCGTGAGTAGTTGTGGAGGCTAAAATTGCTTTATTCTCCCTATTTTAAGTTTGTTACTAAAAACTCTCATGAAAAATTCAACAAGTGGATTTAACGCCTATTTTTTTCTGAGCATTGATGATGTATTCTGAACTTCTTCCTTCCAGAAATTTGGCTGGACTGGTTGAAGGATGAGATAAAAATGGCTTCTGAAAGCTCTGAGCGGGAGAAGGTTTACGAGCTGTTTGAGAGAGCTGTGAAAGACTACATCTGTAAGTTGTTAATACATGCTATAAAATGTATTATGTCGCATTCAGATTATGGCTTTTTCTAGGAAAATATATTCTCTTATAATGCAAATAGGATCAAAAATACTGGTGTGAAGCAATCCCTTGTTTTTCTGAAGCATTGGAGTTAAAGGCAATACTTTAAGTACTCTTGCAATCTTTAGGACGTTCTAAATGAATCTTGTAAAAAATCTTTAAGTGCATACTTTGCAAACAGCAGGTATTTTGCTCACTCTGGGAGTGCTCTCAGGGTAGGTAACCCTCAGCCCTGCCTGATACCAGGCTCCGATCATCCTCGTTCAAAGTGAGGGAAGCACATGGTGTCTCACCTCTCCATTTTTCAGGGTCTGTCTGCAGCCATAGCTTAAAACTTTTAGCTTAGAGGTGAAGAGCTGAGGAGGAGCTGGATCTGCTGGATGGATTGCACTTGGAATTTGTAAAGGCTTCTGGAGCCTGAGATGTGCAATCCAACATCTATGGGTCGGATGGTCTCTGCTGGGGGGGGTCTCTGGACCTCATTTTCTCAGATGCTGCTGGTGGTGGGAGAGGTGCCAGGCAGCTCACGCTGTTCTGGCAAATCCTCCTCCTTCATAGTTAACACTGCTGGAGCAGTTGCTGAACAGGCAAGAGTAGGAGTCTGGAAAGAGAAGGATGACCTACTTTAGTCTGAGTTCTGTAGGAGTGTGACAGCTTTGTGGTCCCAGCTCTGCACAGGTGCTCAAGAAAATTCAAGTTGCTGTTGGGGGTAGAGGGTGGGTCTTAATGCAGCTTGTGTACAGAGGTGGCACACAGGAGTCAGGCTGGGTCAGTAATGACAAGAGTGACTTCTTTCAGAAGACAGTAGCAGTCTGCACCAGACAACTGCAGCTGGTACTGAAGCAAGAGCACAGAATAAAATACTTTAATTTTTCTTGACTACATTGGATGGTAACGAAAATTATCACATGGTGGTCTATTTGTGGGTGTTTAGGAAACAGAGATATTATTATTGTTGTTATTTTTGAGGGGATTAGGTCACCTATTTCTTATGACTTTGTTTAGGTCCTGAAATTTGGCTGGAGTACGCCCAGTATTCGATTGGTGGCATCGGTCAGGAAGGAGGAATTGAGAAAGTCCGCTCAATATTTGAGAGAGCGTTAACCGCGGTCGGGCTGCACGTGACGAAAGGAACAGCTCTGTGGGAAGCATACCGGGAGTTTGAGAATGCCATTCTGGAAACAGCACAGGTGAGGCCGGGCCCCTGTAACAAACAGATTGTGCTGTAGTTTCTGAAGTCACCTTCTGCTGCCTCCTCCTCAGTCTCCTCTGAGAAAAGAGGCTATAATGTCACACCGTTGTTTTTTTTTCAGCTGTAGAAACTGACCCTCTATTCTGTGAAAAACATCCTGTGTATTTAGTTGATATAGTCATGGATTTGTGTTTAAATAAGATCATGAAATCTCATCTCCAGAAGCAAAGTTTCACTCCTTTAGCTCCAGCTGACAAGAATAGCTTTCAGTTGAGTAGCTCCGTTATGAAACAGTGTTCTTGCCAGCAAATGTTTTTGCAGATAGTCATGTTTGTATTTCTAGACTTGTTTTCTGTTTCAGCTTTTAACTCACTCATTATATCACCATTTTTGTGACCCTTGAATTATAGTATGTTATCCCTAGAACATGCTTTAAGTCTACAAAAGTTTAACATGTTTTAAGTCTACAAAAGATATCTTTACAAGATGGCCAGAATCTGAATTTTTTTTTCCATTTGCTACATAAGAGATGGAAAGTAAAAGATGTCCCTGCCCATGGGGAGAGAAAGGGGTGGGAACTAGAAGATCTTTAACCATCCCTTCCAGCCCAAACTATTCTATGAAATGCTCTAACAAAGTAGCAACAGGAGAACATCCTTTCACTCACAAACAGGAGGAAAGCTGGAAGATTTCACTTATCTATGCGCACACCAGGGATTTATTGAAAAACTACTTGGCAGCCCAAAGGGTTTGGGAAATGCTGATGTGATGACATGCTTTTTTTCAGGTTCTCATTTCCCTACTTGTGTGTCAGCTCTTGGTGAGGAATGCTTTTCACATTCATCCAGCCTCCGAGTCTATAGTCATTTCCAACCTTTAGCTTTCCCAGCAGTGACCTGAGATGCGAGTTGGCTGTGTCTGTCCTTCAAAGATCACGTTGGGAGCCCAGACCCCCCAACCCATTAAACAATAGTCCATCGTGTTCATCAGCTCAGGCTGGAGGGGAACTGATTAAATTTCCATCCTTTTGTTTGTAGCCAGCTCCTGGCAGTGTCCCATCTCCAGAGCAGCAGCAGATGCTCTGCAGCCAGCTTGAGAAGATCCACATGCTGTTCAGGCGCCAGCTGGGGATCCCACTGTTGGGTAAGAGCTGGGGCACTGGGTGTGGGTAAGCTGTGTTACGGTGATCCAGGCATTAGTCATGATTATTTTTTTTGGTAGAGCCACACAAACTGCAAGTGGAGCATTTGTGAATTCTTTAATCGATGACGTTTGCCTGTCTTTAGGGCCTCTTGAATGATGCACGGATCCCTTTTGTTCAAAGGGATCATTCCTGGTCATTGAAACTTGGTTTATCTGTTTCTTCAGTATGTAATTTGAGGCTATTTAAAGTACAAGTGATGAGCACAAAACATGACCGTTAGGATCTAGGAATTAAGTTGTGATGATCCCTGCATTGGTGGGGAATAATATGTGCCGACAGCTGGTCTTTAAACTCTTTGTGTCCCCTTTCCTTGTGGCTTTGCTTATAAGAGAAAGTTTAACACAGTTCTTTGACTTCTCCGTTTGCATATTGAAAGAATTTGGGGTGATTTGCTTTAAAGCCTTGGGAAAATCTTGCCACTTTGATTTTTCTAAATCAAAATCAGCAGCTTTAATATAACTTGTCCTGAGTTTGTGTGGTAGTGCCCTGGATAAGATGAAGTGTCTGAACCCTCTAAGCATGCAGTATCGTGACAGTTAAGATACAAAAGTATAAACAGAAATACAAATGTGTTAGAATCACATAGATTGAATATTGATTATTTAGCCCATTAAGTTATTGATGGGTTTTCATGTCTGTTTTTAATAGATATGGAGGCTTCGTATGCTGAGTATGAGGAATGGTCAGAAGATCCGATCCCAGAAACAACAGTAAAGAATTACAAAAAAGCTCTACAGCAATTGGAGAGGTGTAAACCATATGAAGAGGCGCTGGTACTGCTGTTACTCATACCTTGCTTAAAAATTAAGTTAATTGGGGTGATTTTGGGGGGGGGGATCTGAGTGGCTTCAGAACTAGGGTGGTATTCGGAGATATGTGCAAATCAAAAGCTGCTGACATTTATCAGGCCAAACTCTTGCATGTAATTTTGCACAAGAGCTACTCTGAGTAACAGTTGGACTGTTTGATTCATGCTTTATTTAGAAGGTTTTAAATGGTTATATCTCTGTTTGTTTGTAGCTGGGTGCTGAACCCCCAAAGCTAGCAGAATACCAAGCTTACATTGATTTTGAGATGAAAGCAGGAGATCCAGCTCGCATTCAGTTAATCTATGAGAGGGCTTTGGCTGAGAACTGCCTTGTGCCAGATCTTTGGGCACGCTACAATCAGTATTTGGTAAGGACAAAAACCAGATGCTTGTGCTTTTATTTTCCTGTTGGTTGGTTTTGTGTTTTTTTTTAATCTTAGTGGCTGGTACATGAACAACCAGTAAATTCTACCTCAGTGCTGTCCTGTAGTCTTTAGATTCTTCAGAAACTGATTTTCACCTCACTGTTGGTTTCTTCCTGGTTTTGGTGGTGCATCTATTGATCATGTGAGCCTTTGCTCCCTTTTTCCTCCAGTTATGTGTTTTCTCCACAGAATTAGCATAAGCCTTAAAGCCCACACCCAGTCTATCTGGCAAGGAATTGACTAGGTGTAACCAGCCTTACTATAAGCCCTGATGTTGTCCCTGGCTAGTCATCCAGAGGCATTGCTTTGGAGGGTGTCCCTCATTTTCTTCTAGCTTTTGAAGTCAAAGCAGTTCTGTGTTGTCTGAATTGCTGGGGACCCTGCCTGTCTGTCAGGACACAGATAAGTTAATACCAGTGCTTGTTTGATGGCTGCCAGCACCCTCCTAAATATTTTACAGTGGAGAACAACTGATTTACCAACAAGCCAAAGCAAACCCAGATGTTTAGTCTATATTTACATGTGGGCTAGTTAATGCCCTTGGAAAATCATGCCAGTCTTGAGAGGCAGGGTTTTCATGTGGACAGAAGGTTGGTCTATTAAGCAAATTGCTACAGGAGACTTATCTGGGCTGAGTTGCTCCATCACGTATGTCTTTATCTTACCAGCCTGAGACAGCAGGTTGTGGGTGGAACAGCGTCTGCCTGCCTTGAGTAGGCTGTGTGTGCACCTTCTTTCTTGTATCTTTTCCTCCTCTCTTCTAAACATACTGAGAACAGTTGGGAATTTGCTCGGTGCCTTTATTGTATTTATCTTATTGTCAGAAAATACCAAACTGGCTTGGTTGGAAGCAGACAGTTAGGTATTGCAGGCTGAATATGGCACAGAGTTCTTGTTTGTATGGCTCCTGAGCATATCCTTTCTCTTTTGAAGATGTTCATGAATTTAAAATACCCAGTTTTTTGTAGCTTTTTCAAATACAAAATGGAAGTACTGTTTTAAGATTTGGCTTTTTATAAGCTCGTGTGTCTTAGACGGGCTCTCTGGCTAATAGGAACTGAAAACTTTGTTTTTGATTATTTCAGGACCGGCAGCTGAAAGTGAAAGAGTTGGTCTTGTCAGCTCACGACCGGGCTGTTAGAAACTGTCCCTGGACAGTTGGGCTGTGGATTCGCTACCTTTTGGCCATGGAGAGGCACAGAGTCGACCACGGCATTATTTCTGGTAAAGAGAGACCATCCCAGCAAGACTTCTTTACACAACTGCTCTTTGTGCTCTGAATAATGTGTGCCAAACAGTGGTGACCTCTAGGACGCCATAGGATTTGTTTTCCTCCTGCCTCAACAGTCTTAAAGCTTTTAGGGCAAAGCTGCTTTTGTTGAGCAGCTTCAATTCTGAGCGAGCAATTTCCTTCAGCATCGCACAAACGTTACTCAAACTGGCTTTTACATTTGCTTCCCAAACCAATTTGGTGTAGGTTAGGATACCTTGTATTTTCCTCTCTTCCTAGAAGTGTAAGGTGTATATACTACACTACTATGCTATGCACTGTAGCTTGCTAGTTTTGTCAATATTTGTGAAGTAAATATGTTGGTGTGGATGTGTTATTTTTCCCGTTTCTTTCAGAAATGTTTGAAAAAGCTCTGAATGCAGGTTTTATTCAGGCAACTGACTATGTAGAAATCTGGCAGGCGTATCTTGATTACCTGAGAAGAAGAGTGGATTTTACACAAGGTATATATAATATGTGTGAATAAATATTTAAACTGTTTTCTATATACATCCTTAAAACAGTGGTATTATTTTTTTAAAAATTTAACAGTAGTTTCACATCTTTCACAAAAACTACTTTCTGAGCATTTAGTGTCTATAAAATATATAAACCTAGTTGGTTTAAAGCAGCTCCTTGCTGACAGAATAGATTGTGCTGGTGAAAAATGCCCTGCCTTATATTTTTTGATACTTGATGTGGGTTTTTTTCATTGTGCATGTGATGAGTTTTATTTAAGTAATAGATACTCCTCCCACTCCCTCAAGCAATGGGAGAGAGTAAAATCACTGTGGTTGTTAGGGAAGGGGTTTAGGTGGATAGGAGGTGAAAATTAGATTATTATTTAAAGGCAATTCTTTTTTTCTAAAGACTCAAGTAAAGAATTAGAAGAGCTGCGGTCTGCGTTTGCACGTGCTGTGGAGTATTTGAAACAAGAAGTGGAAGAGCGTAAGTTAAATCATCCAGTATATTGTTTTCTCTTGCTGAAAATAATTTTTTTAAGACCAGTTCTCCACAAGTGTTTAACTTGTATTTATGTCACAAACATTTTAAGAAAGCTACAGATAAACATTTGATCTACAGCATAGAAATTGTTTAATAAAACACTTTATTTCCAAGAGCTGTTCACAAGAAATACTTATTTTTTATTCCCAGGATTCAGTGAAAGTGGAGATCCATCCTGCACCATCATGCAGAACTGGGCAAGAGTTGAGGTGATGTTTCTCTCTTCTGTATTTAAATTGCTAGACTAGAGGAAACTGATCATTTTAATATTCTAGCCACAGAATGCAGTTCTCTTGTACTTTGGCATTTTGTCTGGGTAACTGTGAGTAAATCTTTCTTTTTCCACCTCCTGACCAGTCTGGACTGGTGCAGCACAGTGTAGCTTCAGGCATGAAGCATGACATCCCTGGAAAGAAACGGTGTTCTCTTTGCTGAAGTTGTCAGGGCTGTTGGGATGTCTGTACTGCAGTCCCAGCAGTCTGGTACAGAGATCTGATGTCGTGAGCGGGCTGGCCACGTGGCTGGCAACTGAAGACAAAGTCTCTAAAAACTGCCTCAAATCCTGAATTTAGTGCTGCCTACACTAACTGGTTTCAGACTAGTACAGGTATCCATCCGTGTGCTGGGGCAGTCACTGCCTGTGAGTGGGTGTTTTATTTTCCCTCCTTTGCCACAGATTAAGTCATGTTATTTTTATGCTATAACTTTTCTGAACAAATGCATGAGATTGCTTGCCCAAGTCTTAAGTGCAGTAATCTTCCTGAACAATGTGGGCCTGAATCTGAATTAATTGCTTTCACTTTCTGTCCACTTATTGGAAGGAGAAAGTAGGTATATCCCAGTGTGATTCAACTTACGGTAAAGCAGTTCCAATAATGACAAGAGGAAAAATTCAAAAGCAGCTACCTAATTTTTTGATAATGACCAGAATGAAACTTATATGGGAGCCAGAACCCAAATCTGATGCAGGAGGTGGGCAGGGAATGTTATTAGTGAAGTAGGGTTGCGTTAGGTGCTCTCTCCTGTTGCTTGAGGGAGCAGATGTGTATTCCTGGGTCTGTGTGCACCATCTGTGGTGTTTTCTTTTTTGGAAAAAGTGGAAGAGCACAAGTTAAATCACCCAACGGTGGGGCGGTAATGATGTTGATGAAATAATCCTAAATTATATTGAGTATTTTGGATGCTCTGTTTCAGGCCCGCTTATGTAACAACATGCAGAAAGCCAGAGAACTCTGGGACAATATCATGACTAAAGGAAATGCCAAATACGCCAACATGTGGCTGGAATATTATAACCTAGAAAGGTAGGAACCTGCCTGGTGGGAAGAGTTAATTAACTCTTT
>BJBW01002140.1:2948-19828 GCA_004320125.1 Scolopax mira | reverse complement strand
GCCAGCAGGAGTAGGGAAGTCATCGTGCCTCTGTACTGGGCACTGGTGAGGCCTCACCTCGAGTGCTGTGTCCAGTTTTGGGCCCCTCACTACAGGAAAGACATTGCAGTGCTGGAGCGTGTCCAGAGGAGAGACACCAAACTGGTGAGGGGTCTGGAGAACAAATCCTCTGAGGAGAGGCTGAGGGAACTGGGCATGTTCAGTTTGGAGAAGAGGAGGCTGAGGGGAGACCTCCTGAAAGAAAACTGTAGAGAGGCGGGTATTGGCCTCTTCTCCCACGGGAATAACGACAGGACCAGAGGAAATGGTATGAAGCTGAGGCAAGAGAGATTTAGATTAGATGTTAGGAAGAATGACTTTACTGAAAGAGTGGTCAGGCACTGGAACAGCCTGCCCAGGGAGGTGGTAGAGTCACCATCCCTGAAGAATTTAAGAAGAATATTTAAGAAACGTGTAGACATGGCTCTCCAGGGCATGCTCTAGTGCCCAAGATTATTGGTCTGTGGTGGGGTGTTGTGTGTGGGGTTGTGGGTGTGGGGTTTAGTTGGTGGGTGCTTTTTTGTATGTGTTTTTTATGGGTTTTTTGTTTGGTTGGTTGGTTTGTTTTGTTTTGGCTTGTGGGTGTGTTTTTGTGTTTGTTTGGGTGGGTTGTTGGGTTTTTTGAGTTTTTTTTGTTTGTTTTTGTTTTGCTTTGTTTTTTTTTTTTAATGTGGTTGGACTCAATGGTCTCAAAGGTCCCTTCCAACCACTAAGATTCTGTGATTCTGTGATTCTGTGAATTGCCTTGCTGAGGCTGCTGGGGCATCACTGCATCCAGCTAGTCTGAAGAAAGATACTGAGGATTCAGCAAAGAGTTACAGGAACAAACCTGGAGAAAATACTCTGCAGTGACAGACCTGTTTGATTTGACCTCTTTGATTTATCAAAGACATCAAGAGCTGCAAGTTGAAGAGCCAAATACCCTCAGCAGGAGGAAATATTAAAGGGTTTATTAAATCTCACAGAAATGGGACTAAACAAAGCCACCACCTGACCATTTAGCCTGGATGCTACATGTCAGAAGCTGCCAGCACAGGGTTCTAAGAGAGATCAGAATAAAGGACTGGGAGACCTGGGACTCCTGCAGCTCTTGACATGATTTTCTCCACAAACCCTGGAGCGTGGGGCCAAGGGGAGCGGCTGGGGCTGGCTGTGAGGAAAGAGAATTCCCTCGTTGCCAGCCCAGCAGCACCGAGTCCATCCCCATGGCTGCGGTCGGCTGGGAGCACACGGATGAGTTATTTGCCACTTTATATATTACGATACTAGAGAAGAGGTGCATTAGCCCAACACAAATTACTGGGCTTGGGAAAAATCTCCGGTTCGTGTTGTGTGAGTCATCTTCATTTAATGGTTTCAGCTGCCCTGAAAAGTGGATGAAATTACGACTGTTCTGCTTCCTATTGCAAGGGAGTTTATTGATGTGAATCCAAGGGGTGTTTCCCTCTGGCTTCGTTAGCAGAAGCGATGGAGAAGCCTTCATTCCCGTGCAGAGTGAGGAGGAGCCAAGCATGGCCAGAGACTGCCTTTAACCCCAAATCCCAAATCTTAAATCCCAGCAGTCCTCCATCCAGCTAAAGGGACCCCAGCTGATGCCTCCTTCTGTTCCCAGCTCCTGCTTTTACCCATACAAAAGAAAGGCAGAAAATGAACAAAAATGGTGCTGATTATGGGGAGAAGATTGGTCCAAAACATGGGGACACGAGGAGACCCCTTCTCCACGCTCACTGCCAGGGTAGCAGCGGCTGCTCCATTCAGCTGATGAATGGGAGCCCTTCTCCTCTAGAAATTTGATGGATGATATCAATTATATTCTTCCAGCACTGATTTAATTTAATGTTTTATTAATAGCAACAATCAGAGGAAAGCAAACAGCTTATTCTACACATGCCATTCCCTTTCTGTTTTTACTTTCTCACGTCCATCTACACTCTAAGTCCTTGATGCCCTGGTATCAGGGGGAGGAGGCGGAAGATGGTGGGGAGAAATGAGTAGACAATTCAGTAAGCAGGGCCATAGCTCATTAGTACATTCTCAACACAATTAACATGACTGTGAAAATATTTTCTTCACTCATTCCTTACAGATTATTTGGAGGAAACTGCAAATTGCTGGTTTGTTTCCTTGGATGCTAAGAGACCATGTGAAAAGCAGGGGGAGGGGAAATGATCTACAGTTTTGTATACTCTGGGCACAGCGGGACTGGCAGCTCCGAGGTGCCCAGCAGTGACAGGGAAGGGGGTATCCATGATTCGGGAGCGAGCCCAGGTACCAGCCCGCTTAAAAGAAGCATAACCAAGAGACCACAGCATCCTCGTGTCAAACCTCACCACGTGCCAGTGCCCATTCCAACATCTGGCTTGTTTCACTACTTGAATCGTCCCTTCATCAGCGGCTCTCCATCAATTCCCTGTTTGCTTTTGGATTTGGAAGCCTGTTTGCCTATTTACTCATTTGATTGCTTGCTTTAATAGTAATACAAAGCCCCCTGGGCCAGTGGTGATAAACTCTGTGGTCGCAAGCTTTTCTTAGTTTGTTATTCCAGTTTTTGCTCTTGGCTCAAACATGGAATTTAAAGCTCTTTTCAATCAAAAATGCTCTATATTGTAGTTAAATTATTTCCCCTCAGAGAATCATTAATCAGGCACATGATCTAACATCTCTTGCTCTTTCTCAATCTCTTTTGGTGAATTCTTAAAAGAGGGGGGCGAGGAAGGGAAGGAAAAGAGAAAGATTAAATGGAGCAGGTGTCACATTTATCTTATTTCCAGTGCAAATACAATCAACAAGTGCCAGGCTAAAATCAGACCCTAAACAAAACCTGCAAAATGTTCTTTAAATAAATGAATCTTGGCTCTCTTCTGTTTGTTTTTAATTTGCAGTCATCCTCCGAGTACTTCTGCCAAGCAAAAACTGCTTTAGGAATAAGCTCATTGGAGCCAACTCCACGGGGGGAGGTTCCTGCTGCTGGGGTGCCCCCCAATGCCCCATCTCCATCACCTTCCCAAGTTACTGCCCTGCACAGCCCTCGTCCCAAACCAGCTCAGCATCCCTTCCCAAAACACAACTCTGAGGAAGCACAAAGCTGAACTTTGCCATTAACATCTCCACAGCGCTGGCTCTCTACCAGCAGAGAGAGGGAGGTATCTCCAGATGCAAATCCTAGGATAATTCCTATTTTAGCTTTTTTTTTTCTTTTTATAATAGGATTTATTCTAGGATTTGGAGCTTCCTCACTCTTCTTGCCCACTTTATAAGCTGGCTGTGGACAGATTCTGCTCTTTTCAGTGGCTGCTGATGGGTGCTCTCCCCTGCACCCAAACACTGGCCCATGGACCTCCTCTCCACTGACCCCACTGATTTGTTCATCCAGATGAAAAACCTGTGGGTTGCCTCCTGCTGAAGGGGGAGATGCTTTAAATACATGGGTGCTGTGCCAGGGTGCTGGGACCTACAGGGGCTTGGTGATGTAGACCATTTCCACAGTTCCTGGGGGACGTGAGGAGACCCTCAGTACATGGGAGCAAGAGTGGTGCCTCCGTGTAAATCCCATTTAACCCACTGCTGCAGGAAAATGGGGCTCATCCAGCACACGGAGTCCGAGCCGTGCACCCATGGCTGGGAGCAGAGCAACATGTGCCCAGGGAATTCTGAGCACAAGCATCAGTGCAGTTTTCTTAGTGCTCATTAGAAACTCCAAATGTACACCAGGAAAAGGAAAAATAAAAAAGTTTTTTTCTCAGTTGAAGATTGGAGATTTTAACAAAGAAAACCTTTTACAAAAATTTTCCACTTTATATGGAAGGGATAAGGAAATAAAATTCAAAACGCATTAACAGGAAAAGAAAACTGTAAAAAACTCTGAGTCGAAATACTTGACTCTGTGCTATAAATTGAAACAGAAATGGCTTGTGTAGCTTTTACTCCACCTTGGCCCACTGCAGTGCCCCATGGGTGTTGCTGTTCGCACCTGATAAGCACATTTTCTTCCCTGTGTCCAGTTCCCAGGCCAGGCTTCCTCTGCTGTGACCCACTGCTATTTTATATCTCTCTCTAATCCATCATAATGCATCATTTGATCCGATAAAAGCCTCGCCTCTCTCTACAAAGCCTGCCATGCCTCTGCCTTCACCCCTCACAGCTCCAGCACTGTTTCAAGGGCTCTCTGCTCCCCTTGGAGCTTCGGCATGGTGCATCAGCTGGGTCCTGCTGGAGACTCTGCTGTGGGACCTGTCATGCCCCAGGCTTCTGGCCAGCAGACAGATGAGTTGTAACCCCGACTATCAGCTAAGCAGCTGGATGCCTGAGTGGATTTTGCGGAGGCAGTGAGTGGTCCCTGGTAAACCAAGGCTACAAAGCTGGCATGAGTCACGGGGAAATGTGTTCAATTTTGCCTCTGTTTTCTTTAAGGAATTACCAGGGCAGTGTGTGACCCCACACAGAAAAGTGCCAGCCCCTATAGCACGGCACTTTGCCCTCTAGGCTGCATTTATTTTAAATAACTTAAGCACCTGCAGTGCAGAGGAGCTCTGCTCTTAGAAGATCTCCTGCTCTACCCAGTCTTGTGCAGGCAAAGACATTCACAAAGACAAGTTTCTGGGAAACCTGTGATGGGGGCAATTTCTGCTGAGACCAGCTGGGAACATCTCTACCCACTGCAGCTGACCCTGGAATGAGCCCTCCCCTCTTCTCTGGGTCTGCTGCAAGATGAAGAGGGCAGCCAAGCCCAAAGGTGGGCATCACCCCCAGCCCTGGCCCTTTGTGTCCTTGATAGCTCCTGCAAGATGGGCACCAGGCCCTGGAGTTGCCCTCCGGGAGGAAGAAGATTGCATTTCCCATCCCAAGGACTGCATTTCCCATCCTGAGGACTGCATTTCCCATCCCTGGGAATGTTTTTCCCATTCCCATGGCACAGCCCAGCGATACAACCCTGCACAGCCAGAGCCAGCCTCTAGAACTAAGGCAGAGCACAGTGAGATACAGCAGCATTAAAATGATTTCATTCTAGCTGCTGGATATGAAGTGAATTTCCAGGAAAGCTCTCAGAGGAGAAAAACAATGCCCCCAGACAATACATAACTTAAAAACAACATGCTTTTTGTCGTGGGGAAAGGAAGCAAGCGTGGTGGCTGGGGTGGCACGTCTCTGATGAGCCACACCAGTTACCTACAGCCAGCAGCAGAATGGAGGCTGCGGGAGGCAGCAGGGCACGGGGCAGCCCTACTCCCCTTGGGTAGATTTGGATGCCCAGGCTGGGGCAAGGCTCATAGTTGGGGGGACACAGCTCGCCTCGGCCATGCCAGTGTCACTGCATTACCAGGCAGCCACCGGCTGTGCCGAGCAACTCACATCTTGGGCATGAGGCTCCAGCTCTTAATTATATCACTAAGGGACCAGATTAACTTCTGGCCCCTGGCTGCTCTGATGGTGCAAACAGCTGTAAATCCTCCCCAAAAGGATTGTTCTCGCCCGGTTGGCTCTGCCTCAGGTGGAGCACAGCAGAAAATTGATCCTGGACTTGCTCTCTTTCCTCATGACACACTGTGTCCTGAGAAATTTGGCCCCAAAGCAAGCAAAGCCAGGGTAGCACGGCAGTGCTGGGGTAAAAGGAAGACTGGCGACAGCGACACCAGCTGAATTTCAGGCATTAGAAAATAACAACAAACCCTTCCCCCAGCCAAAGCTGAAACACCAGGTTTCCGTTTATAATTGCAACGTACTGTGCGAATCAATGCTAATAGCTGGTCTGTTTGCAGTCGCAAGGGGAGGCTTTTGTTCTGCCCAAAGTCTGGAAATTTCTGTTACATTTATTTCAACATCGGAAACAAACAGATGTTGCAGGAGACAGAAAACCCAGCTTGTGTGCAAGTCCCGGCCCTGGTGCCATGTTCATCCATCGCAGCTGCCCTGTGGCAGCTCTGGGTCTCGGGGCTCCCTGGGAACAGCTTGTTCTGTTCAGCCCCGCAGGTCCTGGGGTCAGTCCCATCCTGTTTCCCAAATGGTGACTGTGTCACCAAATTACATGGGCATGAGCACAGGGACCAGCCAGAGCTCTGCAAGGCTGAGCAAGGGCTCGGAAAGTTTTTTTGTGCACTTTGTGTCACTAAAACCAGGTATAATTCAACCCGGGCATCCCCCCTTCCTTGCACTCACTGCCCTTGACACTTGGGACTGCAATAATTTGTGACTGGGACAATATAACCAGGTTGCTGCGGATGCTGCCACTGGTGTTGGCCCTCCAGGTGTTGCTTTTAAGGTTCACTGGAAGACAAAGCAGCTGCTGCCGTGTTTTATTCATGCACCTTGTCTGGGGATGAATGTTTTTGGCCAAGAGCAGGGGAAAATGAAAAGGAAAAAGGTACCAAAGCCCAGGCACAGCATGCTTGGCTGTGGCTTCCAAGCTTCTGGGCCACAGCCAGGGGATTTCTGGGCTGCCCTTCCCTGGACTAGAGGGTGGCAACAGAGTGGCTTCTATACCTCTCCCTGCTCCACGCTGTGCTTTACTCCTGTACCTAATTCACTGATTTTAAAATTGCTGCTCCTCTTGATGAGCCACAACTTGTGAAGCATGGCTCCTTCTGTGTGGCCCTGCTAACCCTCAGGGACCTGAGCACATCTGCAGGGCAACATGGTCCCAAGACCTCTTCCTTGGGCTCCAAACACACAATTACTATTTGGGGTTTTGTTTTCAGTTGACAGTGTCTGATATAAGGCTGGTGCTGGGCCACAGCTAGGCATGGTGGGTTATCAGGCACAGGCATGTGCTTCATGCCCCAGGGCATGGTGTGAGGGCATGCAGGAGGGTGCAAAGCCTGCCCTGGGGTCTGCTGAAGGTGCTCAACTTGGGTTTCTCTGGGCCACTGTGCCTCCCAGGAGGATTTTTTGGTGTGAGTCGTCCGCAGGCTGAGCCAAGTCTGAGTTCAGTAGGGCTGAGGAGGGAGTGGTGGATCATCACCCATCTCATCCCCAAGTCTGCTCCCCACATTTTTGGGCTATCACCCTCCCCTGAGGCACCCACAAGGTGTGGGGATCTGAATTTGGTAGCAGAGAAGATCAAGCTGATGGCAGCTGAGAACATGCAACTGATTCCACTGATGCATGACAGAAAGGAAAAAGAAAGAGGAAAAAGGGCCATTGATGCCCTAAGTGCCTTATTGATTCAGCTGATGCAGCAGGCCATAAAATGCATGATTGCATTTATAGTTATGTTCCTTCTAAGTGAGAGGCAAAGCAGAAATTAATCATGTGAAGGAGGAGGAAGAGGAGGAGGGGAGCACGGGGATCCTATGTCCTGGAGAGATAATCCTGGAGAGAATCACTGCTCCACCACCACCGCCAGCTCCATCCCATCATCTCCTGCAGGTCCAGAGGTGCCCATAGGACCCCCTCCTGAATCCACATCCCATTTAAACACTTCCTTCCCTTTTCTTTTCCTTTTCCCTTCTTAACCATCCTTCTGTCCTTCCATTTATTGAGGCAGGTAAACATGGCCCACCCCATCCTGCCTGAGAAGGAGGCAGGGGGCTGAGACCTGGTTCCTGCTCCCTTTCCAGGGCTGGAGGGAATGTTTAGGAGTGGTGGAAAAGCCCCTGATTTATACTGTGATTGATTCTGACAGCCCTCTCCTGCCTGGCCCTGCCTTTCCTCACACACCCTCCACAAGGGCTCAGAGACCGGCGCAGTTATCAAATGCAATTCCTGGTGGCGGATTTGGGGGTATATTTACTGGATATGATCAGGATACAACCCCTCTAAGAGCAGGATGTTCAGGCTTTGCCTCCAGCTGGCTGGGCAGAGGGCTGGTAAGGGCTCAGCTCAGCCACATCCTCCAGCCCTTGTTAAAGCTCTCCTGAAGAGGCCGCGTTTCCAAAGTCAAAATGTTCCTTGCAGGAGGAGGGCAGGACTTGACTCAATAGGAGAGGCAGCAGGAGGAACTGAAGGGCTTTTATTGCAAAGGATGTTAATTGCTCAATGAAATTTTGTTGTAAGCGTGGCTGGGAAGCAGCCACATCCAAGGGGAGATGTGTTTGTCCCCACACGGCCTATGCCACAGAGGAGACGTTTTGGGGGCAAACACACAAAGCCTCTTGCCTGTACATCAAAATGTTTTAATTACCTGTGTCAGACCTTCATGCAAGAGCCGAGCACCTTGGGTTTGTTCAGGGTTTACTCTCACCCCATGAGGACTCAGATGGGAATTACTGTGTGCAACCAAGACTGAGTTCCCCTTTCCCGTGCTGCAGCCCTGTAGGGGTGATGGGAGCAGAAACCAACCCTCATGAGGGTAACACAACCAATTCTATTAAGTTCTGGGCAAGGTGATGCCCTGCTGGATGCAGGGGAGAAAAGAAAGCTTAACACACATGGGGTAACAGGAGGGGGAGCCTGGGGTGGAGCCTGTAAAGCTAAATTTGGCAGTCCATACCCAGGCAGCAGGATGTGGGATGGAAAACCACACCACGGTGACTGAGGATGTGGTCAGCCCTCCCCAGATCTGCCTTTGTGGCCCTCACTGGCTTCACATAACCCCCACCAACACAGGCAGGGACACCTCCACTCCAGCCAGCAGGAAGGTGAGTGGAAGGGAAGGTTTCCCAGATCGCTTCCTCGCATGGCAAAAACCCCATGAGCTCTTCTCAGGCCTTTCTGGAAAGCTCCTGCAGTCATTGACAGCCTTCGGGGGGCGTGGGGTGGGGTGGTGTTGAAGGAGATCATGGTGCAGCAGTTCCCCACACGCGCTGGAACAACACTCCTCTGACCACCAATAGCTCAACAGCAGAGTAATAGACCATCATATGTGGAAACTGTGAAGCGTGTGAAGGCAACAGAAAGAAAGAATTATGTAGAAAATAAAGGTAGTTACAGTTGCTTCAAAACATTTTCTCTGCTAGGGCTCAGGGCTTTTAATCAATTTTTTTTTTAATTATTTTTTTTTCTGCCAAACATTTGCAGAGGGGAAAAAGAAACTAAAGGAACAAGAGAAAAAGAGTTTTAGCTGCCAATCTGTTGCTTGCAAAGCCACAAAAAGCACCCTGAGACAGACGAGCACATATTATAAAAAAGTAAAAGGATTTCGTGCGTCCTCTATGCTGAGAATTCTTTTTAGGCCCTTTTCCTCCTGAGACCTCCCATGTCCCTAACATGCTCTGAGCCATTAAAAGCAGCTGTTTCAGCCCACACCAGACTCATCACCAACTCCCTGTATGCTCCTGAAAGCCTGGCTCAGCCCTCCTCCCCTGGAAGTTTATTCTGGTTTTCTGAGGCCACAGTCCCTTGCTCCCCGCAGATTCAGGTAGGGGCTGCTCTCCCGAGGAGCTCTCTTCTGATACCACACCATTCCATGTCCATCATTGCTCCCATGGCTACTAAAAACTCTTCTGCAAAAAATTGTTTTCAGTTTAAATGCTGACCGTTTGCTCAGCACCAGGAGCCTGGGAGTGATGTGGCTGCCTCCAAAGCCATCGCTGCAAAAGGACCTGCATACTCCCTGTTAGTAAGATGTGCATCTGTCCTCATTCACCTCTCCCGTTCTTTCTTGTGAGGGGTGATTTCTACCTTTCACCCCGCACCGCAGGACTAGAAATCAGACTTCTCATTCCACCTGAGGCAGAGATGCCCACAGAGCCCCGTGACGCCTGAAGACGCGCAGCTGGGACAACCACGCTACAAAAAGACTAGTGGTAAAGCTGCCAGAGGAGACAATGTTGGGTTGTCTTCAGTAGAGGAGGACTAAGAAGCCTAAACAAACCCTTTACTCAGTTTTACTAGGCCAGAAAGCCAGTCGTGAGCCTAAATATGTGTGAGTCCCCTCCCTAAGGCCACATGAGCAGAAAGTAAAGATAAAGAGATACATATACACGCTTGTCAAGCTAATTGAGGCTGGGCAAAAGGAGAGCTGTGCCAGCCTTCCACTGCTCTGCCATGCAGGGAGGGAGAATTAGGGGGGCAATGAGGAGAGAAAGAGAGAGAAATATCCTCTAAAGCTTGTTTTTAAGACATCCCTTCCACCCTAGGGCTTGTTTTAACAGCCCATGCTGCACACTAGATAAGTCCCCTTTTATTGACGATGATTATTACAGGCTGCTGCAGGGTCCCCCCGGGTCCCAGAGAGGCAGTGCTGGCTGCTATTAAGGCATTTTGTCTTTCTCTAAAATCACATAAAGACCTTCCCCGTCCTCCTCCTGCTGGGCAATAAAAAGCAAAAGACAATCCACGGCTGAGCTGGCTGCTCTCTAACTGGATGGGCAAAGCACTTGTTAAATACAATAAAGTGCTCTCCTTAACCCCAGGGCCATCGATGGAGGCCAGGGCAATCAGGCCAAGGTGAAAGGAGGGGGCTGGAAGGAAGGGCTGGGAGCGGTGGCCACTGGCCACTGGCAAGCATGAGCAGAGCCATGGGGAGCTGAGCAAGCACCAGGCAGAGCTGGCTGCAGCAGCAGTTAATGGATCTCAGGACATATCCTCATCCTGGAGCAAAAAGCAGGTGGCCCCCACTCACCTGGTCCCCTCCTACTCGCACCCCACCACCAGCCCCAGATTTGGCTTTGCTCCCCGAGCAGAGGAGCAGAAAGCACATCCAAGCCAGCCAAAGAGGCATTTTGGAAAATTAATCAGTCCAATTGAAACGAGATTGATTGAGGATTGAAAGCCACAATCCAGCAAGTCCTGGAAAATGTAATAGTCCCCATTAATTTTTCATGTTCTGTTTTGATTTTTCTTTTTTTTTTTTTTTTTTTCCCCTTCCTCTCTCCCTTGTGGAGGTGGCTTCGTGCCAAGATGTTGATGGTAAACAGTTCAACTCTCTCCTGCCTGACTCAGTGCACTGGGTGCGGGAGGCTTTGGAGATGGTGAGACCCTACTCCACAGAGCTCTCAGTGGAGCAGGGATTTCCATCTGATTCTCCCCATCTGTTCCACCCGTCCTCCCCCCCAGAAACCCATTCACGAAAACGCGCTGACAAGGAGAAGATGGAGGGGAAGAGCCTCACAGTGCTGAGTTTGCCAGCTCAGGCTGCAACAGAGAGAGTAACACACCTGAGTAGGTGCATCCCTTCTGGTCACCGAGCAGTGGTGGGACCACCGCGACTTTCAGAGATGGACAATGGAGAGAAGAAACATGAACATCAAGCTGAGCGCCGGCACCACCTTGAATCTGAAGATTGTCCTCTAACATGGTCAATAAATCACTGCCTGGAAACCAAGGGCAGAAAGTCCAGAAAGTCAACCGTATTCCTGAATGCAGCACAGCAAATGTTTTGTGCAGCATTGAAGCCTAGGAACCCAAAGCCAACAACATGGTTTAACTTCTCATTTGTGGTTCGGTCCAAAGCTACCTGTCAAGCATTTTTCCAGTGGACTGGCCATATAATTAGCAATCGATTTGGAGCATAAGTTGCAAGCAGCACTGCTAGTATGAACATTTTCTGTTTTCAACAGATCTATTTTGATTTTGGTTCTGAAGTGAAAATATCTCTTATTTACTCAACATTTGTTGTTGGCCTGTATTTTTGGTTGTTTTGGGGTTTTTTTTGAAACAGTGTCAACATTTCTCAAGTGGGAAAAAACCAACATGGTTTAGTTTAAGAAAAAAAAAAAAAGATCAATTTTCTGCCTCCAGCATCCATGGAAATGTTTCAAACAGGCCTCTGATGAAGTAATCTGAACATATGCCATCAGACCCAAGATCTGACCTCTTCCAATAGCCCTTGTTGGACTATTTCCCTGGGGAAATGAGGCTGTAAAATCACACCTTCTCTGTGTCTATTTGTCATCTTTCCACCATCAAACTTTGGCATACCTGGGCAGATTTCAAGCACAGATGGGATGAAATCATGGAGATAATTGGGTTGTGACAAACTTCTCAAAAATTGCAGTCCAGATTCATTTATATTCGTTTTTCTAACTGAAGGTGGTAGGTAGTAGGGCTCTGGTTCTAATTAGACACAAAAGAATCTCAGGTGGATGAAAATCCTTAAATTTTCCCAGCTGATGGGCAATCATCAGTTGGAGTTTGCACCTTTGTGGTCCACAAGTCAACCAATGTACTCAGATAGACTTTGAGCAGAAACAACCCTTTTCTCCTACCTCATCTAAATTGCCCTGCCTGCCACATCCATGGAGTCACCCTTGGGACATGGTTGTTTGCCACGTGTGTCCTCTGGCAAGCCACCCTCGAAAACTCATTGAAATGAAGATAAAGCAAGTGATCCATCTTGATCCCAGGGCCAGAACACAGCTCTTTGACAGGGTTTCCATTGGATTTTTTTCCCGTGGGACCCTGGGATTGGTTTTCATGGTGGTGTTACGCCACGCTGTGTTTTCCCCAGGAACTCTTACTGGTTTTGGCATTTTGGCCACAAGATGGACCAAACCTGGCTGTGGCCTTAGGGCTCTTGTGTGTTTATCACTGTGCTGGGTCACTCCAGCCTTTATTAGGAATGTTTATTTATGTCCTGTGCTGCACCAAGAACCTTTCTGAAGCATTTTTGCTATCTCCGGCAGCTCCTCTTAAATCCGGAAGACAGAGTGTTAGTCCTCTCCATGAGGGTTTTTTTATTTTTAATAAAACTTGCTTGTTCTCTTCCCCGAGGGACTTGTTGAAGTTGTAAAAGTCAAAGACAAAATGTTCTAGCTGTTTCCTGGAGAGCGATGCTGTGTTTTCTCATGAAACTCCTTTAATGAACACCTGTAAAGGGCAGAGAAGGGACTGAGGTACAATCTGTCGTCCAAGTACCTCTGAACCCTGGAAGTATTGGCAGCCAGATCCAAGTCCATTCTGTCCAGTTCCTCTTCTGAAATGGTTCCTAATAGGCTGAAAGAAAACTTGAAAGAGAACACTTCAACACTGGAGAAAAAACAAACCCCATTTTCCTTCCCAGTCTATGCTTTGTGGGTGTCTTCCAGCTCCCTGGAGATCTCAGGAGTTTCATGGGGTTGCATGAAGAGGTTCAGCCCCGTTGGAGGGACAAGCTGATGGTGCAGAGGCTGTAAAGGTAATTTCTACACCAGGCAAGAGGCAAGTTCCCTGAATCAGGACCTGCCATGCCATGAAACAATACTATCTGCAGGAGAAGCCCAGGTCAGCCATCATCAAGGCTAATGAGCAGATATACTGCTGGGCTAACAAGGCTGAGCTCTTGCTGGTCCTGGAGTGAGCAGTTGCTCAAGGGGCTCTGCCCTGTGCTGCACTGTACAGGAGGGAGGGAGATGCTTACAGACTGGGTTCCCTCACAGACCATTTTGACAGGGAGAAAATGTATTTCATCCTCATCAAATCCTTGGCAGGAAATGTCTACTTGATGCCAACAGGAAAAAACAATCCTAATATATAAAAAGGAAGCATCATTTTCCTTCATATGGTTTGAACTCTTGGTGTTTTCTGTGCTGTAAGTTGACATTATTATTTTTTTAACTCTTGCCTGCTACTGGGACTAAGCAACATCTCAGTTAAATACCTTTCTACCAGCATCCATGAGTGCACACCACAGGCAGTGGGGTTGATAATGTTTGGACATGAAAGTCACATCCCCCAGTGAAGTATGGGGACACGTCCCTGTGTCATGGGGATGCCATGCCAATAGGCAGAGGAGCTGCCAGCAAAGCTAATATTTGCAAGAGAGCAGGAGGTTTTGCACTCAGGTCTTCCCCATGGGTAAATCTTCACCATCTCGTCAGTTGGTCCTTGGAGAGTCAGCCACATTCCATGCCTGCACCAGGAAGATGGACCCCTTAGCCAGACTTATAATGACAAAAAATAATCACATTTTTTGTGAAAAATAGTACTTTAGTGTTAAGCTCATGCAGACATGAGCTTAAATCCAGCTCCAGTTTTCCACTGAAGGAGAAGTGTTGAAAGGAGCTTTCATGTGCCCCACTACAAACTTTATCCAGGCTTCAGCCCTAAACTCTGACCCTGCCAGGACTTCCCATTCAGCTTTGAACAAGTTCCTCCTCATTCTAGGACCCGGTGCAAAGGGCGGGTGGATAAATGGCTTTCTTGGCACCCAGATCGCTTTTCTGATTATTATTCTGGTCATTCGCTCTCTTTCTCTCTCAATCTTGAGGAAGGAGCAGTGATTTTGTGAGTTGGAATTTGGATGTATTCCAAGCTCTTTTTTTTTCCCCCCCTCCTGTTAATTAAAACTAATAAACAGAGTTTGCAGAACAGGGGGACAAGGTACAGTTATCTTGACACGGCAAGGCCATCTCGCTCATTTCCCCACACTTTTTATTTATTTAATTTATTCACGTATTTATTCAGTTCTTGAGCCTGTTCCAGAAATACGCTGCTGATCTGAATTTCTCATCTGTGCTACGTGCAGGCTCTTTGCCTTTCTTTCACAAGGAAGCAGTCCCACAGGAGCTGCAAATAATCAACAATTATCATGGCATGCATCCCTAGACATAATTACAGACAATCCAGAGTAACGTGGAAACAAAGGAGTCCATGTTATACAAGATTTGCTCGGTCTTTTCCTCCTCATGTGCCCTGTACCCTTTGTAATGTAAAGTGAGATGAACCCCTAGGTTTCTGGGTGCAGGGGAGGTAGTGCAGTGCTCAGTCCTTTGTACTGATTTGGGGGATGCAGCATGAAAAGCTAAAAAAAGGGATCGGCCCCCTGATACTTGGGTGTTTAATGCCATCTGAGATGTTGCACAACCCCCCTGGCAACCCTGGCCACCCCGGAGAGCCAGGTTGTACCTGCCAGCCCTCGGGAGGTACAGGGTCCTGCAGGGCTCTAGGTACCTATGAACCATTCCCTGTGTCCCTCTCCAGATGGTAAATATGTCCTCCAGGAGGGCAGAAGTGGCTTCCGAATTAGATTGCCAGTTTCAGATGGGACAGGAAAGAGTTTTTTGGAGATGCTCCCCATCCCCAGCTTTTCAGCCAACTCCTCCTTGTCTTCGTGGAGCTGGTGGTGGTTCCTCCCCAGCATCGCGCTGCTGCCGGTGGGGAGGGCAAGGAGAATGGTGGCCCATGGGTGCTGCGGAGCCCCTGTCTGACTTTCAAAGGCAGAAGTTAGTGTGAAACAGCTTTGCTCTGAAGTCCTGCGATCTCCTCCTCCTCGCTGGGAGGAAGGCAGCACTGGTAACTATAGCAACCAGACCTCCTTTGCACCAGCGGCCAAACTTCGCCCAGACGGGCTTGAGCAAAGAAATGAAGAGGGACAGGAGAATGCAAATGACCTGCAATCCCTCCAAAACCTTCCAATCAATATTATATTAATTTTAAACCATGGGAGTTAGGCGAGACACGTGTAAGGATAAAGGAGCAAATCCCAGACAGCATGGACAACGGAAAAAAAGCAAAGGGAAAGGCACGAGACAGAAAAACAAGATGATGATCCACACCCCCAGCCTCCAAGCTGGCTCAGAAGAGCCCGTAGTAGTGTCATCCAGAGGGTAACAGCTTTAATTAGTGATTTAAGCACCCTCCACAACAGACTTTGCTCTCTTGATGCTCTTGGGAAATGGCTACACCACAGTGGTTGAGGCAAAGCACGTTCTTCCCTTGCTCTTTCCAGACTCTGGCACATCAGCTGGGTGCAGCAGCAGGGCATTGGCCACCTCCAAAACCACGCTATGCCCATTCCGTGTGGAAAGCAGAGCTGCAGGGGGAAGAGGAGCAGCTCATGGCTGTCATTCCCACCTCTTTGGCTTTCTGGGGGCTGTTCAAACAACCCCACTGTCTCTTTCATCCCCTTTCTCCCGAACTGGGTGAATTCCCTTTTCCTGCATTACGGATGGGGAAACAATGGACAGGGGACAATGGAATTGCTCAAAGTCATCCATTGACGACCAGTGGTAGATGCAGGAATTGACCCTGGGAATCTGAGTCAGTTTTATGCCCCACCTAGGCTGCACAGCTTGGAGATTTCTGAGATTTCTCCTATGAAACAGTGGTGGGTTTTTTTTCAGATGATTTTTCAGCCAACAATCAACAGAAAAAAAAACCAAAACCAAAAGCAAAAAACCAGAAACATTGACTTCTGGGAAAAAAGCTATCATTTTCTTTGCACTGAACCCCCTGGCTCAGCTGCCCACTGACAATCTCCACTAAATCCACTAAAAGTGCTTGACTGTTAATTTTAGAAAGTTGGTCGCTGCTTTTTGGGAACAATGGCTTTTTAGAGAAAGCTGTTTATACAGATAACTGCCATCCTCTCACTTGAAGCAGCAGCTGTTGTGGGAGACAGCTGAAATGGCAAACACGCTCTCACTCAATTCATCACCCAGACACGAGGAAAGAAGAGCTACTTAAGTTAAAGGACAATGTTTGCATAAGGGGAGCTAGGCCACAAATCAATTCACACTGGAAGTCAGGAGAAGGTTTTAACCAGGGCGGTGGGCTCCTGGGATGATCTTCTGATGGCATCAGGGAATAAGAAATATCACCTTTTGTTAAGATGGAGCTGAAGCAGGTGAAATGGTTCATGCAGCATCACACGTGATGGTTCTGACTGACTTGAGCGGAGCAGAAAGATCTGATTTCATATTTCTGTTTCATGCCAGAGGTCTCTGGGCAGCTAGAGCTCTACCTAATGATCCATGCTGTATGGAAAGATACTTAAAGAACATTTCCTATTGAATTTCTGTAGTCATCCCCATCCTATTTGCATTTAAAACCAGCTTTCAGATGCTGCGTGTGGGACAAGACACATTTCTGCTCAATACCCATCCAATTTTTCCTGTTGCAGACTCAGGCTGGCGGCACCCATTGCTATTGATACAGATGGAGTTGGGTGAGAATCCAGAGTTTTCTGGCCCAGAGAAATCTTACAGGGAAATTGCTGCAGTAGTTCTGAATGCTCTGGTTGAGCCAACACATGACAGGGCGAGTAC
>BJBW01002139.1:184459-357506 GCA_004320125.1 Scolopax mira | reverse complement strand
GGTTAGGCATGGATCTGCTGGAAACAAGTTCTGAAGAGAAAGATCTGGGGGTCCTGGTAGACAGCAAAATGACAATGAGCAAGCAGTGTGCTCTTGTGGCCAGGAAGGCCAACGGAATCCTGGGCTGCATAGGGAAGAGTGTGGCCAGTAGGTCGGAGGAAGTCATTCTCCCCCTCTAATCAGCACTGGTGAGGCCACAACTGGAATACTGCATCCAGTTCTGGGCTCCCCAGTTCAAGAGGGACAAGGAGCTACTGGAAAGAGTCCAGCGAAGGGCAACAAAGATGATTCAAGGATTGGAGCATCTTCCTTATGAGGAAAGGCTGAGAGAGCTGGGACTCTTTAGCCTGGAGAAGAGAAGGCTGAGGGGAGACCTATAAGTATCTAAAGGGTGGGTTGAAGGAGGAGGGAGCCAAACTCTTTTTCAGTGGTTGCCAGTGAGGGGACGAGGGGTAATGAGCTCAAGCTGGAACATAGGAAGTTCCAGTCAAATAAGAGAAAAAACTTCTTCACAGTGAGGGTGACAGAGCCCTGGAACAGGCTGCCCAGGGAGGTCGTGGAGTCCCCTTCTTTGGAGATTTTCAAGACCCTTCTGGATGCAGTCCTGAGTAACATGCTCTAGCTATGGACAATCCTGCTTCGGTGGGGGAGTTGGACTAGATGATCTCTACGGTCCCTTCCAACTCTAAAAATTCAGTAAAATTCAGTGAAATCCAGCCTCCTCCAAGTTTTTGAACTTCTGTCAGCTGGATGAGGATGTGCTCTACCCCATCATCCCGGTGATAAAAAATGTGTAAACAGTAGTAGCTCCAGTATCAAGCCCTGGGGCACACCACTGTCCACACAGGTGGACTTCATGCTGCTGATCACAATGTTTTGAGCCTGGTGGCTCAGCCAGGTTTCAGTCCACCTCCCTGCAACTTATCTGGCCTCTACTTACTTCCCTAGTTTGTCTGTGAGGATGCTATGAGAGACAGTTTTGAAAGCCTCAATAAAGTTGAAATAAAAAACATCCACTGCTTTCCACTCCTCCACAAAACCTGTCACCTCGTTGTAGAAGCTGTCTGTCTGGTTAAGCCCAATTTTCCCCTTGTTAATCCATGCTGACTTTTCCCAATCACCTTCTTGTCCTTTATGTGTTTGGAAATGGTTTCCAGAAGGATTTATTCCACCACCGTCCCAGGGACTGTTCCCATAGTTCCTTGGTTCTCCCTCTCACTATTCTTGTAGGTAGGACTGAAATTTGCTTTCTTCCAGTACTTGGGAATATCCCCTGATTGCACTGACCTTTCAGATATTTCTAAGAGTTGCCTTGCAGTGACCTCAGTCAGTACCCTTAGGACTGGCATGTACATCCCACTTGTATGTCTCTGCAGTTGGTGAAATTCTTGTTAAACAAGACTTAGCATACCTATTGCCAATCAGTATCTGCTTTACATGAAATTAATTACTCAAGTAATGGACTGGCTGTTGTCTTTCTGTGTTAATTTCTAAAATTTCTCTGCGATTTGAAGATCAACCTTAAAAAAATAATAATAAAAATCTGTTCTGCTGGGGTGTTTGCAGGTTTTTTCCTGTCATCAGTTGTCAGTAGTAGTCATCAGAAAGTTGTAAACTGCTCAGCTATCTTTATTCAGTTATCTTTTTCATGCAACTTAGCAAGGTATTCTTCATATATTTAGAGCTATGCTAAGAGGTCTTCTGGAAGACCTTAAGTTGAGCTTGGGACAGAGAATAGTATATTGTCTCTTCTGGTAAGATGTTCCTTTGCAATCACTTCAATGTATTTCTTTGCTGTATATCACTCCTGTTTGAGCTTGAGGACCCTTGGAAACTGAGTAGCCCTGATCTAGTGATGGTGGCTGTCTCAAGAGTGGCAAATGAAATGTTTTTATCACTGCTTATTGAGTTTTGAACTGAGCTTAGTAACATGAACACGAGTCACTTGCTTATTAGAAGTCCACATGTGTTGTTTACGGTGGTGCTGGTTAAAAGCTGGACATTTCAGAATGCTTTCAGTGTGGTATCCACACTGTTAGAACAGTTCATTTGAGTTCTGAGGTTTAATATGGCTTTACAGTCTGATTTTTCAGTCATTTCCTTCCTTATCGCTATAACATCATTCTTCTCCAGTGGAAAATTTAAGGTAGTATATATAGTTTAAAAAAACTTTATGCAACTTCAGATCTAGCTGATCATGGCAGTTGTCACTGAAAAGACTAAGAACAATTCTTTTGCTTGTTCCTCTGCCACAACAAAAATGCCTTCGGGTGCATTGACATTGAGTACTGGACTGCTTGAATATAGTTTATACATACATTTAATTAGAACTGACCAGCTTTTGTTTGAGTTCCCAGGACATATAATGGTTCTTGAGAATGAAAGTGTCCATATGCTGAGCCTATCAGAGTTCTTTTTCTAGCTGTTATTGGTTGGGGCAATGGTAGCTGCTTCTGACCCTCTCTGGGTAACACACATCTTTTGAAATGGTGCAGATATTAGCACTTAATGTAAGTTAATGTATTGTAGTTTGGGATGCCCTGTGTTTGGTTTCCTTTTTTATGAAGTGCTGTTTGCTCTTGGTGCTATTTGTACTATTATGGACTTAATAAAATGTCTAGAAAATGCAAATTACTTTTTTATTACTACTATTAAGAGTACCTTTTTGGCCACTGAATACTGAACTGTTTTCAGAAATGGTGTAGTTTGTGGCTTCAGAAGTGTATCTAGTATGTGGAGATCTGAAATGAAAGGAGAATGTGAGCAGCATTTTGTGGAGAGTGCCATTTTAATAAAGATTTGGTTGATATCTACTGGAAGTATGGTTTCAGTTTTACTGTTGGAATGTAGGTCTAACAGTATTCGCAATAGATATTCACAGATCTTCAAAAGTTAAATATGTAGTGTGCTTTACTGCTTAAAATAAAGTTCATCCTTGGTATTGCAGCTCTGCCAGTGAAGGTATTTTCTCTCACTGAGTTTCACCAGGCAGACACAGTTTATGGTTGGCTGGTTTTTCCATTTTAAAATGCAGCTGTGTCTCTCTTGGTGTGCTACTAACCACTTCCATGTGCAGAGTAATTAATAAATCCTGGGGTTTTTTTAAGATTTCTTTCTCAGGGTGTGTATTCATTGTTAAATGTGATGTTTAAAATATTTATAGGTGGGTTTAATCAACATCTTGGCATTTGCTTTTGGTGGCATAAACAGGATATTCTGTCTTCTACCAGAAGAATTGTGTTCATGAGCCTAGAGGAAATAGATCCTTGCTTGTTCAAATTCAGCTGAAATGGAATGAATGGTCTCAAATACATGCGTGAGCATTTATATACATTAATAGACATAGAAAATGTTAGTTCTTAGAACGTACCTCTTTCATAAAGAAACAAAATAGACTTACAGAATTGTAGAATCATCTTGGTTGGAAAGGACCTTTAAGATCATCAAGTCCAGCCATTAACCTAGCAGTCCTAAAACCATCACTAACCTGTGTCTTTAAGCACCCATCTTTTAAATACCTCCAGGGGTGGCCACTCAACCACTTCCCTGGGGTGCAGGGAAGGGTGTTGCTCTGCAACATAAATAAGCCTAAAGAGACCTGTATATTCTTTTTTTCTTTTTTTTTAACTGTCTGTCTTAATGTTATATTTGATTTTGCTGAGAAAGAGTATAGATATATTTTTTAAGTAGATGACTTTTTCACTTAGTTTGTGAAGACACAGTCATGTAAGTAGTGAGTGGTACCAATATTGGCAACACAGTTCCATCAGTTTGAAGGAAGGATTATTTGGATTTCTAACCGTTGTCATCATGCTTTTTAAGGCAGGGACAATATACAATAATACAGGTCTCTAATCCTCACTGAGAACTCTGGGCTAATAATTTTGTGTTTATTTCTAAAGCCTCTTAAGAATAATTTAAATGTTTTTTACATCTTTCTTGACATTTATCCTTCTGTTAGAACTACTGACAGTTTCTCTGATAACTAGGCAAAATGGTTGCTTGAATTAACACATAGAGTTTGATGAGTGGATCAGGCTGTTAGCCTGGGCTCTGCAAAAATGTGGGGACTTCAAGGCTCATGAAATACACCATTTTGCATTTCCCATTTTCCATTGACCAAAAAAATTAGGAAGATAGTCCAGTATATAGTGAGTACCAGAGCAGTTTTGTGGTCATACTAAGATTGGAGTGGTGTAGGGGGGTGGGAATTGAAGGGAGAGTTGAAGCAATTCCAGCAATTGTTAAATATTCTGTATTGACAATATATTTGTTGGATATTTTGAATCTTTACTCCCAGAAAAAAGAGATGGGAATATTGTAAAAGACTTGCTAGAAAGTATAACTACCAAACTTCATGTAATAGCTGTTCTTTTCTTAGAACAGACACGGATAATTTGCAATAAATTTTTAATGACCATCTGGGAACTGGTTGTTCCCTATTAAGTTTGTTTGCATTTCTCTTTCCAGTTTTGTCACTGATAATATTCTCAAAGTTATCTGTGGTTAGCAAATACCTATTATTGATTGGCTTGATCAGTATAGACTAGTCTAATATATATTAGACTCTGCTTGATCTTTCTCCTCAGTTTCCACAACTAATTTGCCTTGAGTTTCGTTTCTCATTCTGCTGCAGACATACTGTTTTTCGCGCTGACACTCCTGCTTACTCATCATTTTCTACTTTGCTTTTATACTGAGCTCACACGAACATGGAAGTATCATTTGGATCAGGCTAGTTTTCTGTTTAAGTGTAACCATTTATACTCAGTTGTGCCATATGCCGTGTCTACCAAAAGTCTTTCAGCTTCTGTTAATATCTACACGAATGTTTCTGTGATGTTACAGTTTTGGCTTGAACACCAGAAAGAATTTATATGTAAAAACACTCCATAAGAATCATTTTACAAATAGCTGAATACACACTAGGAGGTGAAGCACTTCATAGTGAAGCACAGTATAAGAATATAATGAACTATTACTTTATTAATCAAACACAACTAAATGGTGACGCAGACTCATGCACACAGCATCCTGCTCTCTTATTTCTTTAGTGAAGGACATCTCTAAAGTTGAGGTATAGCAAAATAGATTGAATGGTGAGGGCAGTCAACCTCTGAATTATTGCTAGCTCAGCCAATTTTGCTTAGTGGTGCTGTTAATCCTAAATCTGTGCTTAATCTTAAATACAGCTTTGTATGTATTTTAGAGACCAAAGATAAAGAAAGTAACTGTTACTAGCTTTGGTAATATAAAAATTGATACTGGAATAATTTCTGTCACATGAAATGCATTGACTTTTTTCTTCAAAAGTTGCAAAGTGTTGCTTTTGATCTGAAAGTATTTAGGCAAAGTAGCTTTCCATGCCAAAACTGTGAAATATTAAATCTGCACATTATTATAAATTCTTCTTCAATGTTAGCCTTGCCACGATGAAGGAGCAGTAACACAGCGACTAGTTTCATTTCTTTTCATCTGCAGAACAAGTACAACTTTCTTAGTCAATACAGAAATTAATTGAATTCTCTTATTTATGAAAATCAGTGCTGTATCTCAGAGTAGGTTTTCTAATCTGCTGAGACTTGTTCTCTGCTATTTCGAAATTATTAGATGTGTGTGTAGAATGTATTGTGTTAAGGAAACAGAGTGGATAGAGATGTTCCATGTCTGGAATGGGACCTAAGGTGACTTAGAAATGTATTATTATACATATGGGATCAGGAAAACAAAATAGACTAACGTAGGGCAGTTGCAGTATTTCTTACAGTTCCTCCAGAACAAATACCTTGAATGGGCAGCACAATTGGTCTCTATGCTATGAACTCCAGTCAAAAGGGTTCTCAGGTGAAAGGATTCTCATTAACAGAGAATCCCACTGTAGTCTTTGTTAGTATGTGTTAGCATCCTAACAAAATAAGAGGCATACATGCTCAGCATTTCATTTTTCAAGGTGATTTCCAATGCAACAAAAACTTGGTGGAGGATGTTTACAGCATCCTTTCATCTAGTTAGCAAAATTGCATCAGTTATTGGAAGTATATTTGTGACTGAAGTCAACTGTGTTTTGGTTATCTTCATTTAAGTGCATTACAGAAGCAAACGTGTTACATGACACACATGTTGAAACAAGTAACATCCTTGCCTCTCAAGCAAGGTTATACTGACCAAATAGTAATGAAATGAAGTGAAATGCACCCTTCTCGTTGACACATCAGGGATAGTCAGTTTGCAGTGTTCCCTGTAGAAGGCTATCTGGGTGAAATACTTTATTCTCTTATTAAAGTATGCTTCTCTTTAAAATAGTTGTCTTCAATTTATTACACCTAATTATTAATTGGCATAATTCTATTTATAGGCAGTTCTTGCTTGAATGAATATTGGTATTTGTTTTCAAAGAACAACCCAATTAAAAATGAGTAAGCTAAAGTATTTCACTTGCAGCTTTAGCAACCTGACCAAGTTACTATTTTTTCCTCATTTATTGTAATTTGCATTTATTTTTTTAAAAATGGACTTAATGTAAGTCCAGGTAAATTGATACTTTGAACTTAAATACAGGTTAATCAGGATGTGAAGACTAAATTAAATTATCTAGTATGATGACCTCCACATACTCTGAAATTGCTTGTTCATATGGGGTTTATATGTAGTGTAAACATGGAATTGTGTTTTGCGTAATTTTCTCTATTCTCTCATTTAAAATTGTAATTATAGAAACAGAACTAGAGTTATTTTTAAATACTGTGTAATTTAAATAAACCAGGTTTTTGTGTAGCTGGAAATAATAGAAGACTGTAGAACAGTTTACACCTGTGCAGATGTTCTTCCTCCTCACTTGCTTGCACACTTGCCATCATTAAAAATCTGTGGCTTGCTTGCCTGCTTCTCCAAATTGATTTATTCTTCAGAACAGTGTTCAGAAAAACAGCCTCAGTGTCACTCAGCTCGAGAATGCTCCTTCTAATTCATGTGAGGAAGGGCTACCATAGCCATGCCTCCTCAAGTATCATTTCTTAGAATCTTAGAGAGCTTTGGGGTTTTTTTCTGTAACATGGAACATTCCTGCTCATAACAGCAACTGTGGTCTCCAAAGGAAAAGAAAGTTCTACGTGAACACCCACGCAAATAACATGTCAAACTGTAGTAATTGTTTCAGTGATGAGAAATCTGTCTGCTCGAGTGGAGCAGAGATGATCCGGAGATGTCAGTGGGTAAGGTGTGAAGCAAACTTGTCACTTCTCAGTACATACCCTCGGCTGAAAAATCTGCATGGTTCCATCTTAATCGGAGTGCTTTCAGCCAAGCTTCCATGAAAGGCTTTTTGTTTAGAAAGATCAAATAAAGGAATAATGTATTTTTCCTTATCCTTCAGTACCAGCCTTGGGTGATTAGTTTTCCTCCATAGTGTTGTCTCATATATATGTACAGGTCAAGCCATAGAAAGAGAAAATGTGGAGGAACAAATCTGGAAAAGCAATGGGATGATCCCTAGGGAAGAAGAAGCACTGGGTGGTGAGTGACCATCACCCTGAGTGTCAGAGTGAGTGAGGAAGAGGAAACCTGCATTCAGGTTATCTCACCCAAGCCACCAAAAGTGAATTACCTGGTAAATAGTTCCACTACTATGGTATAATTGCTTTGATAGGCAATGGACTATGGAGTAGACATTTTAGTTCAGTGTTCACAGATCCCAACCCAAAACCATCGTATTATTTTTTTTTTTATGTGTTTGTGTCACATTTAGAGCACTTACCTGCCTGGTCATGACCAGGAAAATGAATGTATTCATTACATTAACAACAAATACTTGATCATTGATCTGAGCTGAAATTTTAGCATCTGTTACAGATTAAAAATTTTCAGTAAAAATTGAATTTTACTCATATTTCTTTATATTTTAATTTATTTCCTCTACAGATGATTCAAACCATCAGGACTCTAGTTGAAAATACAGATAGCTTATATGAGAGGATAGTACAGTGTCAGAAAACGGGTAAGTACAAGCTGTTTTTAAAAATGTTATTAAGAACTTTTTGCATTTTTCTTTATTTCTCATAACTTTTGAGTTTATTTATTCAACTTTAACCAAAAAAACCCAAACCCAACCTTTAGAACCAACAATAAAAAACCAAACAAAAAGAAAGATATTATTTTAATTCAAGCATGTACAATAACAGTAAAAAGGACATTTCAAATCACAGGAATCAAATATCCATAGAATTACAGCTTGCCTTTGGAAATCATTAGCATTTTATATTTGGACAGTAGATTGTCAATATAGTCACTTCCACAAATGTAGACATTGGATTGCAGGTGAATAGGGAAGAAGGTGGATGATCTTTCTTCACAATGAAATCTTTTAAATATTTGTTCCAATCTTCTCTTTTACTGTGTGAGAACTTTTCCTCTTCTGTTGTGGTAGGCTTAATGTCTTCAAGAGCCTTGGTGAATTACTTTGCTTTTTGAGTTACATGACAGTAGTTCAGTTACTCCATCCCTGCATCCTTCTACATCTGTTGGGTGGATACCCTCTGGTTCTACTGTTTTGTTACTATTTTACCTATTCAAAGTAAAACTGGTTTTGCAAACAATTACATTTATCTTCTGTGGCAGGCTTTTTATTTTTTTTACTTCTTGCATCATCTCCCATTTTTGGGATAGTGTGCCATATTTTTTTAGCTTCATCAGCTTCTCAAAAGGTTTAAAAAGCTAACTGCCTATTTTACTTCATGTTTTAGAAGTACTGCCCTTCAGAAAAGATTGTTTTGTACTAGCTTATATGGATTCCAGTATGTCTGATTTTCTTGAGTCTTACAACCTTATTTTACATGAAGTGAATCTGGGTCCAAGAATCCTTTTTTTTTTTAAGAATTCTAAAGACTTAAAGCCCATGCTAAATAGCGGAGATTTTGATCTCATTTAAATGAGAAACCTTTAGCATGGTGACATAAGCCTAAGTATGGATTATGTAATAGATCCTGCTATTTAGGGCAGCTTTAGCCTTGCAGGGTCAAGGTACTTTTTAAGATGAATGAAGCTGAATTAAATTACCTTTTAATATCAGTGGTTTTAGAAGATTTTCTTATGACTAATTGATCTCATGATCTCCGTAGATGCTACTGTATTTAATTCTGAGTAATAGATTATACATTTTCTGGTGTAGTTTCTTGATAAGGAAAAACCAAAATTATGTCCTCGCCTGGGCTTTTTTGTTCAGTAGTTCAAAGAGTGAAAAAACAGCTAAAATAAGAAGAAATACTCAAGCTGACAATAAGGAGTAAAATTTTTATTGTCAGGAGCATGCTTGTAAGAGAATTTTGTTAAATAGACAAACTGGACTGGCTTTATTAAACCATTTTCTAACTTAAGTTTAGTAATAAGACTTCTAACCTCCTTTACAATTCAGAACTAATTTCAAAATAAATGCACTATTATTTCTTACTTAGGTTGATGGCCTGTAGAATAAGCAAAGATACAATTCTTGAGATGGCTCTTTTCAGAATTCAGGTTCTTTGCTATTAATAGTCTCTAAGAACATTTAACTGTAAACTTCTTGGTTTGATTCTTTAAATTTATCCTATGAGAAAGCTTCTCTGTTTTTTTCATATCAGCATATTAATTTCAGCAGAATTAAGAAAAAATTTCTGCACAGCTTCAAAATGATTGCAATGCCGTTTGTTTTGTTGCTATTAAGCCAGCTAAAGATCCTGCAAGACAATGGAATGTAGGTGCTAAAGGAAATCTAAAGTCCATCCCCTTAATCTGTTAAAGACCTAAATGCTTCTATATCTTCTCTAGAGTAAAGAATTTGAATGTCCAGGTCACCTTGCCCCATTCCTAGTCTCCTTTGTACCCAACTCACATTATTCTTGAACTTCTCTTTAGAATCTTCCATTGCATTCTTTTGCTTTATAATTTAAATTCTGCCTGAGCTCATCAACAGTTAGAGAACCACAGTTTAGGAATTCGTTTGGTGTTCAACTGTAGGAGCTCAAAAAGACATGCGATATTCCAAGTATTCATTAGATGATCAGGGGGGAAAATAATGAGTGAACAGTTTGTGGTGGCAAAGAATTATTGAATGTAATCAAAAGTAGATATGACTGTGAAACAGTACAGGAGGATCCTGTGACACTGAGAATGATAAAACGATCTGTAAGGGTAAACTAATGTGTGTAGGGGAAAAAGTAGCCTTAACAATACCTACAAGAAATGGTCTCTAAGATTTCTGCTTTAATTCAGGAAATGAAGGTATTGTGTACAGTTCTAACAGTGTCAATTACTGCTAGTATCATGCATACAAATGCATTTCAGCTTTTTTTGTTCTGTATGATCATTTGTCCAGAACTCTTGTTCTGGTTCTTGTCTTCTGGGATCTCAGCTATACTGTCCTTTTCTCTGTTTGACCGCTCTAGTTTTGCTTTATGTACGTCATTTTCCTGGCTGTTGTTTTGATGTCTGTCCTTCTATTCATTTCTCTACTTTTCCTCATTGGACGTCAGAACCGAGCTGCTTTTGCTTTTCTCGTGTTTGTTCATTTGGTAGCAAGAGTTTCCACTGCCTGATATATTGTCAGCTATCGTCATGCTTTCTATCATGCTGTCCCATGGGCTCACTGTAAACATCCACCAGGCTACTTCCTTTGAATTGGATTTTTAAAATAATCCCACAAATAAAGCTGGATTGACACATGTCCTCCTACCACCTTAACTAAAATAGTTTTCCTTGCTTCCTTGTACTCCCCACTCTTTTCTTTATCCATCTGTTACCTTTTTTCCCCTCAGATTCTAAGTTGTTGGAACAGGGACTGTCTTATTTATTCCATCTGTACAGTGACTAAACCCGCAGGGACTTTGTTTATTAAATACTAAATACTGCAAGTAGTAAAAGACATAAAATCAGTACATTTTCTAACATGGACTCCAGAGCAATCCTTCAGCAGGGTCAGAAACAGGATACAGTTTCAAGAAATTCTGGATGCTGTCAAAGGTAAATGCAGTGCACAATATCCTTTGGGGAGAAGTCATGTCTTGGCTGCACTCAGAGAAAGATAATGATGGTAGCCATACAAGCTGTGTAAATACTTCTTATTGTTGAAAATTAAAATAATAAAATCAATTTTGTCCTAATAGATATAATTCATGTTCCTCTGTTACTGCTTACACCTTTCAGTGAAACTACACATTCTCAGAGCTGTTTCTTTTAGTATTTATTCCTGTTACTGACAGCCTGAATTGGTTTTAGACTAGGCTCCACCAAAACAAACCATCTAATATGCTTTGTAATATTCTGTGTTATAGGCTACGTACAGATCAGATAATCCATTAAAAGTAGGGGAAGAAATTGATAAAATTAAATTGTGAGGAGCACTTTTGACTAGATATATAGGCATGCAACTGAGTTTTTATTTAAATAGTGAAAGAGAATGACTTGATCAATGGTTCCCAACTTTTTTGTGATGACGTGGGAGAGTTTGCAGTGCACATAGTCTGGATACTGTAGAGTTTACACAAATCCTGCAGAATGTGTTAATCCATGTCTTCTGAAATACTGCCTCTCATCAGCAAGACTTGATTTTTTACTTGCAATTCCAACTGCATTGGAACTATGGCTTCACGGGCGGTAGTGAAAAAATGCTGTTTTACCCATTGCCGTTGGACTTCATAACTGAGCAATACTTAATGTGTTTGCATCAGCAGGACATGCTGATCTTCAAGTTAAATCTTAGAATCAGATACTTTACTATATTTTTTGTGAGATTCACTGTTAAAAGTAAACAATCTACAGTATTTACCACCATTACATAAGCTCTCCAACATCACCTGTTGTGAATAAAACAGCGGTTTGAGGCCCCTCTCAGCTATTGCCCATTCTTCTGAAATACCTGCTTTTCTGTGTTTTTTCCTTGTTCTCATTTTTTCTAGGACAGCTTTGAAATTGTTTGAACTCCTTTCTCCATACTTGTCGCAACATCATTCAAAAGGCCCATTTGCCCAATAGACTGTCTCTGATAGTTAAGGAAAGATGTGAATAAAGAACATACTGAGGGGAATCTTTTCCCTCAGGTCTCTTAGCTTTCTTTATTTGTTCCCTTATTTTACCTGTGTTTTTCTTTCCAGTTTACTCTATCTGCTCTGGTTTTTCTACACTTTTTCTCCCTATTTGTCATTATTCCTCAAGCAACTCCAGTAAGCATCTCCAGGTGCAGGTCCACAGCAGCTGAGGTTATGCTGTCATTGCACGTACTCCCTGGCTTTGTAATCCTGTTCCTCTCCTCTGCCTTGAATATTCTTGAAGCCCCATTTGACTGGGGAAGGGGAGGGAGTGGAGAATTGCACGTAGATCAACTTAGGTAGCGTGGGTGAATACGTGATTGATCTTTTTTCTTTATGTACAGATCTCTCTCTTCATTGTTATTCACACCAGTCATAACACCGTGTTTTTCATATATTGCTTCTCGTACACAGCTCACTGTAATACCTTGTATTGGTTTTGGGGGAATCTGATACATTCTGCACAAGGGTGGATGATTTGTAGGATACATCTGCCATATGCCTGCATGTTCTTAATGATTTCACTTGGTGATCTCAGGGCAAACAAACTAGCACAGACTTCGATATTGTTCTCCTGAGTTTGCCCTTTCACATGATGCCTTGTTTTTTCCTACTGTTAGTGCAATTCTAGCCCAGTAAAAGATAAGCTTGAATTAATGAAAATGACTGTCTAGAGCTACATGTTCAACTTTCAGCAACTTCAGTGAGCAAAAAATGATTGGAAAATTTGATTATGCACTGGAAATAAGAATAAAGGTATAAGAGGCTAAAATAGAATTCTTGATTTTACATAGCCTTTCCCAGTACAGAGATATTTACAAAATTGATCTGTTATATCAGCTTTACTTCATATTTTTTAGCAGTTGACTTCTACCTACTAAAATGAGGCGCAATATTATATTTATTAAAATATAGAAAAGTATACTAGAGCACACAAATACAGCAGATATTTTATGTACCAAGATCAGCTCAAAGGCTACACTGTTATCCTAACTACGGTCTAATCCAAAATACTAGGAAAGGATTAGGAGTCTGTTTATTCCCCCATGGGTAACTGTATCTACATGTGACAACATAACTAATACAACTGCTGCTGACTGAGACTAACCAACTATTCCAACCTATCCATAGGTGAGGGTTAAAAAAAAAGCAGAATTACTAAAGTGTTACAATCAGAATACTTGAAAGACAAATTTTGTAATATTTGTTATTAGGTAACGTGCTGAGAAGTTGAATAAGCTTTCAGATACACATTCCCCTCCATGTTTTAAACAATAGTAACAAACAATAACAATTACAGGTTGGGGAAATTGCTCTGAGTTTAACTAATTGTGTTAATCAGGTGACCAAAAAGGTACCCAACTGGTCTGGTCCAGGAGGTGATATTAAAGAAAGAAGAAATTTCATTTCTGTGGAAGCAAAAGAGCTAATAGTTACTATTGCCAGTAAAACAGCGTGGGCTTAGCAGGATGGGAAGACTGGGAGAAATTATAACGTGCCATAAATCAATGCCTTTATTAAGACTTCTTTCTAGCATTCAATAAAATCAGGATCTTTTTTCCTTAGACTTTCATTGGTCTCTCTTGAGGATCAATGCTGATAAATAAAAAATGAATACAGCAGTCTGTGGAAAAAAATCCACTCCCTGATAGCTCTGTGTTTCTGCCCTTTATAGACAATATTAATTCATTTGCACACATGGTAGTGGCTTAACTTCATCCATGTTCAGAAATATGGTCTGTCTTCATGGAAGATTGTTGTTGGGGATTAAAATTTTCCCTACATTGGAGGTGAAATACTAAGAGTCTTCTTTTCAGAGCAAGTGTTTTAATATGTGACGGCTTGGTTTACTGTGTATTTTGAAGGATTGCTCTTCTGGAGGTACAAAAAAAAAGTGTTGGTGTCGGGGGTTTATGTGTTTTGTAGCTTGATGCAGATTTTGTAGACTTTGGTGTCTAGAACATTATGTTACATAGGATTGTTCTTGAAAGAGTTTGAGGAAGGTGGAGCTGGTTACTCAACTCCTGGAAGTAACTGAGTTTTAATTAAATCAAGGCCAGATGTCCTCTTTATAACTTCATAATAGCATAAGCTTGGTGCTGGAAGTACCAGCTTTGAATCTCTTCTAACATTGGTTCATGAAGACGTTGATGACCATCTGACATCAGAAGGGGTTCCTCATCATTAAAGAAAGTATCTTATATTGAAAACTGAATTACTGTGATTGTGTACGAAACTGTATGAGTCTGGATGTGAAGACTAAATACTAATTTAGACCTTGGAGGGAGGATGGCTTTTGGCAGGCTGCAATGCCACTGCTGTTTGGGATGTTACAACAAGAAGGTTATCTCAGGCATAACGTTTGTCTTTGCTACTTCTAAAGAATAAAAGAGCAGCAGGTCCCAAAATGTATTTAAGTAGAGACAGTATGAGGCTGTCCATGGCTGGGGAATATTTCCACTTACTACAGAGTTACTGCATGGTGCCACAGAAGTTGAAATAATTAATACTGAACAACTAATTTAGTTAATATATTATTTCATCAAGTATTAATCTAAATATTTTCAATGCAAATAATTCAGACCTGGAGCTTCTTGAAGCTAAAGCACAGCACGCTCAGAATCTGCAATGGAATTCTGATTCTCTAGTTATGATGTAAAATGTTTTGGGTGACCTCAGTGGGAAGCAGGTGCTTGGAAGTACTTGAGGATCTAATCCCTGTTCCTGTTATGACTCAGCTTTTGCACTTAGTGGTGATCATTAGGTAATACAGAGGTGCTCCACTTAATTTATTAAGGTTGAATCTTTGTGTGAAAGTGTTCTGTAAGCAAAGTAGGTGAGAATTTACAGGTATAGTGACTTCTGATGCTTCCCTAACATGATTTATTTGATATATTGTTGATATGATCTAGTAGCTATACTAGTTTCCCAGTCACTTTTCTGATAAACTTAATTTTAAGAAAAAATTGATTGTGAGGTTGAAATGCCTAAGTGTTTAGGGGATGTAATCTGCAATAAAAATACTAAGAAACATACTTAATGCTGTAAAAAATTAAAGCCCTGGCTTTCAACGATGTGGTCAAGTGTAGCAGTTTAAATATTTATATGTGGAAATGAGTACTTACAGCTTAAATTGTTTCCTAGAATTCTTTTTTATATTACCATTTAACCTACACAGTGTAGGTTAAAGAAATATTTTAATGTATAAAGTGCTTTCTTGGATTTATTTTTTTTGTAAAGGACAAATCTGTATGCAAATTGTTCACAGAAACTTTATGAGCATTCATATGAAATGAATGTACATAGTAATTGAGGTGCAATATGTAGTAACCTAATCAAGAGCTTTATGGTATTTTCTTTCCATTTTAAAAATATTTAATGTTTATTTCATTTTTATTATGTATATATTACGATTTTGATAAGTATTTTGTTTGCTTTTAAATCAAAATTCTCTACCAAGAATGAAATAAAATATATTTGGCTTGACTGAAGTTAAGCGCTTATTGCAGTATTATCAGTGTGTAATTTTATGTAGGTATAGACAAATATTGTTTGCCATGCATTTCATATATATTCAAAATATATATTTATTGCTGAAGTTTTACCATTGTTCTATTTCATTGATAATGTTCTTTGTTAAGAGAAAGAATCTATAGCAGGAAGAGCCCACCTGCTGTGTAGTCATGTCTCAGGTTGTAAATCATACTCTCTGCAAGACAGCTTTCATCAAAGAAAACAAATGAGTATGTCAAGTAGAAGTTTGGCTTTAGAAATAGAGTATAGCAAGTGTTGTGCTTGCTCTTCTGCTAAGATTGAAAAATTAGTATCTCAACTCTCAGTTAAGGAAAAGGTGTGAACTTTTTTCCTACAAACTGAAGTTGTGTAATTGGGCTTTGTGATAGTAACACTTAAAAAATATATATAATAATTACAGAGTCCTAAACAGCCTGAACTCCCATTCTCCTTTTTTCAGTCTCTTATCACATCTTGATTTTAATAAAAATGTACTTATCATCAGAGTTTTCCAACAAAGATACATGTATTGTACAATAAAAAAGGAAAAATATAAACACATGCAGCTCAGTAACTTAAGGCTACATGTGTAATGTATGCAATTTATATGCTTCAATTAGTTTAAAAACAGCAGAATCACTTATGCTACCTTATATGTCACATTTTAATCAGTACCTAAAGTATATTACCTTGGAATTATAGTGAAAGCCCAGTAGTGGGAGAAATTACTAAGTGAATTTCAGGAGGTGTCATTTCTAGTTGTAATTAAGGATAGTGAATTTTATACAAGCTATTTCGTTTTGAAGAAATTAAGACACTGCTTTTTCCTAGCTAAATACAGTTGGAGGTGAGTAACTTTTAATAGTATTTACAATGTTGTTTCTGAATATTCCCAAATAAAGCTTTTCCCTGAAGAGACACAGGCACTCAAAGCAAATATATCCAATATGGAACAACAGAAGTACCTTCCTTGTTCCAACATTTCAAGCATCAGCAAAACAATAACATGCATATTATAAGCGCACATGCTTCTAAGTTACAAAAGGTTATGGTTCTTCTGAACATATTTGTGACAATTTAAATATTGATTAAAAATCCACAGCTATAAAATGAAGCTAATAATCTAATCTGGAAGTTATTGTGACAAGTGATGTCTCAGAATTCTGATCAGCCCATGAAGACTGTTGTATTGCCTTGTATGTTTCATTTAGGAAAGAGATTTTTTTTCCTAGCAATAAGGCATCTCAGTTTCTGTAATGTCAGTATCAGTTCTTAGTTAGTTTGTAGACATAAACTATCCATCAGAATATGCCGGGCATAAATTAATGCAGGTTTGAGATCTGCCATGTAATATTATTTAGAGGATTCATCATGCAGCTGGTTGAGGAAGTACAGCACTGGAAGCCCCTGAAGTCTACTCCAAGGTACAATTTTTGGAAATTGATCATGTTGAACTCTATTTTAAAGTGAATATGAGTTTTTGATTTGAGTAGTTTTCTCCTTTTCCAGGCGGCTTACAGTACCACATCTACAGTGGTACAAATTCTACATAAATTCTAATTTTACTGATGGACATTTATCCTAAATATTGTCCTTCAGCTGAAATGATTCTTTGGCGTGTATCTAGAAGAGCAGGTTTTGGATTTCTTTTTGCTAGACTAACCACGCAAATTTTTATTAGTCTCCTCACAGGCTATAGGTTCCTATTGCATTGATCAGCTTTATAGCGCTTCTCTTTTCCTCCTGCTGTTTGAAGTTATTGAAAATAGGGAAAAAGAATGGCACATAAAATTTCAGAACAGCAGCTTGAATGGTACGGTATTCCCAGGAGGGATGAAGAAGCGGTAAAGCCATCTAATGTATTCCAGGGTTGGGGGTGAGGGTCGGAGAGAGGGAAGAGCTGAGACAATCATGAAATTCAGACTAAATTAATCAGCATTCACTGGGGAACCAGAAAGTGATTCAGCACTGAAGGGGAAAATAATTATTTGGAAATAGTGAAGGACTTCTTATGAGACTGGTTTGAAAAAAAATAAAATGTATTGCAGTGAAGAAGGATATGCTGTGAAATTGTTGATTATGATTGAGAAAAATTGTTCACAATATCTTATCAGTTGAAAAGCCTGTTGTAGCATGCTATTGCTATTTTGTTACATATATTAGAGTGTATTTACACAACTTAAAATAGTTGAGGTGAAAAACTGGCCTTTAACATGGAAGACTTGAGTCATATTGTGAAAGATGGAAGTGTTTTTATTTTGCAACCATAGGAAATTCTATGGCTTCTGTCATCTAATCCTTACTTAGCTGGAGTAGAGGTGACCAGACTTCTTAATGCAGCTTAGGCAAACTAAGTGTCCTGATATTCCACAAACAGAAACTCAGAAGGGAATCAAATACTGACGTTTGAGACCTCATCGCACTGTAATAAGCAGGAGAGTTACCACAGTATAACAAGTTCAAAAAGGGTGAAAAGTAGGACCAAATCAGTCAGTCTCACTTTGGTCCCTGGGATGGTGGTGGAGTAAATCCTTTTGGAAACTATTTCCAAGCACATAAAGGACAAGAAGGTGATTGGGAAAAGTCAGCATGGATTAACAAGGGGAAAATTGGGCTTAACCAGCCAGACAGCTTCTACAACGAGGTGACAGGTTTTGTGGAGGAGTGGAAAGCAGTGGATGTTTTTTATTTCAACTTTATTGAGGCTTTCAACACTGTCTCTTGTACTATCCTCATAGGGAAGTAAGTAGAGGCCAGATAAGTTGCAGTGAGGTGGACTGAAACCTGGCTGAGCCACCAGGCTCAAAGCATTGTGATCAGCAGCATAAAGTCCACCTGTGTGGACAGTGGTGTGCCCCAGGGCTTGATACTGGAGCTACTGCTGTTTACACATCTTTTATCACCGGGATGATGGGGTAGAGCACATCCTCATCCAGCTGACAGAAGATCCAAAATTGGAGGAGGCTGGATACAGGAGGTAGTTGTGCTGTCACTCAGATGGGCTTTGACAAGCTGAGAAGTGGGCTGACTGGAACCCCATGAAAAGGGGAAGCAAAGGCCCCCAACAAAGGCAAGTGCCAAGTCCTGTACCTGGAGAAGAATTACCCCATGCAGGCACCAGTGCAGGCTGGAAGCCAACTGGCTGGAAAGCAGTTTCACTGAAAAGGACCTGGGTATCCTGGTGGACAGCAAGTTAAACATAGCTAAGGAAGCACATTGCCAGAAGACCGAAGGAGGTGACCCTTTTCCTCTAAGCAGCATGGATGAGGTTACATCTGCAGTTCTGCCCACAGATTTGGACTCCTCAGTACAAGGGACACACAAACATATTGGTGAAAGTCCAGCAAGGGCCACAGAAATGATTGATGAGTGGCCCAAAGCATCTTTCATATGAAGAGAGGCTGGGAGAGCTGGGACTGTTAAGCCTGGAGCAGAGAAGGCTCAGTGGGGATCTTGTGTGGTCAAACACCGGAAAAGGTTGCCCAGAGAGGTTGTGAAGTCTCCATCCTTGGTTATATTCAACACCCAACTGGACACAGTCCTGGGCAACCTGCTCTGTCTATCCTGCTTTGAGCAGGGCAGTTGGACTAGATCGTTTCTAGGTGTCCCTTCCAACCTCAATGATTCTATGGAAAGTTGGCATCTCCAATCAAAAGAAGCTTTTAGAACTGATCTTTCTGGCTCAAGACAGCAGTATTTCATTATAGATAAAAGCGTTTGTGCAATGGGCACAAATTATAACACAGGAAATTCCATCTGAATACAAGAATAATATACATCCTATATAATTTTTGTGATCACTCAGAAACTTGTGAATAATATAATTTTTATCATCTGCCTGTATAAATGGAAAACATTAATAACTTGCCCTTTTTAGATTAAGCAGATAGTGTATGCAGAACTATATTGAATGATAAATCAGGATAGTATTATATCTTGTTGTCCAGGAGCTCTCAGGCAGTTCAAAATTACTAATGGACTAATAATTCTAGATGTAATTAAGCCTCATAAAAGTAATTTGCTTACTATGTCTTATGTAGAGCAAGAGCTGAATTTTTATTTGCAAGGAGATAGAAAATACTGTGTGTTCTTAAAAAAAAAGACATTTAACATTCAGTTTTCTTTGCAAGCATATCTTGAAGCCAGTTTTACATGAGTTTATATGGACATATTTTTCATTTTATTAATTTAGCTGTAAATGAAAAGTTCTTTCTTCTTTTTCCCCCCTTCTATTATTTTCTAAGAAATGTTTCCTTTTGGAATTTGACACTTTTGTTATTACTTTGCACTATTAATACATGAAAGAGTTCCAAGGCAAAATGCAAGAAAACCAAGCAGGAACATAGAAGAGGAACACCAAGAGACATATAGGCAAGTTATGCACTGTGCTGCATTCATACTTTAAAATTAAGTTATTTTAAGGTATTTGTGTAGCAAATACCATTCAGAAGATGGGAAAACTGAGACTTAGAGGTGAAATAATCCATTTCAATTTATCAAACCAGTAATAGAAACAGAAATAAAATTCAAATCAGCTTGTCCCTGCTTGTGTGTTTAGACTTAGAGTAGGGTAGCTTTAGCTTGGCGTGATAATGAGGAGTTGCCCTGTGCAGTCTGTAAGAGATGCTGAGGATAAGGGGGTGATGAGTGCTATTTAAGCAGGAGGCGCTTGTTTGCTGAGGGTTTACATGTGTGTGCCCTGATTTTCTTTCATTTTCTGAAAAAGGGCACTGAGATGTTGCTGCTAGGAAGGTTTTGCTGGAGTGGAAAAGCTTTGGCAGAACAGAAACGTAACATAGCATGAGTGTAAAGAAGGAAGAGAGTCATCAAAGAAGTGAATCAGAAAAGAGCTCTTCTATCTTTGTGTTTGAGATACATAGTGACTTTGTACACCTAAGAACAATCTGAAATCTACAAAGCACCAATTTCACATCGCTCATGCAGGCCTTCAGCATTATTCTTAATCTCTCTCTGAGTGTCTTCAGTTCAACATTATTATTGATCAGTAGTGCCTGTGGATTTGAAGGGCAATATTTATAAAGATGGAAATGAGATACAGAACTCCAAAAGTTTAGCAGTATAGTCTCTCTGTATTTTTATGATGGCTCTAGAAATGTTATGTTGTAAATATGGATCTGTGTATAATGTTTCCATGATCATCTTGGGAATTTTTTTTTTTTTGGATGATGTGAGCAGGAAATGGATACTTGGAAACAGTGATGGATAAATGAACTTTAATTTCTCACCTGGTTAGAAATCTGTTTTGGGGGAACAGAATATTAATGATTTACTTGAGGCTGTACTCTAGAGGTAGAGTCAGAGCTACAGAAAAGTATTGGAAATAAAAATGATACAGTAGTTTAATTCTGCGGGAAATATTTTCCATTTATTTTCTGCATAGTAAAATTTAAAATTGTAAGAAAGGCTAAAAAGAACAATCTCGTCTTTCAATTTATGAATAATTTTTAAATTGTGTGTATGCACATATATACGTATAGAAGTAAGGTAAGGGAATTTACAATGAAAACATTGTCATATCTCTTTCTTGTAATGAGACATGAGTGTTGGGTAAAGACCTAATGAAGAGTAGATACCATAATGTCCTTAACAGTCAGTCTACTCTAGGATTGGCAGCCAATGCAAGTTTGTATGGTTATTCCATAATAATTAATTACATGTAAATTTTGAAGCACGTATACTCACTGAACAAACAGAAGATCTCAACATAATTAAAATTATAATTTGTGATTAAGCTATACCTTGGTTTTACATTCATGGATGTAAGTCACAACCACTTGCCAACTTTTGCCCTCAAAATACCCTTTATGTTATTACTGATGGAGATACCGAGAGCACAATTTAAACTATGACTTCCGTAGGAGAGCTGCTGTAATCCATGTTGGGTTGGTGTATTTGCCTGTGGAAGGGCATTTTATTTCCCCTGTATGAAGGAAACTTTCAAATTTCATATGACTCATAACATCATCACTGAAAGCAAATTATTTTCCTTATATTTGTGCAGTGGGCTGGATTAAAACTAAAGCTCTGGTCATTTTACTCAATGTTTAGTTGAAGCTAATCTGAATTTTGCCAAAATGTTTTTGGTTGGAGTTTGTGAGATAGAGGTTTTGCAGACACAGTAGTTTACATGGGTGTGGTAAATGTCTTTAGCCTTTTATGTGGCGTTCCTCCTTCACAACCATTCCTTTTCTCCTCTGGAGTATGGTGACTAGGTTATTTTCTGGCATAGCCCCAGCATACAAACTGTTAGCTGGACAATTCTGATGTAAATTCAGTGCACAAAAGAGCAAGGCACAAAATAAATTTGTTGGGACAGAGTATTTCTTGAAATTACTGTTCCCATTCTACAGCAACTCACAAAAAGGTTTTTACTTATGGTACAGCAAATTCAGATGTGTGTAAAGAATATTTTTGCATATTACTTTGCATAGTAAATGTTTGCTTTGCTCAATCTTTGTATGGCAGTGACCCAACAGGTACTTCAGTGTGGACTTTGGCATGTTGTATAGTGTTGCACATTGCTAGATGAAATGCATTTGTGCTTGAAGAATAAAATTTCTGAAGCTTTTCTACTGTCCTTTTGCCTTTTGAGTTTCAAATCTCTATCTCTGATATTAAAAAAAATATATTAAGATAAATACTATATTCCTTCCTCTTTTATTCTCCACAGCAATGGAATTTCATGAAAACCTGCACAATATAGGAGCAAGAGAAGGCTTAAAGGAAAGAAAACTACAAAAATCAGTAGAAAGTTTTACGTGGAACATTACAATTTTAAAGGTAATGTGTCTTCCTTTGGTTAGTTACTGTACTTTTCCATTCACAACTGGCATTCTACTATTGTTACTGGTCATTCTATGTCACAGTTCAACTGAATTTGCATTTTTATAGCCATATTCAGTTTAGTTTATATAACTTGAAAACACATGAATATTTCACCTTTTCTTTTGTTGTTGAGGGTCATTTCATTTAGTTTGTCTGACATTTTCTTCTTGAAACTTTTTAACGCTAACAGCATCCACTGTACTCTTGAATCCATGGGTGAAACAATGAGTATTGATTTCTCTGAAGCGATTGGAGCTGGGAGGGACCTGTGCTGCTATTTAAACCCTGCTTTGTGACTTGAAAGGGAGTAAGAGTATTAAGGTTAATGCAGTTATTGGAAAACAAAAGGGGAAGCTGTTGCTATTTCAGTCAGTGATGAATGGTGATTAATGATACATACAAATTATATTAATAATCCAGACTTGAGTAGGTTGAGTGTATATGACTAGAGATTCTCTTTGCATGTTGTCAAGTGCATTTGCTTACGTTTTGACACAACAGTAACTGGTGAAGTATAAAAAAGCTTTCAGCCAGAGACCCTCAAGAAACTAGAATGTGGAACAGTTCAAGTTTCTTATTGCTGGTCTTTCTTCTCAGTGGAGTATATAAAAATTTATGGAGATAGCAAAACTGCCTCCCTTAATTTATTCCCTTGACACTATCCTTCTAGCCCAAATTATTCAAATTTTGTGTTTACATCCACTAATGAGTTTTTCTCCCACTCAATCAAATATTTCATCACTACATTAAACTATATAGTCTGTTTTAATTATAAAGAAAATTATTTTCTCACACATATTTTTATTTTTAGTTCTTATTGAAGATAGAATTCCCTATTGCCTCTCACTTAGAGTGAACTCACTGTAAGAAGTGATACACATATATTTCTCCGGCTTTCCATGTTGGTTTCAGTTGTTAAGTTTTTCACAGCATTGCTTGGTGCTCTCACCCTCCTTGTATTACACTGCATAAGTCCAATGCAGAGGAGAATCCAAAAGATGTTAAATTTGCTATAGTCTGTACAGTTAATACATTCTAAAAATATGCGTGCAGTTTCTGCTTATAACTAGAAGGACCAGACTATCATTTTTCCTTGATTAGGGCAGAGTTCCCTGAAGACAGTGTATGGGATGTATCAAGTACCATTCCTGTGCTACTGAGGGCATGGAGAAGAGGGAGTCATGTCAGCGGGCTTGGGCAAACGTCAAGGAAATAAATTCTTATCCCTTCTTTACTTCGCTGTCAAGGTTGGATGGGCAAATCTATTTTAATGCTGCCTGAAACAGCAGTACCTTTGCTTAATTTCTGCTTTCCATCCAGAACATAAGGGTTGGGGGGAGAGAAGTTTGCAGTGGGTGAGCAACTGAAATGTGAAGTTGTGCTATCTTTGTAAGCCAGAAGTTGGAGAACCCACATGGCAGATCTGGCTCTTCAGAGCATTGCAGGGCTTTTGTGCATATCCTTAGTATTAATATAATTATGAAGTTAAAAAGCCTTCCTTTTGAAGAGATTATTAAGAAAATCTCTTCAACGTTGACTTGGTGGTTTTTTTTTTTCTACTTGCAGATTAAGGTCCTTTCTGTAGGAAGGTACAATTTGTCTATTAATTAATACTTTATCAAAAAAATCGTTGAGATGTTTAGTCAGGCTGTTGTCAAAACTTTAACAGGAGGTATTACAGAAGGTTATGGTATGTTGTTACATCTTAAAAGTTATTTACAAGTATTACAGTTCACATAGGCATCTATTAAGTGTTGTTGTTCACAGAAAGTTAGGGGTTGTGATTTATTTGAAGTAACATGTTGAGATTTTTCACTCCAAACTCTTAACAACAGGCTGCAGCCATACTTGTCTTGTGTTACATAATTAAATAGAAAAACTTTATCAGTTTCTAAGACCCTACTCTTCCTGTCTGGAGAAAAAGACCTGCAAGCATAAGGTTGATCTAACGCTATGCTTTTCCATTTTCCATTTTTCTAATTCTCTAAAAAATCTGTGATGACAGGAATGGAAAGTGAGTGCCCACATTTTTTAGAGGAAAAATTGATAAGAAAGGTGACAATCTGTGCCATGTTAAGAAGAATTTCTTTCTCCTATTGAATACCCTGCCTGCATCAAATTGACTTCCCTCTTGAACAGCAGAGAAATAAACCCCTGTCTATTCAGTGGCCCCAATGCACCAATGCACCGAAGGCAGTGGCGTGCTTAGGTGGATTTAACTTTTTATTCTTCTTGTAATTAGAAACAGTATTTTACACAGTCTCTTGGCTATGATTTAGGAATTTCTGTGTGGCAATTTCACTAAGCAACTTTACTAAATAATTCTGCATGAGCATCAGCCTGAGCTCCCTCACGGAGGAATCATGGAATGCTCACATGGTGTGGCTGATGTATTTTCCAAACCAATTAAGCTGCATTTTACCCTCAAGGTACATATTGATCAATTTTTTTTTTCAATTGGGACATTTTGACTATAGTTGATGCAATGGAAACTTTGATAAAATAACAAAATTGACAGCTTAACTCCAGGTGAACTCTTTGTTTAGAACATATGACATAGCTATTAAATATCTATATGTGTGGGTGCACACGCACATATGTTACAATCACTATTTTAAAGGATTTTATTTTTCCTAATTTGAAGCCATGTGGCCAAATTTATTATTGGTATAGTATTTTGAATTCAGCTGAAATATCTCTGCTCAATTTGTGTATGTGTATATGCACACATTCCCATTCTTATGCATTTGTTTAACTTTAGAACATCACTTAGAGTAAATTTAATCTGATTTAGTGAATTTTGTTGTCTGTCTGAGAGCTTTAGAGATTGTATAGTATTAGAATATTCCTCTCTTTCAAATACGCAGTTTTCAAGATCATTTACTTGTGATTTATTTATTGTCATTACTCAGACTGATAGCACTCATATTTTCTAAACATAGATAATCACATTTCCTGCCAGAACGACTACACAGTTGAAGAAAGAAAATCACTCTAAGTACTGTTGCAGCAAACTTCTACAAACAACATAATGTAACAATTTATAGACTTTCCTGGCATAGCAAAACTTTGAAAAAAACCTCTATAGGCTTAGAATTTGAGATGCCCATAGGAAGAACATAATGGCATCTTCAAATTAGTCTTTGTAACAAAGCTCTGTTTTAAACACGTAGGAAGAGTTCAATGGAAGTACTCGTAGTGAAGGTGGGACTCCGAACTCCAGCATTTGTTAGATGCTTCTTGTTGGCTGTGAGTTTTTACACATGTCACAATAGACATGAATTACTTTCTTTTGAAAGAAGTCCTAAGGCATGGAGTTCATGGCATCTGTTAGCTCTATAATGACAGTGGTTCTGCATCTACATAAATGGAACACTCAAGGCCCTTATAAGGGTGCAACTTCTTGAATATATATATTTTTTTAAAAAAATCATCTGAATTTTACAGATCAAATCTACAAGTGGAGTCAGGCAGCCCTGTTGTCACTGAGGGGCATTCATAAAGGCTCTGATAGCTGCTGCCTTGTCCTGTAGGTACTCAGAAAACTTCCCACATTCCAGTTGAATTTAAGTATCTAAAACTACTAGTCTCATGATGTTGCTGGACTGATGGAATTTTGGGTCCTGATTAAACCCATATTTAGAACCTAGGAAGGTAAGTCCTGATGAAATTCAACAAGGGCAAGTGTAGAGTGCTGCACATGGGGAGGAATAACCCCATGTACCAGGACAGGTTGGGGGCTGACCTGCTTGAGAGCAACTCTGTGGAAAAAGACCTGGGCGTCCTGGTGGACAACAGGATGACCATGAGTCAGCAATGTGTCCTTGTGGTGAAGAAGGCCAATGGCATCCTGGAGTGCGTCATGAAGAGTGTGACCAGCAGATCAAGGGAGGTTATCCTCTCTGGTGAGGCCCCATCTGGAGTACTGTGTCCAGTTCTGGCTGCTCTCCAGTTCAATAAGTACAGGGAATTGCTGGAGAGGGTACAGCAGAGGGCTACAGGGATGAGCCTAGAACATCTCTCCTACAAGGAAGTGCTGAGGGACTTGGGTCTTTTAAGTCTGGAGAAGAGCAGGCTGAGGAGGGATCTGATCAATGCCTATAAATACTTAAAGGGTGAATACCAAGAGGATGGGACCAGTCTTTTTTCAGTGGTGCCCAGTGACAGGACAAGAGGTTATGGGCACAATCTTGAACATAAGAAAGAAAGTTACATCTAAACATGAAGAGGAACTTCTTTACTTTGAGGGTGGCAGAACACTGGAATAAGCTGCCCAGGGAGGTGGTGGAGTCTCTGTCTCTGGAGACATTCAAAACCTGCCTGGGCACATTCCTGTGCAGCCTGTTCTGGGTGGACATGCTTTGGTGGGGCGGTTGGACTAGATGATCTCCAAAGGTCCCTTCTAACCTCATATCATTCTGTGGTTCTGTGATTCACATCCTGATTCTATAAATGGACTCAGAGCACGTCAGCTGGGCACCGAGCACTGCAGTATGTCCCACTGTACCTACCAGGCAGTGTTCAGAGAAGTGCTTTGAGAAAGGGATACTGGCTTCTTTTCCTGATACAAGTTTTGGGTCCCAGAACCTGAGCTGAAGCCCAGTCATTACTAGCACAGTTGCCTGGGATTTTGAGAGGGAAAGGGTGCTCATGCAGTTATTTAAGATGTCATCTTAACACACACTCACTGAAGAACCTGTTAACCAAAAATCACAAGTGAATACATACCAAATTATAAAGGTTGCTGTGCTGAGACATTCTAGTTGATGCTATATCCAGTTGGCTCTGAAATGGTATCTCATCTCATCTCATCTCATATGTATGAGAACTGATAGGAACCATTTTGACTTGATTTTTAATTACCTTTCATGAGCTGTGATATAAAAACACTGCCTCTTTAGCCAAGAGCTGAGAGCATCAAAACAAACAGAAGATTTTTTAATGTTGATTTAAAAAAACCAAACAACAAAACAGAGTAGTTGATGCATGCATATTGAAACAGAGAGGTATGAAAGATGATGATTGGCCCTCTGCATTAGTTTACATCCTTCATTGTTGCTGCTTATTAAAAGCTTATGAATTAATATCAGTTTTGTTCTTTGATGTTCTTTAAGGTGTTTTTCATGTCTGCCTACAAAACAGCTTGATGCTTGATTCATTTTCTGAAGCATGTAAACATCAATATGTGAAAGAGGTATTGAAGTTACCTGGTACTCAGTTCTCTTAGTGAATTTTAACCACAGTGAAGGAGAGGGAGCAGTGATTGCCGTCTGCTGCTGTGAGGACAGTGCTCTCACAGTGCTCTTCACGTGTGATGTGCAAGGCCTGTTCCTAGATGGGCATTTTCACAAAATGCCTGTTAACCATAGTCCTGGAAATAAATTTGAGTTTTGTGGTGTGTTTGCCAGAGAGCACTGAAAGAATGATCTTGTTTACAGTTACCTGGGGTGAAAGGCCTGACAGAGCCAGCCCTACCATATAATGTGAAACATTATAAGAGTTTGGTTCTGCACCTGCTCCAGATTCCAGCATTGAGTTGTCTCTTTGGACCAGCTTTATGGGTGTTTTTGTACTTCTTCATGATAAATCTACTTCACTAGGATTGGCTTTACAGTATGTATTTGAAGAACAAGTGGCATACAGCCATTCAGGACTGGTAAGAAGGTGAAAGGCCTTCGAGTAGCCCATAGATGTGAGACAGTCCTGTGTTCCAGCTTGTAGTCAACTGACTGTATATTAATTTACTTATTGAATCAATGGCATGTGATCTTATGCAGCTCCAGAAAAGATAGAACATAAAGAATTGAAACTGAATCTTGAGAGCCCTTGGATGAGAGACATTTGATATATAACTAGAGGGAAGGTCTTTCAGTTCTTCTAATTGAGTGTGTGGGGGCAATTTTTTCAGACCTGAATTTTTACTTTTCTGCCTTTCAGATGCTTTGTGTTACTGTTCAACAGTGTTCACTGTGACTACAACTTGCATTTTTAAGATACATACTGCTTTTTTTACCCCGCATATGGCTCCATGATGGTACGTGAACAGAGCTAGGCACTTTACATCAATTGTGCAGAGCTCACTCACTAGAGCTTGTGCCATATTTGGTAGGGATAGTTGCTCTTGTTTTGTCTTTCAATCAAGATTGACAGCAGATAATGACAACACAGTTGATTTCACAAGCATTTTTCTGAGCTCAGTGGCATTCAGAAATCAATTGCATCATTCTAAGTGTTGGAGAAGAGAGTATCTGATGTACACATGTTCATTTTTCTATTTCACCCTATTTCAAGTTATAAACTTGATCCCACTTGGCCAAATGTGTTTAGTCAGAATCCCTGTTGTGTGCAATAATCCACCCTCTTATCCCAGATCCTCTCTTGTCTATCAAGTTCATCTTCCCTGATCAGTCTTGTCCAGACACTCCCAGTTCCTTGCTGAAAATCCAACCATTCCTGCTAACCCTGCTTCTTCCTTCCTCTCTCTCCCCAATCCAGTATTCTGTTCCCACTTAGTGCCTAATTTTCTCTTCTGGCAGGTTTTTTCCCATTGCTTTCCAGTTCATATTGCCCCCTCTTTTGCCTCCTCTAGAGATCCTTCCTGATGAGTCTTAGTTTTATTTTTCTCACCACCTTACTTGATTTCATTATATTCTGCAATCTTCTTCCTGCTCTACTCTGCTTTGCTTTTTCTCTCTCACCAGCTCTTGGTCTCATTACCAAGCTCTCTCTCTTTTGGAGTTGTTGGTCCTACTTGTCTGCCATTTTCAGGCTTCCTTCAACACACTGGATTTTATCAAGTTGTGTTTTTACTGTGTTCCATTCCCAAATGTTGCCTCAATCTTTCCCTTTCTCCATTCACCTGTCTGGTCCAAATTCAGTGTTGCTGCACTTTGTTTGTTGTTCATTATTTCACAATCTCCTGTTTCATTAACATCTGTTCTCTACTTTGTATAGTACAGTTTAACTTCCCTTCCTGCAGTCCTAGACTTCTTGCCACATGAGTCTCAGAAGCTGCTCTTGCCCCCTCCTTCTCTGTGTCCACCTCCTTGCCAGAGTCCCTGTCCCAGGCTCCCAGGCTTTTCCTTCCCCTCCTCCAGTCTGGCTTTTTGACTGCCTGCTTTGGCAACCACATGTTGGTGGCAAGACAAATTGGAGAAGCCATGCAGGAAAAATTCAACTTTTTCTTCTAACGCATGTTCATTATTGTATGGGAATGGAATACGTGTTGTCTTGCCACATTGCTGGAGCTGTCAAGAGATGAAGAATGATTGAGAATAGAATCCTGAGTGATTGTACTAAGCATGTTCAAAATCTGATTTTTGTTTATTAAGAGCTCATAACTTGGATCCACTGCTTGGGGTCCCTGAAGTCATTTGAATTACAAGTCCTTACCCCAAGTGAAAGTGAGGACGGAAGGATGGGTGACTGTTACAGAAATTCTGACAACGTTTTCCAGTCTTTATTCTCATAACTGAATGAACCATGTGGATTAGGTTAAAGAATAATATTAAACAGTAATAAAAATAATGTCTGCCAGTGGCAAAAATCCTGCACAGAGAGTATCAGATGAAGTAGTTAAAGTTTGGCAAGCATATAAGCAACTGAAAGCAGGTTTTGTTTTTTTTAAAATGAGAAGTTTTAGGCAACCTTATTAATAGACTGTTGCTAGCAGCTCTGCCTATAATAAACAACTTGATTAAAGTTCCAGAACTATATTCTACTAATCCATGTAAAATGGAACTTGGGCTAGAAACAGATGCACTCCAGATATGACTCATTTAGTCTGCTGCAGTGTTTTAAATTAGCTTTTAGTTGTTTGTCAGTTTGGAAAAAAAGTATGTGCTTTAAAAGAAAAAGTAACCCTGGGGTTGGTTTTTTGGGTTTTTTTTTTTTTGGTAGAATAAAATATTACTGAAGCTTGGGCTGTGATTGGTGAACTTCAAGATTTTTTTTCTGTCTGGTAATCATAAAAAAACACTTTGGTTATTATGGTCTTGGATAAGGGGAGAGGGGGGCTTTATTTTTTTGAAGAAAGCAGTATTTGTTTTCAATTTGTGTGCCTCAAATGCGTAATTCTTCTTACTTCATAGGACAGGATTTACGTTCTGAGTTGCTAAAGAAGAAAGGCTGAAGGATCACACTATGAGTGCACATATGTTTTTGTCTGACTGCTTCTTTATTTTTTAAATCAAAAAGTAAAGTTGGATTTCATCCTTATTTGGCAGAGGAGAGGCAACATAGTTAATATGTCTCTAGAAGAGGCATCAGCTTCTCTTGAGGAGAAGTGTCTGTCAGGAGCCAGAATTTACACAGTACAGACATGAGTACCCCAATTACAGGACAAGGTGCAGTCACTGTTCATACCTTATTAGACATTATAGGAACTGACAGGCTCAAGGAGCTGCAATACTTGGCCTCGTTTGTTTGTGTGTGTTTTTTTTTTCTCCTCTACAGCTGTAAATGGCACTGCTTAAGACAGGGTATTTTTGAAGCACCATTAGCTTTTCTGTAAGCTGTGGGGCAGTTCTCCTTTGGAAGCTCGAGCATGGCGTGATCGCTTTGGCCCTTGCAGAATTTCTGCACGTGTTTGTGAACTTTCCTGTGGCCACCAGAAAGACAGGCGTGCTCACCATCTGCTGCAGCCTCGCTCATTCCCTGCGTATGGGCAGGGTGGGCAGAAACTTCTGCATAGTCTGAGTCTGATAATGAGAGCTCTTGCTGTTAGAGGGCTTTAATCAATACAGGGAAATAGTGTAGATAATAATGCAGGACAGAGCCAAATCACCTAAGTCGGCAACAGTTTCTCTTACAGCTTTACTTACTATGGTGAGTAGTACTTTACAGCTTTAAGTACTTGTAAGTACTTTTCAACTTGCTGTAAAGGGAGATAGTGCTGACTATCTCCCTGAAAGCCCTGCGAAGTCTTTGTCGTCACTGTCCTTGCCAAACCTGTGTTCCGTGCTTTGAAAGACATTGATCCTTTACCGTGCTGCTATTGAATGAATCACATTGCTAGGAAAAAAAAAAATCTCAAAGAACCAAAACCCAAAACGGTTTAACTGCTCCCTGAAGTACTAAAATCAGCCTTCACAATTTTCTCTTATGCAGAAACAATTATAGTCCCCATGGATTGAAAATGCAGCACAGATTGCTTTCGTGAAAGCTGTTAGGTAGAGCTTGGTTTTTACTAACTTCAAGTAATCCAATTTTAAGGTTTGGTTTGGTTTTGGGTTTTTTTTTTTGAGCAGAGAAATTGTACCATTGATCTAAAAAAAACCAGGAGATGGAACAAAACGAATCTTATTATCAATTGTGTATTCTAACTGCATTTTTTTCTTACAGGGACAAGCTGATCTTCTCAAATATGCTAAAAATGAAGCACTGGAGAATCTGAAACAAATCCATTATGCCACTCTTTCATGTGGACTCAATAAGCCAGGCACTGAAAATGCAGAAATTTCAAAGCCCCGTCGAAGTCTCGAGGTCATACCTGAAAAAGCAGGTGATGAAAATGGAGAATGAGAGAACGCTCTTCTCGTAATTATGGAGTTTATAACTCTGTGACCAATTGTAGCTGCATAAGACATTTGCTTTGCACTTACTGTTGGAAAATATTTGGAATTTTTAAAGCACAACTGGAGAAGCTAATTACAATCTATTGAAACTGTGAATGTATGTAGCAACTCTGCTTGTGAAGGCAATGATATTGTGTAACATGGAAATTACATTATTGGCGAAAATACAGTATATACGTAAAAGATACTGTAATTCAGTAATAGCGTACTGAAAAGTTCATTATAGTGCCATAGGGAAATGAACATTTTTTAAATGAGCTATAACTAGAGGGAAATCAGTTGACAGAATTTGATAAGATGCCTTGATTTTCAAATAAACTAGATGCACAGGTCTTTTATTTGTTTGCACAATTTGTTAATTGTGCTAGTGAAGTGAATTAGTCTCTTGAAAATCAGGTCCGAACAACTAGAATTCACGTGTTTCACACTATGTGTAATTCAGCCGCTCAGATATTTGGGGTTGAAGTGGTATTGATTTTATTGTTGAGCCATAAATTAAAATGAGAATGTAATTAGACAGTGATCACTGACTTCAGTGCACTATAGGAGAGCCATTATGTAAAAGGAAAATGTGCAATCAATCTGATAGCCTATGTCAGAAGAAGATACATACCTATTTTGCCTAAGATCTTCTGCAAATGTGTGTAGATAATGTGACCAAACTGCAAGCAAAATGTTGTAAATAGTTTTTCATTTTGTGAAGTGAAGTGCTCATATTAAAAAGAGTTTTATGAGATTGCTCCCAGACAAGTAAAGCTTTTAACTAAATTTTAACTTTTTTATTTTTCAAGTATTTTCTTCCTTACAGAATAGGTAATATCTCAATAAGCAGGTTTGTCAAAAAAAAAAAAAAAAGCTGTTTTGGTTCTGTTTTGGTTTTCTGACAACATTAGGTAAAGGTATTGTAGTTGATATGCTCATTGTAAAATGACTATACCAACCTAGAGTGTTCTCTTACTGTTTCTGATTTAACAATAAAATGGACTATATAATTACAGAAGCTAATAAATTTGAAGAAAAACAAGCGAAATCCTACAGAGATCAGAATGCAGTTTTTGTTCAGCTGTGGGGAAAAAGGGGAAGACGGTGATGTCTGTTGAAAAGCATTGTTTTAATTAGAGGTCTTCAACATGTGCATTCTTATGCTGATTTTTATATTTTTAACCAAGTCAAGATGCTGTTTCTGCATTCAGATTGCAGTGAACATCTACATATATATATATCATGCTGTAAAAGTCAATGGAGGACATTGGGGTACTTGCATATAATCTAAGTTATTAAGCACTTAATTTTTTCTAGTCAGTATAAAAATAAGGGGGGGGTGTGGTGAAAACCATTTGCATAGTAAATGTCACATCTTGAGCCTGCACTTTGAAATGTCAAACTGCATGGGTTAAGAGCAGTTTCAGAAGGTGTTAAGATCTTTCAGTGTCTAGTGACAGATTCTATGCCTCAATATTACTGTCTTTCCAGGATCTAGTTTGATTGTGTGTTGTACAAAATGAAAAATTTACCCTGTAGTAAACACCTGCAAGCCTTGCTTTTTAGACAATCCTCTGTGTTGTCAGCTGGAAGTCTTCCAGTTCCACCTCAAGTTGATAGAAAGCAACATGCAATTTAGTGTTCTGAACTATATTCTAAGCCAGTATGAAATTAGTCTTCCAGGGCCAAATCTGTCAGATCTAAATCTGATTTATCTACAGCAAAGTAACTGTGTTACATCAAAGTACAGTTGAGACATAAATGTAAAAGGTCAGTTTCACATTATCAGAAAAACCAAAGCATAGGCTGTTGGAATTTTACTACCAATTTCTAGTTCTAGAGCGCTGAAAGGTGTAGATTGTGGAAAAATGTCAGTACAGTTAGCATTGTTCTTCAAAATAGCCTAAAAGCCAGAAAAGCTCCATTTGCAGTCCTGACGCACCACTGTTTGCATGGCATTTACAGAATGAGGTAATTTACCTCACAAATGAAGCCTGTAGAGTCTCTTTCTCCAACCAGGTTATCGGAATTGATGGCTTGGCTATTCTTAGCATTTAGCATATTTCTTAGCATATTTCTGTTTAGCACATTACAATCTTGAAAGAGGTGAAGAAAGGATTAAAAACAATTTGGCAGTTTTTCCTTTGTTTTATAGCAAAAAATTAAGTGAAAGATGAGTTCACATAAGTGAAGGCTGCCAGATTTTGTATATTCAACTCTGCAATATATATCATAGAATTATAGAATGGTCAGAGTTGGAAGGGACCTTAAAGATCATCGAGTTCCAACCCCCCAACATGAGCAGAGACATCTCCCACCAGACCAGGTTGCTCAAAGCCCCATACATCCTGGCCTTGAACACTTCCAGGGATGGGGCATCCACCACATCTCTGGGCAACCTTTCCAGTGTCTCACCACCATCACAGTAAAAAATTTCCTCCTAATATCTGATACAAATCTAACCTATTTCAGTTTAGTTACCCCTCGTCCTGTGGCTCCACTCCTTGATAAAGAGTCCCTCCCCACCTTTCCTGTAGACCCCCTTTTGGTACTAGAATGTTACTGTAAGGTCTCCCTGGAGCATTCTCTTTTCTGGGCTGAACAACCTCAGTTCTCTCAGCCTGTCTTCATAGGAGAGGTGCTCCAGCCCTCTGATCATTTTCGTGGCCTTCCGCTGGACTTGTTCCAACAGGTCCACCTCCTTCTTATGTTGAGGGCTCCAGAGCTGAATGCAGTACTCCAAGTGGGTTCTCATCAGAGCGGAGTAGAGAGGTAGAATCACTTTCCTTGACCTGCTGGCCACACTTCTTTTGATGTTGCCCAGGATATAGTTGGTTTTCTGGGCTGTAAGTGCACATTGCTGGCTCATACTGAGTTTCTCATCAACCGACACCCCCAAGTCCTCCTCAGGGCTGCTCTCAATCGATTCTGTGCCCAACCTATATTTGTGCTTGGGATTGCCTCAGCCCACATGCGGAACTTGGACTTTGCCTGGTTGAACTTCATGAGGTTTGCACAGGCCCATTTCTCAAGCCTGTCCAGGTCCCTTTGGATTCCATCACTTCTCTTCAGTGTATTGACTGGAGAGATATGCTCAGTGTTGTTGGCAAACTTGCTGAGGATGCATTCAATACCACTGTCCATGTCACTGACAAAGATGTTAAACAGCAGTGCTCCCAATACAAACCCCTGAGGAATACTGCTTATCACTGGTCGCACTTGGACATTGAGCTGTTGACTGCAACTCTTTGAGTGTGGCCATCCAGCCAATTCCTTATCCACTGAGTGGTACATCTGTCAAATCTGTCTCTCCATTTTAGACACAAGGGTGTCATGCGGGACAGTGTCAAATGATGGTCTTGAATCTGCTGTTCTCCTACAGTGGGTAGTTCCTCATTTTCCCAGTCACTGCCTTTGCCTTCTGTGGCTTGGGTGGTGTGGCTAGACACTTGCCAGTGAATACTGAGGCAAAAGAAGTCATTGAGTGCCTCACCCTTCTCCATACCTGGGTGACCAGGTCTCCTGTTTCCTTATGGAGAGGGCCTACATTTTCCCTAGTTATCCTTTTATCACCAACATAACTGTAGAAGCTTTTCTTTTATAGAAGCTATAATTCTCTACTGTGATCCAGTTCTATCTTGTTAGAAAGGAAGATAATACTTTTTTAGAATAATATCCTTACATAGTATCTGCTTAAAAAAACAACAAAACAAACAGTTAAAGTACATGCATTTAGTGAAGAAACCACTTAAATATATTTGGGTTTGAGTGTTGTGCTGATCCCTTAAATGGAGATCACTTTTGTGCATTATTCATACTCAGTCCAGATCTGTATGTACCATAAAGCCTTAAAATGAACTCAGTCAAGCAGATACTTTGAAGATGATGTGTAGCTAAAAGTCCTTTAGGGAGTCTACATGTTGCATGTTAAAAGAATGCAGGATAGACACCTGCAAGCAAAGTATCAGGTGCTATTGTTAACCCAGTGATGATAATTTAAAATACAATTTTATTAGCATATTTTTTTCAGTTGAATTTTCTTATAGTGTTCATAGCATCCATGCTGCAAATTGTGCTTATTATTCATCCATTTTTTACACTGTTTATTTTAGATTATATAGAAGAAGTATTCCAAATGAAATTAGTCACAGGTTGACTTTATACTTTGCTTTGCCTTTTTTTTTCTTAAATGTGCTGTAATACAGTTGAACTGTTTAAATAGTTTTGAATTATGAAAGATGGAGCCAAAACACAAATGACTATTCATCTGCCTTTTTTGCTACTGTTTGTCTCCAGTAATCAGTGAGTGTGTATGGGTATATATGGAGACCTAAGTCAACATATTGCTCAATTTAAAAGAAAATACTAATTGGGAAAGGAAAAGTTCACATACAGATTAACCATGTAGACACTAACAGTGAATTCTTTTTCTGAATATAAGAAAAAGGATAAACAGTGCCTGTTTGAAAAAAGAGCATCTCTCTAAGCCTCATCTGCGTTCTTCCTGCCTGAACTCCTCTCCTTATCAGTTGTGCTTGTTGTGGTACAGAACATCCATTGGATATTTATTTACAGAGCCCGGGACCATGCCCTCCATCCTCCGAACACACAGAACAACTGCAGAAGACAACTCTCTTCTCCAAAAATTCCCCCAGCAGCACTTACTGAGGGGCACTACTGAACCTGTTGGTGCCACCAAAACAGCAAAAGTGTTCATAACAGAGCTGGGAGCCAGGCTTTCTTTACTGGTGGAGCTGTGGCCCTTCTGCTTCGATGGTGTCTTCTGCTCAAGTCAGTGGGATCAGGATTTAAGTACAGTGTTGCAAAATTTCCCCTTTCGTTTCTTTGCTTTCTCTTCACATTCTGATGTTGCTGCAGCAAGGAGCACTAGATTGGTGCCCCGCACAATTTCACAAGCTTGCCTGTGCAGCCGTGGTGAAAGATGCTGTATGAATCAAGTGTTTTTTCAGCTACTTTGTACAGCACAGGAATATTTTTATGGGACTCTATGGCTGGTTACTATATTCACTTTTTCCTGTTTTGAAGTTGAAACAGCAGAGAGAGATATGATTCAGAGTTGCCAGCATGAAAATGGAAGTTAGTTCCAAGATGACTAAAAATTATAACTCTGCTCTACTAATCAAATGAACTTATCTGAAAGGAGCCAGTCGCCCCTCTTGCAGTGCTTGAGTTTCCCTTCTGTTTCTGTGATTTCCTGGTTTTCTACTGCATGAATGGTATTTTATCAGTAAAGCTGATTTCTTCTTGCTGGATGCATTGTTTGCTGCAAAGATCAAGGAAACTCCTGAGTGTCCTGTGCATGGTATAATGACCTTTCATTAAGCCTTAGCCTACCTATGTTTACACTTGTGTTAAATGAAGGTTCAAAATGGATAGAAAGAATAGTATTTGCAAAAAGGGTGATCGTATAGCCATATTCATGGCACAGTATGCACATGTACTGGCCTATATTTCACTGAGAAATCATTTTATTCTCATATAGCTAACAGCTGGAGAGCTGCTGCTGGAGGATGACTAGCCCATGGGGTCTTAATACTGTGAGCAACATTCTGAAACCAGTGAAGTCACCAGCTTGCTTCTTTTGACTGTAACGGGTGTAGGACTTCACCACTTCTTTTCTTTTTTTTCTTCACACCTACTTATTCTGACCAATTAAGCTTTCTTAATAACTTAATTTTAAAATTAATAACTTGGTTTAAAAATTAATAGAGCCGCATGTATCCTATAATGACCTCCAGTCTTTTGAACTCCTGTAAACATTTGGAAAAAAAAAAAATCTCCACAGTTCTTACCACCCCCCAATTCCTTCTGCTGTTGGTATTTTGAAAGCAGCGGTGGGACAGGTCGGTTTGATAATTTTCACAACTAAACCATGTGACGCCCTTTATTCATTACAACTTGTTTGTTCTTACTAAGAAAAAGACAGTAAAACTCTTAAGGTTTTCTGGTTATTTCTGTTTCTGGACACTATTAAACTTCCCTTTCTGACTCATCACCTCTGTTCTCTGGGTGGCTGTGGAAAGACAGGGTAGCAAAAAGCAGCACAGCAGAAAGATTAGAACCAGGACTTGAGTACAACAGCAAGAACAAGCCCTCATAAGCACAGGGGAGTATCCATAGTAGACATCTGAGGTGGAAAAGCAGTTAAGGATTAAAGGCAGCAGCGAGGAGGAGGAAGATATGCAGAATTGAATGTAAAGAAAAAAAAATACAGAATTTTTGCCTAGGAATATGGGCAGCCACAGGATGGCATGGCCCCAGTGCCGTCCTGCGGGATCCCTGCTGCTTCCCAGTGGCACTAAACAGGTTACCGGTACCTTGGCACAAAAGCGTAACGTTTCTTCCCTTGAGCGTATCATCTGGTGTGGCAAAGGGATGCCGGGAGGGCGGTCAGGTGTGAAGGCTGAACTCCTGACGTAGCTCTCCGTGCCCAGCTGCCTGCGTGGCTTCGGTGAACGTGCTCCTGCCAATTCAGCTCCTCGGAGTTCCCGCTGGGTGCCTCTCCCAGGGCGAAGCTGAGAGGAAAAGGGGAGGTCGGGGGGAAATGTGTGTTATCGGGAGGGGAGTGCTCGAGAGGCGGCCTGCGAGGGTCCTGTGAATGGAGGCAGATTGCACTGGAGTGGGAACAGCACAAAAAAAGAGAGGTTCAGCTGGCACCAACCTCTTGTGCTTTGTCAAGAGCCATCCAGCCTTGCCGAGCCACCTGCAGTCCTTACAAGAGCTTTGCGAGCAAGCTTAGATGTTTTATGAGTTCTCCGTGGAGATGGAGGTGGAGGAGCAGAGGCCGTCCTGAGCTGGGTCCTGTGCTGGCCACCACACTGGCCACCGACTGGGAGAAGGAGAGCAGTGGGGCCAGGAAATGGAGCGCAGGAACTTGAAGGCCTGGGCTTTGTTCTCCGGCCCTCAGCTTCCTCCGTCAGTAAATGGGAGGAAATGACACCTACCACTTTTTGAAGTAGCAGAAGAAACATACTGTGTGAACTGCAGAAAATAAAATAGCCCCCCCTCCCCCCGAAGGCAGATAGAAGCGAAATAAACTGCCACATAAATAGTATGTCGTGAGAAGGCAGCACTTTTTGTGTTTGAATGCCATGTAGGTGAGGTTTCACTAGATGCTGTTGTACAGGGTATGCTGATCCCTGCAGTTTTTTGGTGCCATGTGCTCAGCAGTCATACTGAAAGGTGCTGCTGGTTGGTGAAGAGGGTTTTGAAAGAGAAATCCCATCAGTCGATTACAAATTAAGCATGACCACATCGGGTCCCAAGTACTAGGGGGTTCAATTTTTTACTGTCTAGTAAGAGAGTAGAAGAAGGTTTTGTTACGCTATTATAATACGGGCTTTATGCTGTGGCTCACAGCATGAGCACTTCTTTTTATCTCAGATGTTATTTTATGGATCAAAAAAATACTCCCAGAAATCTTAGAAAAAGCCCGGGGATTTGGTTGTAGATGTGTCTCTGTCCTGAATTCCAGAGCTGATGATGCCTGCTGTGATTTTGATATGTCCTTACCCAAATAATGATTACATTTCTTAAGTTGGAATATATAACAAAATCTTGAAATATCTTTTTATATAATGTGGTGGTGCTGCTACTTGTGCCAGGATTACTGAAAAAGAGATGGAATTTCTTTGGATGGAGAAATAAAGATCACCTCTTAAGCCAGGAATCTGCAATTGTGGAGGTGGGTAGGAAGCTTCCTAGGAGAGTAATGGATGTTCCTTCATTTCAGGGACCAGTCAGCATGCAGGGCTGGAACAGTGTTCCCTGAACATCCTTCTCTAGGGTGCAATATTTTGTCCTTATGTTGATTTGCACACAGTTTTACAGAACCATACACTTTACTCCCGTTTTTTTTCCACGCCCTGATTCACAACCAGTATTCAAAGTGCATTCGCTTGGAGGGAGTTTGTATTGATTTGCTAACTGAGTATTTTTCTGGCACTCTTTCCAACATGATTTTAACACCTAATAGCTCACAAACAGTAAGAGCCCCAGTGCATGACGAGCACCGGTGATGTCAGCACTTTGACAGCACATAGTTTTGGGTGGAAAGTCTGGCCACGCTAATGTGAGCACAGCTTAACTCTGGGGGAGGCTGCATTGGAGACAGTATTAACAGAGGAGACCTGTTAAAACAGGAAGGGGAGATGGCAGTAGTTAATGAGAATAAGAACAGAACTGGGTATGAGAGATAGCATATATTCAGTCCTGGAGGAGGAATCAGCTACTAAATCTAGCTCCTTCCTCTCCCCCATGTCACAGGCGAGACTTCTCAGACATGACAGTTCAAGATAAAAACTCAATTTTGTATTAGAGATAATTCTCTGTAAGTGATGCTCCGTCACATGTGATGGAGGACTCTGACAGCATCTCCCCAGAAGACTTCTGGCAGAAGAAAATCGGCATTTTCTACCCACATGAAATCTCTGCCATAGATCAAAGCCCAGAGGAAAACTGCAAAAACAATGAAGAGGTATGAGCAGTGTGTTTCAGAGTAATCAGAAGCACAGCGATAGGCTTTGCCTACCTCAGCCACAATACCAAAAGTAGTATGATCCTAGGAGTAGGATCCCGAGAGATACCACGCTGGTGGAGGTGCACAGAACAGGTTGGAACACTGCATGCTCTAAAACCGATCACCTCGACTATTTTCATAATCCACATATCAGGAGACATCCTCAGTGCAGTTTCTAAGCAGTGCTATGTTTTTTTGCATATTTACTTTCTTGTACAGATACAGACTAGGAAGGCAGTTAATAAATAACACTGTAATGAGCATCACTGGAATTGCAGCTTTTGCAAATTGCCTAAGTATATAACTTGCAAATGACATCGATGCAATTCCCCCAGGTGCTGAATCTCTCTGGAAATCAGACCCTTGCACTTAAGATTCTGTTCATAGAATTTCATCAGAAGAGCCAGACGAAAATTGTCTTATGATCTGCACTGCAAGTAATAATACCTATAACACTGTTAGAATGGGCATATTCAGTATTCAAATATTACTGTTTCTAGGTTCTACTGAACTGTTTTTAATACAGATAAGGTAGGTAAATGGTGAAACCCTTTATTAAAGTAAAAGGCTACAAAATACAGAAAATCCATAAAGGCCAATGCTTTCCCTTTATAGAAACTAGTAGTCACAGCCACAGGATTTCATTGAGGCTGACTTAGCATGCTCAAGAACAGGTTACAATTTATACAGAATCTCAGAGTTACAGTGTGTTGAACTAAACAAGGAATGATTAAATGTCATACATCAGGGCCTAAAATAACCTCTATTTCATAATGATTTAGAGAACTTTGAGCTGTCTAGTGAAATGACTGGTACAGGTCAATGGCCAATATTAGTTGCTCCAGTAGATAGATCATGCATTTAAAGCCACATGGTAATTCCTGTGTTTTTGAGTAAATTTAGAAATATTTCTGTTACGTGTTTTAGGGCACATGACTTACAATCAGCATTATTGTACCACAAAAATGTTAAAAACAAGCCTCCCCCCAGCATCATTGACACTATGAAGGACTAGACACAGATTTCAGACCTATTCAGGACCCCACGATTGCATGGAGTCCCACAAGCCCCAAGTATAACCTGGACTGCAGAACCCAGGCAGTATATCTGAATGTTTCCTGGTGGTGTGGCAAAGTATCCATGAAATACCTGCCACCAAGAGACATCTTTGGCTTCACAAGGCTGGTGATGGCAGCTACATCAAGCTGCCAATTCCAAAGGCATAGGACAACAGGGATGAAAGACACCCAGCTGGGGGCATCTAGGCCTGCTTTCAAAGTCCTCATTGTATTTGCCAGCTCATGTGATGATGCTTAGAAAAAAAATCTCTTTGTATCCGTTTTTCTTGCTTAGGCCTATGATACTCCTGCTGTTTGCCATGGTCTACCTGTAATGCAGAGGTCCTCACCCTCAGCATACCAGTGTTGAGGCAGGGTGAAAGAGTTGCAGAGATGAGCTTTGATGAGCTGCAGGATCCAGCAGCTGCAGCGTTAGCAGCCGTAGGGAGGATTGTTCTGCCAGATCCCATCTGAGAAAGAAAGGGGCTGGGGGCTGACAGTGAAAGTGCTTCTGAGAAAGGAACAAGGGAACCCTGCAGAATTAGGGAGCAAAGGGTCATGGAGAAAGGAGCACTTGAAAACCTGGTGCTGCTCAGTTGTCCTTCTGAACCTTTGTTCTTGCCGTCAGTGAGGACTCTCTCCCCAGTATGTATCAAGTGACTTGTAATATTTTCAATTAGTCTGGAAGGGAGAGTAATAATTTCTGAATAATCAGTGCAGAAGAAAAGCAAGTGGTGTTTGGAAATGCAAAGAACAAGATGAAAAATATTCTTGTAGTGATTCTACAGGGGTATAATGAATAAAACAGAACGGAATGAGAGCTATCCTGATCATCCATCTGCAGTGCGATGTGGCACGTTCATACCTTGGACTTGGTTTAGAGATAGACAAATCCTAATCAGAACTTTATCACATTCTAAGTCTTCCCAGCCAAAATCAACAGCTACACACAGCTAAGCATATATTGTCAAAATTAGACAACAGCTTCGTCCTGGGTCACTTCTAGTTGTTTCTGTGGAGAAAAAAAAATGAATCCTCTTGCAGTAATTGGTTCTGCTACTGTACTTATCCCCAATTTTCTGAACTGTCAAGCCTCATTTCTTCTGTTACGTAGATTGACAGTCCTCCCAATAGTAATTCTCATTATGGTTTGAAGGACACCATGGCCTAGTTTTCTGGGGTAAGCGCTGAATGAGGGAAACATAGACTGCTATTACTTTGTCCATGGTGTTCTGTAACGCTGTTAATGATACTGGGTTCCTCCTCATACACTGGCAGTTTGCTAGACAGGACGATTGACAGAACTGTAATTCATCAGCCATGGGTTTGGGTGTAATAGACTGTGGCAAGGTGGCAAGTGTCCCAGTGTAGATGATTTGAACTGAACAAAATGGGGGGATTTCAAAGGTCCAGCTGCTGTTTTCATGTATTTTGATGCAACCACATGGAATAAAAATTCACTCAGGCTTACAAAGGGAGAGGATGGGTTGCTGAAGAGAGAGGAGGAACTTCCACTTAAAGCATGTGGCGGAAGGCAGGGTTTTCTCTGTGCTTGTCAGTCCTCCTCTGAAATAATATCCTTCATAGAATTCTAGTAATTCATTACCAATTTGATATGAAAAAGGTTATGTTCCACCAAGCCTTTTATCCTTTAATTAGATTTTTCTGTTATTGATGCTCTCATAATAAAGGTTATGTTTGAATGGAATTTATACACTTTCGTGACATTTAAAACTGCACAGAAACACAGTGTGAAGTCATTGCATGCAAAAGTGCTATTAACTGCATGTCAGCATCCAATAAACTCTCTGCGCTTTTAATCCTTTTTTAAGATCTTGAAGCTTATCTGATGTTGTGACATTTTATGGCATTTAAATGTCTCAGCAGTGGGACTTTGTTCTTCTCCTCATGCACAGACCTCTTCTAAGACTGAAAGAGCTCTAATATTGCAGAAGAAGCAGGGAAGATGACAAAATGGGCTGGATTACCAAATATTTCTTAAGTATACTGTTGTAGCCAGCTGAAAGCTCAGATTTTTCCAGTGGTTTGTAGCATGCTGAGACGATCTGGAGTTGGAGGGATGCTTGTGCCGAAAACAAAGTTAAATTCAAACTCAGCTGGAAGGTCTAAATGGAGGAAGTACAAAACACTGGTCTGGTATCGTAGACCTATTACCACATACTGGATGATCCATTGTGAAACTGTTCTCAAAAGCTTCAAACTGCCAACCGGCTTCAGGCACAACATGAGGGTTTGTAAAATGAAACCTGGCACAAGTGAAAATAGTTGAAATGACTGAGAAATGGAGAGTGCTTATTTCATTAACCGTTTCCCCTGCAGTGCTTCAAATCCTAATGTCGCAGCAGCGGGCTGACAGGCCACCTGCCCAAAGCCACCCCCACCAAGACTGTTGTCTCTATGTGGAGCACAAATGTGGAGCAAGCAAGCAGAGAGTGGGGCAGGAGGGTGGTCAGATCTTTTGACAAGGCAATAAGGGCATCAGGTGCTTTGCAAGTTGTTATTCTCTGGTGTGCTCTATGTTAGGTGTGAATATACCCCCACCTCCCCGTCCCTGCATTGACACAATGGTTTTTGGTGGCTGTTGTCAGCAGTGGACACATGTGTGGCCTGACCCTCTTGCTTAGTGTGTGATCAACCACCGCTGCGTTCATCCTCCACTGCAGGCTGACCACAGACAGACAGACAGACAGACAGGACTCAGCAACTGATAACAGAAAGCACAATAGATCTGTAAGGATGGTGGCAATGGGCTTTCTTCATTGCTTGTGTGTGCTTGCCTTGGGCTTGCTCCGCCAAGGGGGATGCTGACACACCGTGCTGATGAAGGAACAAGATGTTGAGTCTCACTGGAATGAGGTAGAGAAGGCTGCCCTAATGAAAGAAGCTTCTAATATGTAAATCTATGCAAGGATGCAGCCACATCATACAGGTACAAGCAGACCCAAAATACACCCTCAGTATTTTGAGGTGAAATCTAGTATGGGTGCTTCCAAGATTCAGTGTCTATGTCAGCTCGTCGCAGAGCTGGCTGTTTCTAGAGACCTCTACACCAAATGGCTTTATCTTGCAAAGAGTGGCCAAGACACTTCTAAGAAACACAGTTTCATCTTTTTCCAAGTAGCATAAACTTTGTACTTGCCAAGTTTTGAGTGAGACAAATCCAATACACATGGAGGGGACCTCTATCCTTCTGGCAGTCAAAAGATGTGCATACCTGTAACTGAGAACTGAGCTCAGCCTCCAAATTGATTCTGCAGGTAGAGAAGCAAACTGCAGGTAGAGAAGACTTGTTTGGTGTTGTGTAATCTGAAGAGAAGTGAGATCACAGGCACATTTGGAGACCAAGCTGAGGCTGGCCTGGCCTGGAATATTTTTGAGAGATAAATATATTTTTGTAGACCTCAAACCATCCGGCTTTCTTGAGCCCAGATGAACTTATGACTAAGTGTCTGTGGGACAGAGGGTAGGTGTGCTGGTGTCCCGGGATCTGGCAGGAAGGATCTGTATGGTTTATGTGTAACGTGTTACTTGGGCTGCACCACAATCTATTTCTGGCTATTCTGTGGCAGAGCTATGGACTTCTCACTGAGGATACTTAAACAAAACTAAACTACTGCCACTCTCACTCGCAGGTCTCATGCAGTAGTTAGAAGGGACTCAGCTCCCGGTGAGCAAAAGCTGGGCCAGATGGATGTCAACACTGCTGCTGGGAATGGCTATATGTAGGCCAAAATTCTCAAAATAGAGCTGCACCACTAAAAACCAAGGTTTGTCAGGCTACACTTGTGGGACTCCATCTTTGAAAATGTCAGTCATGATGCAAATAACTATCAGATGTCTTCCCTGGGGTACTTTTCTCATATAAAACATCCTGACTTCAGTCACCGACAGTTATTTATATTCCAATTTTTCCACATATTTTGTGTAAATATTAGTCTGTGGTCCAGGCTGTGGTTGTTTCTAACTTTATCTCAGTTGGTTTGCTTGCCCCTATTTATAACACTGTTGCCACCTTTCCTGAAAGTTGCCAGGCTGCTAAATTTATGATCTCAGCACCCACTGTTTATTCTGTTCCTCTGCAGAAAACGAAGGGAAGTGACACAGCTCTGTCTCCTCAGCATGCCACTGTGCAGACTTAAGTTGGTCTAAGATCCACTTTACTGAAAATTTCTGGCAAATACATAAGAAAAAAAAGTATTCTGAGATTTAGGTAGAAATACTTCAGATCACTTAGTCTACCTAACACCAGTTAAAAACACCAGTTCACCAAACATCTCCTGCCTAGATTCTTCACCCAAAGTAGGTCTTTAAGTCCACATCCCTTCCTTCCTAAGAGATGTAAAATAATGAAAATTGAAAATTAAAAACTAAACCATTTTTGTAGGTCATGTTTTTCAAAGGCTAATTTCTCTCATGGTAAAACTTGCACTTTATTTCTAGTGGGAGTTAGTCTGCTTTGAGCTTTCATCCATTCACCAGGTAACAGACCCTTTTGATCAGAAATCAGAAATCTTTCTTGTAGTCTAACCATGCTGAAACATAAATCATATTGTTCATCAGATAGAAGTATGTCACTGAAGTGCATTGTCAAGATCTCGTCATTCTTTTGCCTTCCTTCTTAATTCTTTTTGATTTCTTGGCATAAATTCTGGTGTCAACACTATGAAAACATATACAGCATTTCAGGAATGACAGAGACAGGATTCCTTGTTTTGCTAAACGCGACATGGGTCCCCATTGCTAATCACACATTTCTTCTTTCCTAAATGTGTTTAATGCTGTCATGCAGTCGAGTGACACAAATCCATATGTATAAATGATTTCACCTCACTTTTATTTACACTCCATTAATATGTGTCCTCTGTAAATTGCATGCTTAATTGTATTTTTTTTCAGTATAAAGAAATTGAAAGCAACAGTCAGGCTTAACGGCATTCCACTAGAAATTCTTCAGGATGGTGTCTTCTCATTCAAAGTTAACTACATATTAATATCACTAAACTATTTTTAGGCAGTTTTAATTATTTTAAATTGAAGATATCAGGCATGACATGGAATATTAATACAAAATTATCAAGTTATAATCTTATCAAATAAGAAGTTAAGTTTATTTGATATTTTACTCAGTAAAATAATTTTAATTGAATTTTCTTGAGTAATCAGCTTTTGATTTCTCTCCCCTGCCCAGTTTTGAACAGTGTAAATAATGCATTACACTTTCTTTTCCAGGACTGCACAGATCATGCAGTCTCTGTCTTTACCTCTTTAGAATACTACTAGTCTTCTGGCTTTTCTGTCTTGGGAACTTCCTTGGTTTACCACGCTCAGTTAGGAACAAAGTCAAAGGTTCAGAAAGTTTCAGAAATTCTTTTAATATTCTTCTATGAAAAGAGGGATCCAAACCCGTCCTTTTTATTTGAGAGTACCACTGCTTTAGCTATAAAAGTTTGGTTGAAATTATGTTGTACAACTCTGAAACATCTGACAGACATAGTATCAGCAGATGTCATCCTCAGTGTGAGACAGAAGCTTATGCTCAGAAAACAAAGCACAGACCAGGGCTTGGGTTTTGTGCTGAACATCATGTGAGTGTTGATGCTCCTCAGCAGGAAATACGAAACATAACATTGACTCACTTTGGTGTCTACTGCAAACCCACAAAACATCATTCTTTGAGTCTCACAAGTCTCAGACTTGGCAAAGATGGTTTGTTCTGAAGAAATTGGTAACGCTTGTGCTTGCACAGAACTAGGATGCTGAGAAACCTGGCACAGCCATCTCACTGCCTTGGCCATCTCTCTTCACAGCACCTCTTTGCTTAGTTTAAACATAGATTCATTGTACCAAAACAATCTTTTTGTCATGACAACAACAAGCAATCCTATATTGTATTCATTGTAAGTATCCACCAGAAAAAAACCCAAACATTTGAGCCCATTTTTCAGATTTTGGAACAGACATGAAAAAAATTTTCAACAATCAAAACACAGCAGTTACTGTTTAATAAGTGAAAGATTAACTTGCACTTTTTTCTCCTTTTTTTTTTTTTTTTTTTGCACCTTCCTTTCTGGCACTGAAATATAGACCCAGACTCCTTATGATAATTCTATTTTGCTAATTAATCTAATTAAGTGCTGTATGTTTTGCAGAGTAGAGCAAGCTATTCAAGATTGTCATCATTAGGTTAAAGAGCTGACAATTGATGGAGATAATTTTTTCTTAACAGGCTGCAACCTTTCTGCAAGAAACCCCATCCCCCAGGGGAGTTCTTCAATTAAATCAATAATGCTTCTGATGGCAAAGAAGAACTTTGCTTTTTAAGAATTGTGTAAACAGACCCTCAGCAGCTTCTTGATGCTTTTCTTGAGAAGAAAAGCAGCAGGTAGTTATTAATACCTGCTGTGCTCAGCTTTGATGAGCTGCATTTAAGAATAACAACTACTGTCTAGCTGTGGTGTAGGTTGAGAAGCTGGGGTTTTGAAGGTGTCAAGTGGGGTCTGGTGAAGCCTTGGCAAAATGATACAGTGTCTGGATCAGGTAAATGACAGGACTTGGAGTGTTTCCTAGGCAGGCTGAGGAAATGAGTTTTGAACTGCTGGCATATTTGTTATTGTTTGGTTACTGGAAGACCTGACAAGAAGACAAATGTAGGAAAAGGTGAGGAAAGCTCATCATGATGACTCCTAACAGCCTTAAAGCTTTGATAAGCAGGGCTTGGAGAGATACTTTTGGCTTTTGTTTCCAAATGCCATTGTTTTGCCCACAGCAATTCTCTGGAGCTGGGCCTGGGAGCCCTGGAGGACCGAGCATGTCTGTGTCCCTTCCAGAGGGACCCCCGCAGTCCTTGACCAGACACAGATGTCCCTGGTCTAAGCAAGCTCAGGGTGAGCTCAGCAGTGACTGCACGCAGCTGGGGCAGAGCTTTGTCCATGGAAGCAGCCAAACCTACCTGGGTCCTCCCAAAGGCTCTGGAGGGCTCTGTAAATGGAGGCTCCTGCAGCAGCCTGTGGGAGATATTCTAGTGTTTGATTTTGCTTCATGCATACAGTTACCTTCTCTGAGAAAGGGGCATGTGACAGCTCACCATGCCTGGGTCTCACCTCTTTCCCTTGGCTTGGATCCTTCCTTTTGTTGGCTCTTGGCATCCTGAGGACGTGACCACAGAGACGCCCCTGTCTCCTTTTCCACACAGCCTGGCCTCATGGGTAAGAAGCTCCTAGTTTTGTGTGAAATATCTCCTTGTTCATAGCAATGATGGCTACTTTCTGCCCTTCTTTGATTTCTCAGCCCTGATCCTTTAATGGCAGCATTTGGCCTGCTGGCAGGCACTGGAGCAACCTCTGCTGCAGAGCCCGTTCTCCTGGGGGTCGGGCACCAGCTCTCTTGCACAAGGGTCTGGCACCTGGGAAACAAAACTCGCATGAGGTAATGTATAACAATAAACCCCAGGCATCAAATAGCCTGAAATACCTCAGCGGCTTTTGGTTTTGGTGCATTTTAAGCTTCCATGTGCTCACCCTCAGCTTGTTTGAGGCAGTCTATTTCCACTTAATACTTTTCATAAAAACTCCAGCAATAGCACATGTGGTGCATCTTTCTCTACAAAAGGTCTCCCACCACAGGCCACCAGCACTGGCAAAGGAAGGTTAAATAAAAGTCCAGGTCAATACTAAACCGACGGTCAGGGAATATTGGGACAAAATGAATTCCTAGAATTTTCAGTATGGATTCGGAGATTTCTCAATTTGAATCCTCCTGTCTGAATCCATTGAACTAATTTCTAGCAGCTACCTTGACTCAGAAGACTCTGGTTGCAGCCTTAGGTAACACAAACAGGTGAATAGGCTAGGTAAAGAGGCTAGGTAAATAACACTGCAAAGGGTAATATAGAGCCACAAAAACATACCCTGGTTTCTTATTAATTTCTTAAAGGGGAATTTGCTGCTTCTACGAACACTAAGTGCATTCCATTTCGTGTATCATACAATTACAGCATTTTTTACTTCATTGGGCTTCTGTCCTTGGCTCCTAGAGCTAGAAAGTTATTTCGTATAATGAAGGAAGAGAATGACAGTTTTTACTAAAATGCAAAAATAAACAGCTTTATAGGGGTTTTGAAGGTTTTATTCAAGTCTTTACTTGCACCACCTTTGCAGTATTAAGTCAAAGTTCTCCTATAGATGCACACAGCAGGGTGCTTGTGCAGAAAGTGTCCCAGCAAGGCTGATTGTGCCATCGAGAGGCAGTTGCTCAACACGACTTCTATGCTATGGCCACAACGGAGACCTTTCTGTTTGTGTCAAAAGTGAAGTCTGCTCAGAAAAATTAGGGTGAACCACTGGCCAATTAATTTTTCTGTCGCTGCTGTGTGTTCAGTGTGTTTTTAGAGGTACAGGCACTATTGACAGGACTCAGAAGTAGTGTCGCAAGAGGCTCTTCATGTAGTAGATATGGTACTGTTAATCAAAAGAATTAAACTGAATTTTCAGTCTTTGGGACTGAAAAATGGGATGGCAAGTGGTGCACTGGACATTATTTCTCCTATGGGACATTTACACTAACTATAATTGTAACTACACTCAGCATTACTTTCTTTGGAGGCCTTGAATAATGTGCCAGTCGGAGCACAAGTGCTGCTGCAAGGCTGTTTGTGTAGCTGCTTGTCTGTAACAGATGCACCAAAGGAAAGGGGCTGCTTTGATCTCAGCCAGCGAGGGCAGAGCAGTGCACACACAAGACCTGAGCTCTCTTCCTGGCATTGTCATTCAGCGCGTCAAATTACGCGTGGCAAATCAGCTTCCTGAGCTCTGAACCTCAAAAACGAAACAGATGGGCTGTATCCGCTTCCTCCCACTGCTAAATGAGGATGAAGCACATATTGATGAAAACTCCCCCGGCAGGTTGCTTTGAGGTCTATGGGCTCCAAGGAACACAAAGAGTTATCCTTATAGAAAGGTGACTTTTCTCCTATGTTCTGGTTTTAGAGAGAATGGATCTTTATTTGTAATAGTTTACCATGTGGATTTTGTCTTAGCTTAGTTTCTCAGGGTGGATCTAAATTAATAGAATGTTCGTTATGCTCACTGCACAGATAGGCACACAGACAGTTTTGCCTTTAGGAGGAGGCAGCATATAAATGGCAGCACACATTGGGCATCTCTGCTGTTGGATTGGTGTTACAAAAGCAAAAAAACCACCCCATGCCTCTGTCTATCCTGTATGTGATTTAAGGGGAACTAGGTGTGCATTAATTTAAAAACCCCAGTTCTATGTAATGTATTATTTTTGTAAGAAAATAACAATTGATGCATAGTCAGCACCCAATTTAGGTCAAAACCAAACTAGAGATTGTAGATCTCTGTTACACTGTGATCTTCAAATGGACAAAGAAGCAGTGCAGGTTTATACATTCATATATCTTGCTTAACACTGTTTACTTTCTCTAATAACTTCACTCAATCAATTTTCTTCAAGCATGGCTTATGGCTGGAGGGTATTTTGGAGTTATTCAGGCATCTTGGAATACTTTACTAATAAAACAGAGGCAACTGACCATAAAGCATAGGATATTACCAATGGCATTATTAACATTTTCTCAGCAGAAATACTAGAGGAGGGAAAAGCCTTCTGTCTCTTTGGGCAATGAGAGCTACATCTCTGGGGAGTCTAAGAAGGAAAATGAGCTTGGAAATAATTGCCCTGGATCCTCATTACATAGACATTATTTCACAGGACAGGAATATGTTTTGGAGAAGTTACCACTATGAGCCTTTTCTACACTCACCATGAAATCTTGTAGGGATTAGATGGATGATATTTCCAATCATCAACATCATGCAAAGGGTGTTGTGTTAAGGGTGACCAAAGATGTTGCTGGCAGTGGGAACGGGAGTGATTCCTTCCTGTGCTGATAAATCTAGGACATGGGATGGCTGTATTCAACATCAAACTGGCAAAGCAAAATAAGAAAAACAACAACAAAAAAGGCAAATGCAGTACAAAAATGAAAAAGAGGGAACTTACTCAAAGCAAGAACTAAGATTGCTGGAATCTTGTCTGTTTTTAAAAATAAAATCTTAGTCAGAGTAAGGGGAAAGAGTATATTTAAAGCCAGCAAAACAACCTGGCTTTCCTGGCTCTATATATACACTATTTTGCCAGGCTCCAGCTAAAACCACCCAGTTTTTCCTCTCAGAAACAAACAACCCTGTTTGCTCCCAAAACTCAAAGAAAGCTTAATTCGCTTTAAGCTGCTAAAAAAAACTTCCTGCATCTTGGGTCAGCATTGTGTGCCAGGCTTCAGCGTGCTGAGAAATGAAAAAGTGCTTTGTAATGGAAAAGCCAGTTCATTCCTCACAATGTGGTGCCACGGTAATAAAAAAGAAAGTTGCAAACCTTCCCCTCTTAAAGAGGCCAGAAGGAACAGGGGATTAATTTAAAGAGTTCAAATCAAGATCACTGTGATCAACACTACGCTCTCCAGCCATTTCCAGCCTCAGAGAACACTGATTTTCTTGGATATTTGGTAATTCAGTGAACTGCATGATAGAAAGAGAAAGCTGCATAAAGCCACTCACTGTTACGGAGTGGGAGGTTAATGAAGTTCATTTAACAGACCAGTGGTGCAAACCTGTTATCTGATGGCTTGTGCAGATCCCAGATGGCTTAAGCAAAGCTGGGAACTTAAACAGGTACCTCACATTTTGTCATTGGATTAATAAACCAGCAAGATACTTACAGCTCTTCAGCAGTGGGTTAATGACTTTCCGTAACTGTGCTTTAACCAAGAAGGAACACATTTTAGTGCTGCCTACTTCTAAGTCATATTTTTTCAGTCAGCTAATTGAATTATTCCTCGTTGTAGCAGAACAGCATTGGAAAACCTCAGGCCTTGTCCTCAATTGCTGCACCACTTTGTGGATGAAGCAGTCATCATGCTGAGCATGAGGCGCTGCTCTTCCTCTTCCCCTGCCAGATGAGGAGCCACATCTGGCTGCTGCAAAGGGAGACAGAGCAGCCCCCTACTGCTTTGCTGGCTGTGATATCTTCAGAGCAGAAAAAGCGGCCAGGCTGGAGGGGACAAACTACTCCACTCTGGCTAGCCAGTACATAAAATGCAAGCTAGCTCAATTTTCGGAAGTCTCTTCCTCTGGGTCTGTGGCTAAGTATGTAAGACTCTCGTGTATCACTAATTCCCTGCCAGTTCAGTCTCCTAACCCTTGTAGCACCAGCCTTTATGCTTGAATACGTTTGATGTACTTATATTTCTGTTTGTTTGTTTGTAAAACGACTACTACGAGTGCAGACTTTGACTGTGTGGTATGGTTTATTCTGCAGTTGGCCAGATACACCAGCAGCCCTTCTTGACAATTTTAGATCCCCCACCACAGCAGATCTGCAGTGTATTACTGTCACCAGTTGACGATTGCATATGGCTTTCACCATCCTCTTCCACAGACCCATAAGGAGTGTTTCCAAGAGCTGGAAGGAAGGAAATCAAAGTTTTTGTTGCTGTTCCAGGACATGAAATCAGAACAAAAATTGGAGGCAAGGTCTTGTAAGAGCAGATACAGTTCTAGATTTTGACACATGCTTGCTATGAGACTATGAAATTTCATGGGGTGTACACTGTATGTGTATATCTCTCTATATCTATCTGTGTATCTATCTGTATGCCTATCTGTCTTCTCTTCATAACCCAGCAGTATGTTTACTACAAGCACCTACAAAGCCCACATTTGTCATCCAGCACCTAAATGCTTTGCTGTTTCAGGGTTCAGCACTGTGAATGACTATGCCCGCACCCATGCTTCTCCATTAGACACATGCTTGTGGAGGGCTGTGGGAAGGCAGCCCAGCCAATAGCTTCTGGAAGGACACATACTTCTAGCTTTGGCCACCCTGCAAGAGTTCTGCTGCATGGATCCGTGTCTTGCACTCACCTGGACATATGTGTAGCCCTTCCCAAAGCTGGAGTGGGCCAGTGGTGGGGAGGAGACTGGGTTGAGAAGGCAAGAGCCCTGTGACAACAACTTTCTGCCACTTCCCTGCATTGGCTTGCAAATTTTCTTGGCAGCCATTGGAGAAGAGGACTGCAGAGTGTGCCCAGTGCATCCTTCTCTCAGGGGAGCTTTAGGCCAGCACATCCCCCAAGGAGAGATACGCAAGCACTGGAGTGAGAAGAGGGAGGCTGCTGGTGCCCAGGCCCCTCTTCAGGGTATCAAACAGCAAGACCTGATCTCTGCAGACATCAAGAACCATTGCTTCTGAGCCTACCCCGAGAGCAGAGCATGCTTTGGGGCCTCAGCATCACTCTTTCATGGCACCAGACCAGCAGTGTCTGGGTATGAGAGCAACCCCTGGCACAGCTTGGGGAGCCAGGGAGGGTGCTACAGGTGCATAACCCAAATATAGGTAACAGTAGCATTATCTTTAATAATATATTGCTTTTACTGGCCAAAACACAGCATTTTACTTAAGACACCACATTTCACTTACATCTGGTGTTTGTACAAGCCAGTGATTCAATGCCAGACAAATCCTGCATAATCTGTTTGGTAAAGTACTGTTAAAATAGCTGCCTACAGTATTTCTTCTCTGTCTTCTTGCTAGAGGCAATGACTGGTTCTGCAGGCAATAAAAAGCCAATGACAGTTCCAGCCTAATCAGTTCATTCACCCTTTCAGGAGAAATGCCCAGAAAACAGCAACAGTTTTATGTATCTTCAAAATTGGATGACTCAGTAAAGTCATATCTTCAAGGTGTCTCTCTAATCAGCTTTCTTTTATATGTATCAAGAATGATAGCATATGGCATCTATGAAAGAGGAGATTTAAAGCTATGGAAGTTAGCTTTAATCTTATAGAAGGGTATAAAAGGATGCTTTGGCAGAGCTTTGTGGAGGTCACTCAAAGGACTTCTACCAATGTTGCTTAAATAAGAGTTAACTGAGTTATTCATTCCTTTTTTAGTTCCTGTTTGCTCCAAGTTCCCTGCCTAAAATACCTTGCTCTTTCTTCTTTTCTCTGTGCCCCATGGCTGAGCAAAATTAGTAACCTGGGGTTTTCAGGGTGGGGTGGGAGAGGCTCTGTTATGAAAGCAGCTTCAGACTGTATTTCTATATATCCTAACATTTTTTCTTTTTTAGAAGAAGTCTATTCCATGAAGAGACAGCTGAGTTGACTGTGTACACTCCTGCATTTATGAAAATAAAAATGTGGCTATCATAATGAAGGGAAAAAACAAAGAGACAAAATTAATTACATCCATTCACTAGCCATCCCAGAAGTGAGGTCCTGCTTGAAGATAAAACTATTCTTTTTCTGTGCCAATATATAAAAATAGCTTATCATCCTGTCCTGAGATACTGAGAGTTTGCTCAGACTTTTGTTCAGGTGCTGCTTTGGAGCAGAGAAAGACGTGTTGTTATGGGCAAGATTGGTGAATTAGGGTTAATCCAGCCAACCATGTAAGAAGATGACTTGAATTAAACCATTTTATGTATACAAGGATAATTAATGAGTAGAATGGAAGTACTTTTCTATACTGAGGGTAATCCTTTGCACAGATATGATTCAGATTCTTCCTAGGGCAGGGTTGGTCTATATGGAATTGCAATAAAGACTACCATAGTAGAATGAAACTATAGACATTTCCAGGCAATCTGAAGACCGAATATTAGCTATTCTCATACATCTAATAACTTTCAAACCTGCATACTCATTTATGCTATACAGGGGTGATCAAGTGATCTAGATAATTTGGTGTTGACAATATAAGCTGTCAGAGTAGAGGGGCAAAACATGGCTTATGAAAAACATGATTGGTGCATGGTGTAACATCTTCAAAAGACCGCAAGGATTACTTTGGCCAGAGCCAGAGGGCAGGTCAAGTGCAGTTCTCCAGCTAGGATAGACATCTCTAATGAGAGCTGCCACAGTGCTCACCGCAGTCCTGTGCAGGGCCCACAGTGTACTACTGTGGGTCCTGAACAGCACAGCTAAGGGCTTAATTTAAGTTATCCCACGTTACTACACATCTGCACCGCTGTAGGAGTGTGACCATGATGGCTTGCTTTTGCTCAGCTTGCAGTCTCAAGGATATTCTTGTGAGAGAGTTGAAGCTAACCCTGGTACAACACCATATCAACATCAGCCCACTGCTTGCAGTCATGGATATCACCAGTTTGGTGTGAGGCTGGAAGATCCCTGCAATATGCTGTGATGTCCACAATGCACCCACACCCCACAGTGGAAGTTAAGTGGAAGTTAAAGAAACAAAACTATATTGTATTTTATGGACAATCAACTCAAGTGGGGCTAAAGGGTAATGAAAGCTAAAGGAAATAGAAGCTTATCGTGAATAATCCTACTCAGTTTCATGTGGAAAGACTTCTGTGCAGAGAAAAAAAGAAAAAAAAAAAGCAATCTAGGTGGTCATGACTGTAATTATTGTAGGCAAATGAAGATGACGGAAACAATGTCCTTGCTTTCTCCACTGATGCCACAAAAGGGCTGGGAACAGACTGCAACACCCACCTGTTCTGCCTAGCAGGTCATCTTCCTCCTCAGGGCAAAAATCATTACCAGCGCGTTGCTAGCGGATTGGGAAGGGCACCCTTGGTGGGGAGAAGGGAAAGAAGAGGTTTATATTCCCTGTCTTCCCTGGAGACATTCAAGGTGAGGCTCGACGAGGCCCTGGGCAACCTGGTGTAGTTGGAGTTGTCCCTGTGACTGCAGGGGGGTCAGAGGAGATGACCTTTGAAGGTCCCTTCCGGCCCAGATGATTCTATGATATTTCCCCACCCACTCTCTGCTGGAGGGGAAGTACCAGCTATGCTGGCGGGTCCTCGCTTCTCCATTCTGTGGAGAAACCTTCTCCTGCTGTGGAGAAAGCAGCTCCTATGTTTCCTGTGGGATTCAGCCCAGACTCTCTCGAAGCGCAGAGGATGTGAACCACAGTGCACTCACTCCCGCTAGTGATAGCTCCGTAACTTGCCACACACGAGATGCCTATGCCAAAACTAAATAACCTGAAGAAGCACGTCAGAGTTTTTTGCAAGAAGAGCAGCAGCACCGTTCAGCAGATAAAAACCTGTTAAAAGATCATGGTAAAACAGTGGAAGAATAAAAGAACAGGGGAAGAAAAAGCCTGTCTCCAGCTTCACAGTAACCTGCCCCCGACTGCCTTCATCATGTTAATTTTATATTTTACACGTGTTAGACCAACAGGGAGCACAGATGGCTGCACTCACGTGTGAGACTGCAGTCACCCACTGGGGCACCAGCAGCACCTCTGTCACTTCCCTGTAAAGTGGGGAGGGGGGCTTCTGCCAGCGCAGTGACAGGAACAGGTCACTGCAGGTTAATAAAGGCAGTCAGCACATAATTATCACTCCCTTGTTAGCCTCAGCTTCTCAGGAATAAATTAGAGGGACAAAGTACAGAGGAGCTGTGAGAAGATCAGAGTGGGGCTGAGAGCCCCTTATGCTCTTAGCTACAGGAGGGAAGGGCCTCCTTCCTGGAGGTCCCTGCTTCAATTCACTGGCATATTTGAGAGGCAACTGCATCTATATGGGGGAAAGTATTAATATTTGAACATTTTAGGTAGCTACATTAATTTTCTTTAAGCATTTAGCAGCACTAAATATGAATCCAGAGAAAACAAGTTTTCCTTCCTTTTTTATCCGCTGGTTATAGGCACATCTGCCAGATGGATTGTTTTCACACACACACCCCTCCCCCCAGTTTCTTGATCAATCTACATTATTCTGGGCCTGTGGTAAAGGGACACTTTAAGATGATTAATAGTGCTCGTGAGACTACAGCTCCTGAATGCAGAAGTCTCATTTGCAGCGTAGATGACAAGAGCTCAATTAGCCATCTCTTTGCACACGTGTAAGCAACAAAGACAAGGCTTTCTCTCTATCAAGTTAAAGCAGCAGATGAATTCCAAACGTAAAGTACTTGCAAGGCAGAGTTGTTACATTTGCAATCAGCTTACTGTTAATGTCTCATTTCAGCGCTGTCAAATAATGCATAAAATAGCTTTGGTTAATGCACAGTCAGGAAACACTGGTCACAGCCCTAAAATGCCACAAGTCACAACTCTGACCGACTGCAAAGCAGAATGAACTAAAGCTGCACAGAAAGTTCAGTTTTTAGGTGGGAGGCAGAGAGATGCTGCAAAGTATAAATTGTAAAACATAGGGGGATTCTGCTCATTATGGGAAACTTGAAAGGCAGAAAAATTACACACTCCTGGTGTCACTTTGGCACTTTCATTATTAAACACTGCTCTCCATGCAGGTTTTTTTCCCCATCTACTGGTAACACATGCTAACTTCTGAAGCAGCTGCTGCAAATAAAAATAAAATAAAACAAAGTTTAAATGCTAGCAATGCATCTCTGGTATGCTTTGGCACCATTCTGGTATGTACCATACAATAAACGTTCTCCTGCGAAGGCTGCCATGATGGGTGAACTGTAATCTCTCTATAGGGTCAGTGGGTACACTTGGAGGAGTGGCAGAAGACTGGCAGGGGTTCCCTGATGGCTGTGGTGTCTGGAAAACCTATTAACACTTAACACAGATCTCAGCAATCTCCACCACAAATGGACCAGCTGCAGGGCAAGTTTCTGCAAGTGGCACTTAAGAACTGACTTGATCACCAGGAGTACCAGGAGAGGTAGACAATTCAGAATTGGCATTTTCCTATCCTCCTCCAAGCAAGCATTGCCTCCATCTCTATGTGGCTTCCTTGGAGCTGCTATCAAAGACCATCTACTGCTGTAGCTACTCAGTCTTGTGAAGGTAATGGACAGCTGGCCACAAGGACTACCCAAGTATGTTTTGGGTTTATCAGGCACCTCCTCTTTTCTCAAAAATAGATTTGCATTGATGCCAGGTGCTAGTACAGGTTGTCACTGTCCTTGGCTGTGTATAGCTGTTTTCCACTGGAACAAGCTATAGACAGAAAGCCAGAAACTCTTTATTGAATAAATAAGTGAATTAAGATCATGCCTTCCTACGTGGCTGGACACTTTTATAAAAAAAAAAAAATCAAACTTCAATGTTGCAGGGGAAGGAGGAAAAAAGTCATCGTATGACTTTGAGTCACTCGATGTTAAGAAGAAGATACTGTGGCTGCAGAACACCTTAAGCCCCAAAAGACTGAATATTATGCCAGTGTGGACACCAGTTTTACAGTGCAATTCTTTACACCGGTATTTAGCTATTCCAGGTGTTTACATACAAATGCCAGTCTTCTAGGTTAAACTTGCAATGAAGATGTCTCTTTAGAAAAAGCTCATGTGGGGTTCATAACCCTGGCATCTGCATGCACCAGACTGTAGTGCTTCTGCTGCTTGGCGGAAGCCAGACCTGCTGCTCATTGTGCTGCATGCAGAGGACATCTTCCTCATGAAAAGCAGCCCATGAATCCATAGAAGTAATATGAAGACTACACTGTAGTGTATCAGTGATCTAATATATCCCCTATGTTTTTCTACTCTATCGTAAGACACTCAGAAGATTTCTAAATTCTACTCAAATCACTCAAAAGACCCAAAAAACTAAGCTAGTGAAATCATACCAGGCAGTAACTTCTTAGATAGGTAGATTTTGAACCATATTTAAATTTGTGGGATTACTCTTCTGTAGTATTCTATATTTCACAAGTTGTCAGAGCCATTTTCTCAAGCCTTGCATCTTACTAGTAGTTTGTCTCTATATTTCCCACCACATTCCTAGTTTTGTCTTCCCAGACAACTTTCTGGTGATAGAAAACATGAGCAATTTCTGCTAAGCAGACCATAATTTTTGGATTGTAGCAAGTGTAATGACCTCATGAATTACAAGGTGTTGCATTGCTAACTGCAATAAGGAAATGCTAGATGCAAAGGTAAATAGGAAGAGAGTGGGGTGAACAGGTCTGGGGTAGCTGCAGCTTCCCAAACCCAGATCCATAGGCTCAACACAAAGGCAGGCACTTTGATAACATCAAGGAAAGAAAGCCATTTCTGCATTGGCACAACACACTTTAAAATCATCTGTAAATCTCGGGATGACACAGCAGTGAACATTAGTCTGTAAAGTCATTGTCAGAAACTTCACAGGTGTCCATCTCGCTGTGGTGACTAAAAATTCCCATGTCATGGTGTAATTTTAACACTGAATACAAGATGCTTAAAAGTTCTACATTCAGGACTTTCTGCAAAAGTTATTCCCTTATATTACAAGCAATCACTTTTTTGCAGGCAAGAGCTGCCGAGTAAGTCTGTCAACTACTTCCACGAAGGAGATTTTTCTTTTCCCATGGGAAAGCACTAAGAAAGCACATTCTACCCAGAACAACAAAAAACATTGAGCAGAGTATTCCTGGCTCTTTTCCTTGCTGCTCTTCCATGTTTTCTATAGCGAGCTGGAGTGTAGCCTTGCAGGGCTGAATCCTTGAATTGCATCCTAGTTCATAAGGACCCCAATTTTACTGCCTGAACAATGACTGGCTTTGGCAGAGTAGTTGTTGTACAAAGAGACCCTGTTGGGATTTGCATGTTATCTGGCCTTTGCTATACCTGACATTTGAGAGAAGAGTGATTAAAGCTCCACCATGAGAATAAAACCTCAAAGATTCCAGCAAACAACGTCCCCCTGTAGCACTGCTTTGCAGAGAGGTGGGATAACCTGGTTTGTATAGCCTAGTTATTTGAAAGGTTCTTGTTTGGGAAAGGCTTCAGAAACAGCTAAATCCCTGAGGACTCCATAGAAGGCAATAATAGAAACTAACTCGTGGAAACCCAACAGCTTCATGTGTTTTACCTGTGGATCAACAAAAGATTTGAGATTTTAGGAAATTTGACTGAACATATTTTTTACCACTGCAAAACCACTCATCCCTCCCTTCCTCTCTATCTATTAAACAACCTAAAAATATCTCAATGTGTACAGTTGTACAGCAATGTCATATTTTCACTGTCGGCTCCTTTCCCTTGATTACCCTTCCCTGTGGCTGCCCTATTTCACAATAACTTCCCGTGCTCGTGCTCTGTGCTGAGGGCATAAAATGCTGTCAGCAGTAAGAAAGGAACAATCTGCCCCAGTGCTGCCTCCAGCCACCCCTGTTATCCTTTTTTTCACCAAGAGGTACAAAGCTGAAGTGAAATGCACCCCTTTCTGAGTTGCAAGGGTGTCTTGCTGAGAAGATGCAGTGATGTCAGTGCTGAATAATTACGTGATAATGTAATAACTGTGAGTTCGTGCTCCATTAAGTGAGCTCCTGCTGACTGCTTAATGAGCAAACAAAAACTCAAACCCCATTAATATTATTCCTGTTACATTAAATGTAAAAAAAATAAAACTCAACTCCTTAGCAGTAACCACTTGGGCGTCATCTTCTGAAAATGCAGACCGAGACTGAAATCATGGACTATGCCATTGCTGCATTTTTGAAACGACCCAGAAGTTTATTTTCTTTTCAGAAGGGTGGAGAATTAGGTAACAATGCTGATGGGTTTGCTGTTTCCTCTGTGCAACATCTGAATCCTTTGTTGCAAAAAGAGCATCGATAGGTCTCCTCTTCCTGTAACAATGCTGCAACGACCGCATTGCGGAGGCTGTGAAACATGCAGCTCCTTGGCCTGGGTGTGCTAGTAATTTGCAGAGAATCTAGAGGAAATATCCTTATTTGTCAACATAGCACACACAATTTAAAAAAGTTTCAGTGCTATTGATATGGCTGCAATATTTGTGAAGAGAAAGTCTAGAGTCAAAGTTTCCCGCCCATGCTTCTCCTGTCAGGGCGGTGAGTGACTGTAGCATCTCTTACTGAGGAGCCTGGTGAGACGCGGCCACTGCAAGGGGACCCAGAGACCACAGCAGCCTCAGGCAGCCAGAACCTCAAGCTTTTTAAATCAAAATTAGTGCTTTGAAAATAAAGCCAGCACAGTTCAGAGATACAAGGTTTAGGCTTCACACAAATGGCATCAGTCTCAACACAACAAAGCAAGTGATGGCATTTTTGCTTGCACCATTGTCTTACATATGATCTATGGAAAGACAGTAAAGTCTGGATTCTATTATTTTACCCCAGATGGTACTAAGGAAAAAACCAGGATGTGAAGTTTACAGCTCAGTGCCCTAATTTCTGGAGGTCTGTTAGCTGTAATGGAGCTTCTTACAAAATATTTATATGTTCTTAGAAGCTTTCTCATGAAAAAGAACAAGCAATATTTGAATTTTCACTGCTTGTATTTGAGAATCCCGATCAACATAAATTATTCAATGTACAGAATTTATAATGAAGGCATAAAGATCTGTATTTGCTTAAGAAATCTTTCCTAGAGAAACATGCATTGTTCCCAGATACTACAGAGGTGTATAAGCCTAGTTTCAAGATTTGGTACTCTATTAAGGAACTGAAACTTTGTACACAAACAACATGAACTACCTGCTATTTCGTCTCATAATAACCTGCAACAATAGTCTGGGTGTACCCATGTTTACTCCAATTAACATGCTGAGCATTACAGGAAATACAGAAAGATAACATGTAAGAACATCTCCCCACTTCCTGAAGGACACAACTTTTTAGTATATCATCAAGGATACTCACAGCGGATGATTATTTCTCCATTAAAAATACCTGAATTATGTTATTTATCATACTATTTAGAAGGCAAGGGTTTCATATCCTTAGTAATGAAATTGGGTATTCTGTAAGAAACACAGAAAACAAGAAAGAAGAAGAAAAGAACTGGGTGGGGGAAACAGCCTGTTAATTGTCATTCCATATTTATAGTTCTTAGGTTGAAAACAGGTTTGCAGTGGTGAGGTAAGGTCCAGCTCTAATATTTACCCAGTGATGCTCTTGAAACAACTCTTGGTAACATCCTTCTTCATCAAAAAGGGAGTCCTGCCATTCCTCCCTGCCCTGCAAAATAAGTGAAAATAAGTTCCAGCAAAGTAGTATCAGTGACCTGTGCTGAGTTCTGTCTTCTACCATAAGAAGATGTTAAGATCGGGAGGTCCATTAGGGATGTTGCTACCTAAGATGCTCAGATATGGAGGAATGGACAGCTGTTTTAAACACATCAACTGGCAGGTGAAGATCGTTGTAAAAGACCAGTTTGGCAATGCCGACCATCTGTGTGTAAGTTCTTTGCATCCTAAAAACCTACTATATCAAAGTGACTGAGGGATTTGCTTTTTAAAGGTAATTAATAGCTGAAAGAACAGTCCTCTCTGTGATTATGATGGCTGTCAAATATCAGGATGCTAATATTTAATTTAAGGCCAGATGAACATTGCAAGTGAGTTATTTTTAGTGAGGGTTTTTATTACATACAAAGGGAGCAAGTTAAAATATAGCAACTGCCAAAATATTTCAAACCAATTGGGAGTATGTTGGGTTTTGATCTTGGACAGGTCATCCTTGTCCAAAGCCCCTTCATCCTTGCATAAAGGCTTGCTTATGCTCCCTAAAGATACTAGGTCCTCTGTTAATGTTAGAGCTTTTCAGTCTAAGGAAGATTATTTAAAGTCATCCCATAAGCAAGAGTTCATTCGTATTCTTTCTCAGACTTTCTAAAAGGAGAAATCTTGGTTTCCAGATGCAAACACCAAAGCATACTGTATTTGTTCTGCACAGACTTCTACAGCTCTTTTTTTGTTTTTTTTTTTATTTTCCTGCAAAATAAATGAACTAATGAATTCAAATAAAGTTCAGCACTTTTACGTAAAAATAATAAACACCCCAAAATAACAAGCCATACATACACACACAGAGCATTACTTCTTCCTTCTTGCAGAATAGGTTGAATTGCAAAGATCTGGAGCTGTACTGTGTGAAATACAGTGAAAGAACCTGCTCTAAATTCTTTCATTTTCTCATGCTGGAGAGAGATTGTACTACATGATATTGGTTAAATTGGCACGTAACAGTGCAGAGGCTGACGTGTCCAACACTCTTTTTCCTCTGTGCTGGATTTACTCCTTAATGAAAGCATAAAGCTAGTCCAGCCTTTATTGTTAAAAACCACAAGGGTAACCTAGAGCATGAATTGCTTTTCCAGTCATTGGCAAAGAATAGACACTGTCTATATTCTCTGCATTAGTACACGTAAGCAAGTGATAATTCAGAAGTCATGCATCTATCAGTCAATATTTCCATGCCCAGAGAGTTATTGCAGTCACAGAATGATTTGTCGGGGTGACAACTTTCTTCAGTGTAGCAAACACTATTCGATTGAGGCTATTGTTCAAACATGGCCTTAATCTTGAATTCTGCAGAAAATCAAAGTGGAGAGTAGGAGCTATGATCTTAGTTTATAAGCTGTTACAGGTTTGTTTTTTTTCAGAGTTTATACAAGCAGGCATGTGACACTAACGATATATCTATAGTACCTTTAAACTTACCTCTGCAGCCAACTCATTTTCTTTAATTTCTAAGTCTACAGTCCCTCAGAAATGCCATGGTCAATAAACACACTCTAGCTATCAGTCTGAAGTAAAGCAGGGTCTTCCCATTACCTCAACAGCAGAGGATACCATTTTTTATACACTGGTTATGCAATATTAGGGAAGAGCTATAATTATACTCTCCAGAACTTGGAAATGGCATATGGAACAGCTAAGACAAGACTTTCAAAGCTGCTGGCAGTATTTTCAGATGCAGCAGAGCACTTCAGCTATTAAATCTAAATATCCACTTCAGTGGTATCTATGCACCTAACTCCTCTGCTCCAATGTCAGCATCCCACCCACTAGGCTACCCCTGCAGATCACATGGGGCCACAACCACACCAAAGAGCAACCACCTCCTGCTCTTACTTGGTGCAGCTCTGCCCACTGTCTGTCTGTCAAGAGGTCTGCCTTGCCAATGAGTTGTCACATTGTTCTTCTACCACAGCAGAAGTATTTGACTGCTTGGATTCTTTGTGTGACACTTGGGTAGTTGGTAGACCTTGATGCAGCTGGGATGGGAGCACAGCATGTTCTCCATTTCCAAAATGACTATAGAGACTATAGCAGAAACTGTGGTATTTGTCCTTGGAGAATCTTTCTTCCTAGTCACAGATCACCTAAGGAAGACAAACAGCATTGGGTGAGTGTCCAGTATTGGGCTGAAAAGGCAGTGCTTTGCCTTGCATTGATTAAATGATAAATGCTTGACAGCCTTCATCTGTTATGAACTGAATCCCTCTGGTAGCCCCAGTTTCTTACACTGTTGCTACCAACAGCTGTGTCTAAGTCCAAGCTCAGTGGACTGCAGGTAAAGTAGCATCTGGCAAAGCAATGATAATACAGGAAAATTTCTAACTTTCTTTCTCCAATTGACTATTAATCCTGAAGCAATGATCATTATCCTGTTCTTGTCTCCCTAAGCAGCCTATATCACAGACAAAGAAAAACAAGAATGTGCTATCAAATCCATCTTTGTGATTTACTCCTGAAGGGACATACTACAAAGCTGCCATTTCATGAACACTTCATTAAACCCTAATGTGACTAATGCATTTGTTATTCATGTGTATTTAAATTTATTCTCTGAGCTGTTTGTAAATCTGTTTAGAGGCAGACAGAGTCAACAGTCTTCTCTGGTGCTCTCCCCTCATTATCACGGTACACTTAGTTTCTTTTTCCCTCCCACACCTTCACTTTGAAAAACTCATCTTCAGTCTTTAGCTGAGAAGGGAGGCCACAAAAACACAAGGCACTACATAACATTTTTCAGCAAAAAAAGGGTTTTTTATAAAACAGAAAACGTTCTAGTTACCAAACATTCTTAAAACTGCTCTCCCAATCAAAATCTCTTAGCCACTTTTATTAAGCAATATGAAATGTAAAATAAGGAATTTCAGGAAAACTCTGAATGCAACAGCAACTATGGATTCTAAAAGTGGACTCAGGTTTAATAATAGTCTAATCAGGTATTAGCTTCTTGTTCACTGTTTAAAAAAATATCTGTTCACATACAGAAGTCAGCAGTAGGTATAAGCTTATGCTTGGCCTTTCCTCTCTCCCCAGTCTTGTATCTCGAGATCTATTTTTAATGCTGATCCAGGTCAGCACCGATTCATCTGGCTGCTGGGCACTTGTAGGCTGCAGGGCAGTGCCTGCCCCTCTGCTCTGCAGAGGACCTTTGGTAAGGGGGTTCTTCATGCTCTGCTTATCCAACAGCCCGGTTGAGGCAGAAATCTGGGGGCTCCCCTACTCACTGATGACATGGCCTGTGGTGAAGGCAGGGTTTGGAGGTGTGCACCGGCTGGGCATGGGCTGCTGCTCTCCTCGCTCACATGCAGGCTGCTCCTGCCATCTCTGTCCATCCGCACCAGAGCGTGGCTTAGTGCCATGTCAGTGACACACTGCTATGGTGTGAGGAACCCACAACAATTTATCGTTGTTTAGACAATTAGTCTAGCACTCAGTGACCCCTCCCAATCTGGGAAGAGGAACTGGGGAAAAAACAAGGAAACCCAAGGGCCGAAATATAAACAGATTTAATAGAATAAGTCTAGATAATTAACATTAATAATACTAATGAACTAATATTGATACTGATACCAATACAAAATACACAAGGATTATACTCAGACAATTCTATCAGTAGGAAGGTGTGCACTCCCAGCAGTGGACAACAACAGTGGACACTGAGTGTTACAGCTTTGGGAGAAAGGGAAGGGCTCAGGGGCCTGGAACCAGGGCAAGAAGTTCTCAGGATTGCAGCCATCATGGAAGAGGAGCAATCCCCAGCAAAGTTTCTAATTTATATTGAAAGTGATGTTCATGGTCATGGTATGAAATAATCCTGGTGGCCAGCTTAGGACAAGTGGCCTGGTTCTCACCTTTCATCCCTCCACCTGACTAACTTTAAAATGCTGAGACCTTGAAACCCACATATCATAGCTGGCTGTAAAGTAAATACTTTCAAATTCAAACATACTAGATTCTTCTAAAAGTGCATTTTTCCCAGGTATTGGAAGAGGGAGTGTGCCTGTTACCAGGATCTGGGTCCCTGAACACTAAAAAAGAAAAAAAAAAAAACAAACCCCAACACTTTCCTGGCTTTGAAAGAGAGAACAACACCAGCACCAGCTCACTTTCCCTTCCACCAGAACGATGCAAAGATCTTTCTGACTTCAGGCCCCAAGAACAACTCTGTGAAGGTTGTCAGCAAGAAGTGGATTACAAGCAAAATGGAAACCTTTCTCCCCAGATGCAGCCTAAGTGGAGGACACATAGAAAATTTAAATACATCAGCCTGTGTGAGGCTTGGTACCTGTTCGCACTGAAAGCCTTTGCAAACTTGCCCCTACCACCACAGCAGCCCCAAAAGAGTGGTCGATAACACTGCAAGGTTGGAGAGCACAGCATCGGGAGGAGACCCAGCAGGGACCACCCTGCAGGATGGGCACCAAGCACATCATGGATCCCCCCAAAATCAATGCAGTGGCTGCAAAGCAGGCAAGGGCTGGGTATGTGCTGTCTGTACACTGCTAGCGGTCCCCATGAGGCCGCATCCAAGGTCACAGTGATGGATTGTGGGCAAATGTCCTTTCCCTGCCCCAGCGCAGCAGCACCTGGTGGCTTGTGATTCCTCTTCTAGACTTTCCCTGAACTGAGGCAATGACTTCCAAGAAGCGGCGACCACCTCCGCCCTCACTGGGTTTTGCTGCGTGGTTTAACACCATTAGCTGCTGTGGTGGGGGCTGACAGAGAGGATCTGTGGTAAACTGCTTGCAGCAGAGGTGTAAAATCACTTCTAACACAGATACTTTACGCACAACAGTCCAGAATTAGAAAGTGTGGCCGGTGCCTGGTATCTTTGAAGACCAAGGGATGCTTAGGGGCTGTGGCTGCAGGGAGCATTTCTGGGGACCCTGGGTACCACAAGGACCCATCTTTTCTTATGGGTGTCCTAAATCAGATGGACACACTTGCCATCAGCAGAGATGGACAGGTGCTAACACAGAGCTATTGTGAGGAAGCAGGAGGGGAGGGGAGGTTCTCCCCAGCATCCAGGTTACCTAAGTTACCAGTGCAGCCATGTGGCTAATATGCAAAATGCTCTTAGTAAGCTTAATCCTCCCTCAGTCTTCCTAAATCTTTCAAATTTTAACAGATCCTCTATCAAAACTAAATAAAAAATTCCCCTCAGTGACTGCTTTGGGGAATTGTTTCTGGAGAGCATTTGCACTACCTTGACTCGCTGGCTTGCACTGCCACCCCAAGCCCGGCCACGAACCCTTGATGCACATGGTTATCTAGGCCAGCAGATGTTGGATGCAAAGGAAACATACCTTGATCTGAATAAGCTGCTGTGACCGCTGGGGTCAGTAGAAATGTGCTGATTTGCACCCAGGAGGGATCTGATCCAAGCAGGTCTGCGCTGCAGGCTCTGCAAATGGAGATTTACTTCTCTCCATGGTGGCTCTGTGTGTGTGACAAGACCAGAGAGGAGAGTGCCCAGCACGCTGGGTTAAACCAGTGTTTTTTCATCCAAAATATGGTGAATGCCAATCACATGGCTAATGGCTTTGACATTAGTGCAACACCCTCTGCCACACAGACAGATGGCTGAGCATGGATAAAGGAGAAACAACAGCCAGACACCTCTGCATCAGTCTATGAACCATCCCTGACCACACTGCTCATCGGTCCTCCTTCAGGAGTGAGGCTTCCAGGCCAGAAACCTCCTGCACCCAGCAGCCAGCACGATAAAATGTCCGTCTTGGCTGTGAGCTATGCAGCTCTTAATTTTGAACTTGCCCGGCTCTGTTCCCAAGGAGCATCACACAGCTCGGGCCCACCCTCCTGGTCAAGATTTGATTTCTTATGAAAGAAAGATAAGACCCCCTCCACCAAAAAATCAATGATTTGATAAAGGAACTTTAAAATATCATGAACTGAAAGACAGTGATGAACTTGAAATGTTTTTTTCTCTATTTTGCTTTTTTTTTATTCTCTGTAAAGGATTATGCAAAATTTCAAAATGAAATAATGTTGTCCCAGAAGGTGATTTTCTCTTAAAAGAATATCAAAACACTCTATTTGAAACTTTTGCAGTTTCTTTGTGAAGGAAGGGGGTGGCTTTCACAATTTGTTGAACTCACCTGTTTCCTACCTGATGGGTTTTTTTTGGTCACACCAGCATTTTCGTTAGAAAGTGGAGTTTGTGGTCTTACTGCCAGCCCCCAGCACCTGCATTGATCTTGATCATTTCAGCCTCCACAGTGTCCATTGATGACAAACATTTACGGAATGGGAGGATTTGGGGCTGCTCCTCTGTTCTTACGAGGCCTTCGCTGTGTGTTTTACAAACTGTCTGGAAATTAGGTTCATGTTTTCTGATTTTGATGGCAAAGGATACAGTTAATCGTCAAATAATGGTATTATCAGTCATTATCAGTCACTTCAGGAAGAAGTCACACAGACTGCTTCCTACGGATGCTGACCCTTCACAAAAAGCTAGACTCCTCAAGAACCCATGACTCTGGCCCTGCTTGTGGCTTTGCAAGGTCAGTGAACGTTTCCTGGCAAGGTGTGACTGTTCACTTGTGTCTGGCTGCAGTTTGTGTGGTACCCTCACATCCTCTGTTGCTGTTTTCCCAAAAGGATTTGCAACTGGACCTCCCCTAAATCCCGGCCTAGGGAAGGCGGCGGTGGGGGCTTCAGATGGTTCTGCAGGTGGAACATGCAGGGTGCAGGCAGGAAGACAGAGGAAGGAAAAGAGACTCCTTGCCATACCTTTGAGAAGCACCACAAAAAATGGTTCTTACAGAGAAACAAAGATTCTAGAAAATAATCAGAATTTTTATAAACAAAAGCACGTACTGATTTTCTTTCTTTAAAAATGGTCTGCAGAAATCGCATTCATCATATAACTCTCTCCAGTAAGGCCAGAAGTACCTAAATAAGCACTGGCAAAACACACAGTCCTGTGCTCACATAGTTGAAAAACTAAAGAGTTCATGTCTCCAGCATGACTTAACAGATATTGTTTTTTTCCTACTCTGTGCAAGGTAGCAAATCCCATCATATAAAAAACCCAACACTTAGATTACAAGAATTTTAAAGTTGCTAGTTCTCTCTCTCTTTTCTTTGCTTACTTCAAAATGTCTGATACAGAGGGGAGAAGTTGTCGCAGTCTCTCTGTGGACTCACACCAATAATAACATTTCTTAAAAACAAATAATATCCACATACAGCAAAAATGCCAAAATATGAAAAAGGAGGTTTTTATCTTTCTTCTTTATAAGGCATTCTACAATGCAAAATTGGCATCCCACAGGAAGAAAACACAGAGGAAAGCACGTTGCAGTGACTACAATGCCAGCATGGTTAATGATGCTTGGCAATTGCTTTCCCATTTTCATTCATGCTGAAGCTTAAAGATCCACAGAAGGCAGCAAACACTAGTTTTCATCTTTTGATCCTCCATCTTTCGAGCAACGCTGTGGCCTGTGGCCCTTGCAGAAGGATGAGCAGAACAGGGGGCACACACCGGTGTGGTGTGGCCTCGGTTCTCCCATTTTTCCTCCAAGCGCAGTCATGGGCTGCCTTCTCCTGTGCCCGGAAGCATCCTGCCCCGAAAACACCCGTGGCTCCTCCTGAGGGATGTGCACAAGGTCTGGCACCACACTGTATCAGCCTCCTGAGCCTGAGGCTGTTCTCCCACTTCATGGTCTCACCAAGGGGAATATTCTTTCTTTTTTTTTTTTTCAAAAGCATACTGTGGCAAGTGCAGCATTCACCCAATTGTGATGCAGTGGGTTTACTAAAGGCATTGCTTTTAAAGACATTTTAAATATACATTATTCCCATTTGTAGTTTTGTGAAGCTGATGCTTAACTCAAACTCCACTTAATACAGGAAAAGTTTTGGAGGAATCGATGTTTTGCTTTTGCAGGATTTTAAAGACAAAACATATCAGAACTCTTCCTTGTAATAAGTATAAATACACATAGGTTTTTTTACTGGTAAAAGAACCCCAAATCAGCAAAGATATGTTACCAGGAGAGGGAGGAACGTAAAAGCTAAAGGAGAAAAGCAAAGTATTTTAGAGCTAAATTTTTCTTTTTTTTTTTTTCCCCCTGATTATAAGAATTACACAGGAAGTGTGGATAGAGAAAATATTAGGCAATAAAACTTACAATAAAGCTTACCTCAGGGAAATTATTAGAACCGAATATGGATACCACCTGCTGCATAAGTATTGTGAGATTTTCATAAGATTTCAGATTTTACAGTAGAACAAGAAGCAGACTGGCTGGGCTGGTGGCCAGGCTCTAGGCAAAGGGCACTGAAGTCCTCAGATGATGAACAGCCAGCTTTGATCACAGTGACTGAGAATTCATTTATTCAAGAAGATTAAACAGCTGAAGTTTTTATGGCTTATGTCCGGTATCACAAACTGCCAGATGGGCTTGACTGTGGGAAATACGAACAAAAGGAGTTTGGAAAGAGGGTCTGCTGGGGAGTTCCCCCATCACAAGTGCTTCACAACTTAGTGCAATTCATTGCTCATACACTGGAATTAATTTTCTCCAGATTTTGAAAGTTACTGGTCTGAAGCACAATTCTGAAATACAAGAAGTTCGTTGTGGTCCCAAACTCCTACCTTTAGGTTGCTCTATAAGTCACACCGAGGTATCACCTGGAGGCTGGGGTTTCATCACTGCACGTGCAATGCACGTGTGAGGCCAGGGATGTTGCAGAGCAGGAGTTACAGTCACACATCAGTCAGAAAAGGCACTGGTAGGGACTGCCAGGCAGTAATAAGCAAGGAAGGCAATAACTGGAGAAAGTAACAGCGTGCTCACACCAAAACCTACCCTAATACTGTTCAACCCCTAAGTTGCTGGTGGAGATGGTGTCACATTGACTACGGGTGCAAATACTGTAGCGATGCAGGCAGCAGTGTCAGTGGGAAGTGGACATCTGCCTGGTGGAACAAGCAATAAAGTACAATAAAGGAAGCAATCAGATTTTAATAAGAAAATATAATGCTTTTTCTAAAGTAGGTAAAACTTCATTGAGACTCGATAATCCTTGCAAGCCTAAATAAGCTTTGTCTGTATTTAAATATTTTTTTAACATTTTTATGTAATGTAATCCTTGGAGCTTTAAAAATATTTTTAAGAACAGACTCACAGTCATACACATTTTCTGCCATGTGTTCCAGGCTGCTGCAAGTTCCCCTATTTATGGATAAAAGTGATGCATGTTCCTGAGAACTGCACAAAGGTATAAATTATCCAGCAAGCTATATGACACCTCTGACACCCTGCCTTTCAATACCTGTTTGCTTGATATTTTCTCTTATTTTAAAGGGGAATTTAATGCTGATCCGAAAATGCTACAATATTCCCCATCCCCTGGATTCAGCTAACACACTAGGTAAGAAATCAAGATATTGTGACAACTATTCTTCCATCTCCAAACTATGTAGCAATTTATATTCCAAAAGGTCTCAAATACTGACATGATAATTTATAGCATCTTTGAATGCTTCTTTGTACTAGTTAAAAATTCAGACAAACCTAATTTCACCGCAGCCCCTGAAGCTCACAGTGAAAGGCAAAGCTGTGGAAACTTTCTCAGCTCAAAGCTCTGTGGCTGCATGTGATGACTGAAGCAACAGAGTTCCCATCAGGGCTCTAGAAACACTTACAGGGTTTTTCATGGTGTCACCATGGAAGACAGTGAAAGTGTTAAATCAGTGGGATTGGAAGGATCAAATTCTCACCATTCATAGAAAGCACAACTGCTGTGTCTTCCTTCTGCAGCTGATGTATTTTAATGCTTTCTGCACCTCATCATCAGCTGGGTCTTTGGTTTGTACAAACTTACCTGGTGCAGTTAAGCCAGGTACACAAGTGCTACCTGAAGCACATTTTAGAAAATACTTTAGAAAATACTTGTTATATTTCTGATACACCTGGGGAGAAATATAGCTTTTTGCATTCGGCGACATTGTTGTCCTGCTTCTTTAGTGTTTTATTTATTTAAGCTACTGCTCTTCAATTATAGTTATTTCAGTAGTGTAGGACTGAATTCCTCTGATGCAATGCTATCAGCCAAGTTATTATTATTGGATTATCCCTAGCTCACTGTTTGAAAAAGCAAAAGCTGGTGAAATAATGAGTATATAATTATCATTACCATCCCAATTTTGACAGCACCTGCAAGCATGGCAAACTATGCTAGAAGCTCTGTACAAACTGAGAGAAAGAGATGGTTCCTGCCCTAAAGAATCTGCGGGTTAAGAGAGTCTCATGCTGCATCTCTTCTGGCTCATCATCTGCTTCTAGGGTTATGCACTTTTCCTGTTGCAGGATCCTCCCACGTACCTCAAACCTCCCTCAGCATCACAGCGGTTAGGTACATTGTGAGCAGCAGGCAAACAAGTTGCTTATGTGCACGTTTCAAGTTGCTGCTTCTCTAATGACCTTCTTTCATGCTCTTTCATCTCTAAATTTAGCTAGCTGCTGAAGTGGGAGTCTTGCAGATTCGGTGGCACAGGAAACAGTAATGCAGAGAACTGTACATAATCACTCTTCAAAAAAAGAACACCACAGATTATGAGACAGTGTAATTACAACTCCGTAGCCAAATGAAGTTTATTTTATGAAATTGCACCTTTTCAAGTCTAATAAACCATTACAGACATTCACTCAAGACCAACACATGCGGCACAATATCAAAATTGTTATTTAGGGGCTGACACCCAGAACTTTGAAATCTGTTCACATTAGGATTGCTGGGTCCGTATGTGAACAGATGACATTGTAACTGCCAGACACAAGTACACCCTATATCTGAAATGTAATATTTTAAATAGCTGCCTCAGTACCATCTAATGAGGAGAACACACCGGAGAATCACAGAAAACATTTAAAAATGTGAAACTGAGATTCAGAAAAATACTGTACTGCTCCTGAGACTGTGACTGAGACAGTGACACTATATCAATTTTCATGAAATTGCAGAAAATTTATACCACATTAAATTCTGGTTTGTTATTTTCAGATATGATAAAATAGGCTAAAGTAGGAAATGGTGTCTGTTGTTTGGGTGAGATAAATGACAAGTAGTTCTATTCCCTGGATCACGCAAATATGCAATTTGGTTGAAATATTAGTAATATTTGTGCTTACATAGATAATGGGGTAAAGTTTTTACTCTCCCTTCCAGAAATGATACTTCCAGTATTCCAGTCAAAAAGCTTTCCCTCCTTTCTGAGAAAACAGCACAAGCACAGCCCAGAAAATTTGTTAATTCTTTCTTTAATAAAGCGGGCTAGAAGTTCTTCCAGAGTAAAGATACAAAGTTCCACAACTAAATGAATACCCAGTCAAAATATGATACTGCCTTTCTGCAGTACATACAACTGACATGACATGCAAGAGACTTTAAACAGTCATCAATTACAGATGTGAGACAGACGACAACAGTCTCAGATACGTATCTTAATCTCGTATTAGTTTTCATCAGCAATTTGCAATGCATATAATTTTTTTAATCTGATTATTGTTATCCATGAATATTACAAGCAGGTCACCTTTGGGGAAAAAGAATAATCTTGCATTTAAAATGACAGTTTCTTTCTTGTATATTCTTAACATAAAGCAAGACAGGATGATGATTTGACATTCTGTCTAATTTACAACTTTCTGACTTAATGAGTACACAAAATTTTAACTATCTCTGCACTATGATCAAGTATCAGAGACAACATATTTGAGATGTAGAAGGACACTGTATAACCAAAGCAGATTAATTTACTGGAATTTCTTCTGATCTTATTTGTATAATCATCTCTCTGTGTCTGAAGATTTTTATTCTATCTCACAGCACGACAGGCATTCAGCTCATCGGTATTCACTGACTAGTGAAAACTTGTTAGAAATTCCCCAAATTTTTATATACTTTCAGTGCTGTTTTAAAATAGGCAACATTAAAGATACAACTAACTTACAAAAATAAAAGAACTGTACAAATCACGCTCTTCCATTGGCAATGAGACTGTCCAAGAAAATAGTAATGTGATCCCTGAAACAACCAATCAGAACAGAAATCAAAAGACTGATGCTTAAAAAAACCATTAAAAAAAGAAGTAAAAACATTTTTCCCTGTCAAAGTACTGGAATCTTTGGAGGCTTATGTATCACGGAATATAAAACTTTTCTCTTTGTCCTCAGAATATTTCTTTCCTCTTTCCATAGGTACTTCTTTGTTGGTGGTGTCACACAAGCCTTGCTGAATGGGTTAAGGCTAGAAAAGCTTGAAAGACTGAAATAAATCAACAGCCACCTAATCCCCTGGCATTCATGCAAACTCAGGGAAATAAAATAAACCTGAAGACAGGCATGCACGCTGAATTCCAAACTGATATTCTATGAAGCTTAAAATTAAACTAAAATAAACACCTCTCCCAAATGTTATGCATTTAAGATCTTTCAACTGAACAGTTGTCTGACTGTTGGTATCGCTCTGTCACAGAGAGGTATGATGCTATGCCTGCTCCTAACATTCTAGCATTCTATCATTTTACAAGGCACAAATAATCTCAGAAGAACTACACGGCGGCTTTTGAACGTGTGACGAGATGGCAGCTCCCATGTAATTACATGACAATTATCTCTTCAATTCAGTCACTGACACAGACCTTGTAAAATCTAAGACCAGCAAAATACATGGCACCTCATCTTTGGAATATGGTACTTAACTCCATTTACAATCACAAACTAAGCAGCAAACAACTATCATTTCTTAACTCCACACAAACACAAGCTCTGCCATGCGATTATGAAGTTGTTGCATGGGATAATGTATATGTATCTTAAAAGTAAATAATGCTTTTTTTCTTTTTTTTTTGTGCTGCTGTTACAGTGACTTTCTAGCATTCCTTCCTCAAGCTCCTTCTGTGTAGGTCCTGCAAGAGCAGGAATCCACTCACCACCCGTTTCTTCTTGTGAATTCCAGCAGAGTTTAAAGGGATCAGAGAAGACAAAAAAATCCCCACTTACCTACTTGAAAAGACTGTTATTAGATGTACTATGTACTTGATGGGAAAGAAATACACTTTTCCATAAAAGAATAAGTTCTAGAGTCAATTAGAAACTTTCAGTTGGTTAACACTGATGCACCATTATGTTTTTCTTGACTAGAAATGTGGAAATAATATAGGAACACATGTAAACAGAGTCTATAGAAGATAATAGCAATGAGAGGTAAAGTGCTTTTAATTATGAACATATCATTTCACTTTGCACCCTTCCCTGGTGAGTTATCATACTGAAGCTATTTTTAATTCAACTGGCTCAGGTCTACACTATGAAATACTGTAATTTCCCTTGCATCTACTGTTTTAAGTAGTAGTAGTACTCAGTGGTAGTCTCAGTAAAATAAAAAATAATTCATGCCAGGGGCAGTAAAAGTAGACAGATATAAAGAGGGAAAGAGGTGAACTGGGAACTCTCAAGGGGAAAAAAAGTAAGCAAAAGGAAAATAAGGCTCTGTTGTATAGGTCCCCCTTCTCAAGGAATTTGTCACACATTCTCCTGTTAACACAGCACTGAGGAACAACTACACAAACCTCTGTCTTCAACACACCTCAGGCTACTGCTGGATGAAAATGAAGAAACTAGGATTCCTCAACTGAGAACAAGCTTACTCCCAGATGATGCTTTTAATCTTTCTGATACACATTCTCTACTTCTCTAATCACAGTCTTTGAAGAAACAGTACCCTCTCCTACTTAGAAAACCCAGTCGAGAATGTTTTGTAAAAGGACGATACTAAATCTAGCTTGTCTTTGCTGTTTCAGGTCTGATGCCAAGTATCTACACATTTCCTAATTCATTATGGTATCTAGCACATACTATTCTATATTTTGGGAAAGCAACAGTTCTATAGTAACAAAGCTCCTAAGTAAGAGAACGCTATAACTAAGAATAACTCTATATTAGAACTGTTTTTTACTGGGTTTTTATTTAAGGCAGTTATTAAAAGATGTCTGTTCTTTTTGAAAAGTTGTAAATCTATGGGTCTTGTTTTGTTTTGAAATTATTTTTAATGTAGGCTTTTGGCAGCTGAAATAGGTTACCTTTATCTATTTTCTGTCCTTCTAATCCAAAGAACTATCCAGCCTGTAGAATCATAGGAATTTGAGCTGAGTTGTAACCATTGACCTCCCAAACTCTCCCAACCTGTTTCTTTAGATGTCCAGTGGGCTGACAATAGCAAAGTCAGAATCTTTGCTGTTATTACTACTGTCATCATCAGGGCTGGAGCTCAGGTTGCTGGAGGAGGCTGAAATGGAGCCCATCAGTGGGTCAGAGAATATCAAAGAAGAACGAGATGGAGCTTCTGTCTTCACTGCTGCCTCCTTGTGCACCTGAGGGGATTGTGTAGGCTCTGGGACAGCACTTTTAGTTCCTTCCTCTTCTTTGGAAACCATAATATAGTCATCAGCACTCTTGTTCTCACTAGTGCTCGAATCAGTTGTTGCCTGTGAGACAATGGCACAGAAAGGACTTACAGTTAGTACCAGTTTTACCACTTAACGAGGTTCATGATGCAAGTCAGTGATATGGGAATGGGATAAAGGAATAAATATTGTCCAAAAGTAGCAATGTCCAAATCAAGAAGTAAAAAGCTAAAGTTGGTATTAACTTTGAATGAAATAATTAATTTGTTATTTACAAAAGCAAAAAACATGTCTCATCATCATAGTGCATCTGTTAGTGATCACAGCAGCTGGACATCCAACACGTATTACGGTTGTGAAGACTTTCAGTAATTATATTCTCACTGCTGCTAGTTTTCTGTTGTAATTAATGAAGTAGTATTGAGGAATTTTTTGCTGGTTGGTGTGGACAATGGCATTTTGGAGCTTGTCAGGAGAACAATTTGATAAACCAGTAAACCAGTAAACCCTGACCTGTGGAACCTGAGCTGTATATAGACCCGGTTTAGTGTGCACCAGTTCAGGTTTGGCAATCAGGGTTCCCAGGGCTTCTAGGCTTAGTGTCAACTATTTCCTAACTCTACCAGAATACGAAGGTCTGGGAATCCCTCTTCTGTCTAGTTAGACCTTGGGAAATGTGTGTCCCTGAGCACCCAGGTAGTGGACCAAGAGTACACATCAGTGTACCAAGAAACTCCCTACGAACCAGCAATCTCATATTCCAACTAGCCATATCCAGGAGAAATCCAGCTTTTCAACAGTCAGAGCTATATGCATATAAATCATAGAATCACATGGGGTTGGAAGGGACCTCTGGAGATCATCTAGTCCAAACCCCCCCTGTCGGAGCGGGTCTACCTAGAGCAGGTTGCACAGGAACTTGTCTAGGTGGGTTTTGAATGTCTCCAGAGAAGGAGACTCCACCACCTCTCTGGGCAGCCTCTTCCAGTGCTCTACCATTCTCACAGGAAATAAGTTCCTCCTCATGTTTAGGTGGAACTTTTTATACTCAAGTTTGTGCCTATTTCCTCTTGTCCTGTCACTGGGCACCACTGACAAAAGACCAGTCCCATCCTCCTGACACCCTCCCTTTAGGTATTTGTAAGCATTGATCAGATTCCCCCTCAGTCTTCTCTTCTCAAGACTAAAAAGACCCAAGTCCCTCAGCCTTTCCTCATAGGAGAAATGCTCCAGGCCCTTAATCATCTTTGTGGCCCTTTGCTGTACCCTCTCCAGCAGTTCCCTGTCCTTCTTGAACTGGGGAGCCCAGAACTGGACACAGTACTCCAGATGATAGCATCTCCCCAGGGCAGAGTAGAGGGGCAGGATGACCTCCCTTGACCTGCTGGCCACGCTCTTCTTGATGCACCCCAGGATGTCATTGGCCTTCTTGGCCACAAGGGCACATTGCTGGCTCATGGTCATCCTGTTGTCCACGAGAACTCCCAGGTCTTTTTCCTCAGAGCTGTTCTCCAGCAGGTCAACCTGTATTGGTGCAGCGGGTTATTTCTCCCCAGGTGCAGCACCCTACACTTGCCCTTGTTAAATTTCATTAGGTTTCTCTTGGCCCATCTTTCCAGCCTGTCCAGGTCTCTCTGGATGGTGGCACAGCCTTCTGGGGTGTCAACCACCCCTCCTAGTTTTGTGTCATCAGCAAACTTGCTGAGGGTACATTCCATCTCTTTGTCCAGGTCATTGATGAATATATTGAAGAGGAGTAGACCCACTACTGACCCCTGGGGAACACCATTTGTTACAGACTTCCAGATGTATTCTGTGCCCCTAATCACAACCCTCTGGGTTCTATCTTTTAGTCAGTTTTCAATCCACTTAACTGTCCATTCATCTAGCCCACTCTTCCTAAGTTTACCTATAAGGATGCTGTAGGAGACACTGTCAAAAGCCTTGCTGAAGTCAAGTTAGACAACATCCACTGCCCTCTTCTCATCTATCCAACCAGCCATGACATCATAGAAAGCTATCAGGTTAGTCTGACATGACTTCTCCTTGGTAAATCCATGTTGACTACTTCTGATCCATATGCTCTGAGATGACACTCATGATGAGGTGTTCCATCACCTTTCCAGAGATGGAGGTGAGGCTGACTGGTCTGTAATTTCCCGGGTCTCCGTTCTTGCCCTTTTTGAAGACTTAGGCAATAATTACACATAGGCTATATACAACAGAGTGGGATTTCTCACTTGTTGACAACTGGCAGCCTATTAGCTTGGTTGCAACCTAAATGGACAACACTTCGTTTTCTTCTGCAAGAGGTGCATTCAACTCCTATCTAGCACTATGTTCCTCTGACAAGAATATGATTACTTTCTTAGTTGCTGTCACACAAATTTTTTCAGGGTAATAATGCAACCTGCCAAGCAGCCTGTGGGGACAAGCAGCCTGAGAGGTGTGATATTGAAACCAACATATTTGATTACATTAATGTGAGACTAAGAAAAAGGAGAAGTAGGGGTGCAGCTGGGGAAATGTGTATGTCGACATGTGTGTCAACTACAAGACCTTCAGCTGTGACTTTCACGATACAAAAAAATATAAATTTACTTTAGGGTAAAAGAGAGAGGAAAAAAAAAACCCCAGTAACAAAAAAGAACAACAGGAAGAAACTGAGATGAATTTAGACTCTCAGCACAGTATATAAAATTGGAGTAGGAGGTCATCAGAAGTACCAGCAAGCCACAATTTGGAGTTATGATATCTATGGCCTCCAGCAAAACTTATTTTGCCGAATTACAGCTGAAAACAATTATCCGTTGCTCTGATTACTGCTCATAGAGCAGAAATCTCTTGAAAGGGAACCGTAGAGTAGCTCAGCACTCTACTGGGGAACAAAACCCACCTGTGATTAACAATGTAATGTGAAATGAGGGAGCTGGAAGTCTTTGGGTATTACTTAAGTAGTTGTTCCAAATTGTTAAAAGTCACAAGAAGATAAATATCAACTGAATGTGAAAATATGGTCAAATAAAATAGAGAACTGTGACCCATTTCCTTCCAAAATGTATTTGAATGAGGATTCAAATATCTGCCTTTACAGTAAATTTTTAAAACATCCTTATTTATAATTTATAATCTTTTGTTATCTAGACAGTATCTAGGTATAATAACATTTACTAGTCTGCTTTCTAATTAATCCATTTTAATACTATCTCATTCAAATGGAAATATATTAAGTCCAGAGTATTGGTCCTAATTTCAAAGGTTCTAATGTAACACAGTTGTCAAATAGAGAGAAATTTACATCTGTTATTTTTTGACACTAATTCATTTTCCTGACTTACTAAAATTCATACCCAAACAAGCAGATTGCTTTTAAAAATATCAACAACTATCCTGTGCCTAGTGCCATCCAACCTGATCTCAAACTTCCAGAGATCTATCCAGAACCAACATAGTTCAAATGTCAACAGCTTCAAGCACTTTCCATGAAGTTAAAAAAAAAACAAACAGATCTATCCTACAAGGAGGGATACTTCACTACTTAAGCCCTTCTGAGCTGAGACACCATTTGTTATTAATTAGCCTTTTGCTTTCATCTGTTCTGCTTGAAATGCTGTCTCCATGAGCTGTCAGTCAACCAGCTGCCATCTCCAGGGAGCCGAGGACACAAGCAGTGAACAACTGTGCTTCTGCTCCACCAGCGTGTTACTGGTCCCCCGATTTTGTAGGCACCCAGTGCAACCACCAGACAGGGCCAGGTGAGGCTTTTTTGGGAGCTCTAAATGCCACATTCAAAATTTCAGCACTTTTTTCCCCTCCCTGGACAACAGAAATATATATTCCTTTAAACAACCACCATTGCATAATTCACCTGGCTTCTTTACACATTTCTATTTAAAAGCTCTCAGGGAATGCAGTAGAGTCTCATTTTGCAAAATTATACACTTTATTATTCCAAGCTATCAAGATCACTCTATTTCAGTCCTCGCAGCCCTCACATCCGAGATGGCTCCACCTTGTGTGGGGCGACACAGATGTCACCCAGTGACACTCACCCAGCAAGATGGGCATTTCCCTCACTTGCACGCCCAAGGATGCTAAGGGGGTGTCTTCTTTTGGCAGTAAGCTCCATCAAGGGCCCTCCATCATAAACACTTTGTGCTAGTATCGCAATTTCCTACATTCTGCTTCCAAAAATGTGCTCTTGCGCAGTTAAAAAAAGCATCCTGCCCTTTAATAAAGGGAAAGGAAAGGAAACTATTCACCTCAGTTTCTTGTTGTTACATGTTGTGCTTTGTCACACTACTTTTTATTCTACCCACACTTTCTGGTTCAGTTAGAGGCCTACAGCTCACTGAAACATCAGAGAAGTAGCAAAGCACAGACATTAACTCCAAAATGCTATAAAAGGGCCTCCTGTAAATGTTTGCCTATCCCTGGCATACATTGGTATTTTGGTACTGATCTTTCCAGAGGTAAAATACCTCCCTCCCTTCTTCTTCTGCCTGTTTCTGTTTCAGGAAACTCATGCTGACGTGAACCATGTTTTCTCCCATCTGCTGCCACTACTGAATAAATGAAAAATGACAGAATTATACTTCCAGTAGCTTTGAAAGTTAACAACCTTACGCCCGTTGCCATATGGCTTCTCCAAACATTTTTTCCTGATGAATATCAGCTACTAGGACCAGGCTTATTTCAATTGCCTTCATACTGTGAATGAGTTAAAACTAACTGTAAGGATACAATTCAAGAAAGCTTAGAAGCACAGCAGCTCATTTTGCCTCCTTCTTTGAACAGACATAAAGGCAAGATAATGTGTTAATTATCATTCATTATTTAGCAACAGAAGCCTTCTGTTTGTCAACTGCATGCTGCTACCAAAGCCAAACATTCCAAAAAATGCTCTACTTCTTTCAGCCTTTATCTTATTTTTTTTGCATTTTCAATTTTGCAGTTTTCCTTTCCAAAGAAGGGCTGTATCCTCATCCTCACTTTCCAGAAAGGGATTTTGAAGCAAGAAAAGAGAAAGAGTCCTTTTAAAAAAAAAGTAAAGATGATAAATAATTTATACTTATATAACAACCAAGCACAAAAGACCAGATTATCTCAATTAATTATCTCAATTACACGATAGCTACACCTGTAACTTTTTCAGCTGTCCTAGAAAATATCCCTATAATTCCACCAGAGAAACATCTCTACAGTATAAGTCACATCAAACAGAATTACATGCATTACCAAAGTCACATAAAATGTAAATATAGTAAAAATTTATTTAGCAAGAAATGCATTAAATAGTCTAGAAGTGGTTGGAATTTTTAATCCCCTTGCAGCTCTCAGTAAGTACTCCCGGCTTGACCCAGGGCATCAGTGCAGCCCCTTTTCTTCATCAGAACTAAAAGCCTGGGCTGTTGCCCAGTTTGGGCCAACAGTTGACCTCATTAACAGTTGAATGTCACAGCCCACTACATTCAGCAGTTCTGTTTTCCTGTGTTTTATTAAAAGGGGTCCAAAGCTCTCCTCTTTTTGTTTGATTTTAGACACCGCGGTTAAAGACGATGGGCTTGGAAGCAGCACAGTCCATCAGGATACTACCTTCCTGAACTACTACTCCAGTCCTCCTGGAGTGCTGTTTCTAACCCTAATCTTTTATTCATCGTTCTGTTGCAAGGGCTGCTGCTCATTAAGCATTATTGGAACTTCCAGAAGATAAAAGGGAAGGAGGCTAATCCCTATGAATGTACTGCACCTCCAAATACAGTCCACGTTTGGATGCAGTGTGAAGCCCCATCAACGCTACACAGCTGCTCAGATTGTACAAACTTGACTCATGTTGCTCGTAGCTGGTTTACTAAGAGCCTCATGGAGTACATGGGAACTGTGGGACCCTCGGGCACCTCTTGGTTTCTGGGGCTGGATGTACGCTTTGACCACAGACCTGGGGTGAGGCCTCGTTACACATCGTTCTGCAAATTTCCATTGGAAAGAAACCTGCACAGAGCGAGCTCCAGCTCCCTCATTCCTAATACCCAAAGTGTGAGGCCCCAGCGCCTCTGCTTGGTGACACACGGGTTAGACCAGCATCTGCTTAAGGGTTCTCCAGCACAAGCAGGGCTTGCACATACTCAAACAGCACGCTGTTATCTTTTAAGATATATCTTATATATAAACTTATATATTTCTATAATAAATCTAAGTAAAAATCACCAAAAATGAACTATTTACCATTTTGGCAAGAAAGTAAAAGATAGTTTGTAGAAAATGCTAGGAGACAGAGGGCAAAAATATGTCTTGCACTCTGATATGCTACATCAGTTTAACCAATGGCTTTATTATGGCAGAAAGTAGTGATTGTAATGACAACAGCTAAACAAGGAATGAAAGCTTTTTAGCAAAGCTTTCATCTTTGAACCTGCCATTACTAAGTAAAAAACAAAATAATAAAAATGTCAGTATTGCTTCCAATACTGAAATGCTATTAAAATTATTTTTATCACATAATGTTCTAACTCAAGGGGATTGTTGTAATAAATAGAAATAAACCAGTGTTATTATTTGAAAATGAATAAATATTTCCTCTAGCTGCTAAGTAAACTTGTCAAGAGTAAATTGATTGCAAACTCATTTAGGCTCTGAGGTGATAGTGCTGCCACTGTATTTACAGTGTGTCAGTATCAGGATGGCAGACTTAACTTTAGAACTCTAATATTGAAACTGACACAGAAATGTGCCTATACAAAACTGTTGTTTTTAAGATCACATTTGAGTCACACTAAGTCTTAGACAGAAAGGGACCTTTAACATAAAAGACAATACTGTCTACTGATTCAAGGAGAAAGTCAATAGAATGGAGAAGGAGGTAAAAGCAACCTCTTCACTATTTCCTTTTTGGCACTGGCCATGGATACACTGCAATGCAGATAATCAGTTCTTACATAATGGGATTCTAGAGGACAAGGACAATGAGAATATTCATATGGGAATATTTGATATGGGAACACTTACCTCCAGTTTTTACATCTTTTTGTAGGAAATTAATCTGTGATTTGGTGATTCAACAAACTGAAAGACAAACTCTCCCAACTCCACATAACACTTTGACTTAAATATCTCTGTGTGGAGCATAAGGCTATAATAAAAATAATTGATGGGAGCAGGACAGTAGCCAGAGAGAGACACTTTTACCCATGGTTCCATACGCACCAGCAATGCTGTTCCCATGTGGTGCCTGGACATGCTAAAGGAAGTCTCCAAAAAATATCGGACTAATTCCATCAATTACCTGTTTGAGACATTTTTATCTTACCTGTTGTCCTGAGATGAACTGTTGTTTTGTCATAACAGGACCCTTTAGGACATCACTAGTCCCCTTGTTCTGACTGTTGGAACAGTAATGATCATCAGCTATCGTGATTTGCTCATTTTCTTCAGCTTCCAGCTGGCTCTGGTTGAAACGCAGAGAACCTTTCAGGATATCTTTGATCTGTTGTTGAATGGGAACGGAATGAATGGAGGTTAGAAATTTGGAGGAATTCTAAATATTCTAAAACTTCGTGAAGTGTGCTTTCATATACCATTTCCCCAAAATATTTGCTTTGAAGACACAGGAAGTAAGTCAATATTCAGACCTATATTGGTATAGGTCTATATGTCTATAAAGACATAAATATCAGTGAAATGGGGTTGTATCAGAGTTTGGAAAACAATTATCCAAGAAATCTAAAGAGAATGAAACTGTTAAGATTATTCCATGCCTTGTTACAAGTTTAATGTGTCATATCATTCCTCATAAAAACAAGGGAGCAGAGGACAGTATAATCAGAGTTACAGATGCTCAGCAGCATTCTCATTTTATGTACACAGTATTTTTTGTTTTAATTCAATGACATTCAAGTGTCGTTGCATTTAAATAATGGGGACATAGGCATGATTATTGCCTAGCGTGTACATTTTGCATTAAGAAAAATGATGGTTTGGCTTAAGTCCTGAACTTAGTGTTGCACTGCCTTAGTTCTGGTTCAAGGCATCCAGAACTTTTCAGGGAGTAAATACCACGCAAGTAATTTGAACTCTTTATAGCTGAGTTTTACCTTTTCAAATAAAAATATGCCACAATGCTTGATGCATTGGTATTAGTAAAACAGCTACAACAAGACAAAACAGCAGTATACAAAAAGAATGGATTAATAGTACAGAAGAATACAAGGAAGTTAAGTGAAGAAATAATTATACCTGCTTCAAACCAGCCAAGGAAACCAGGATTTCATCTTCTTTTTCCAAGTGTTCTTGTAATATGACTTCCTGAATATTTCCTGCAACATCAAAAGAAAAAAGTTAAGAATGAAAATTCCATAAATAATCTCTAATGTGCTGCTGATATACTCTCAAACCAAAATCCTGTGACCTGTAAACACAATTTTGCACACAGACCTAAAGGCTGACAACCTTATTAGCTGTGGAGGTGAAGCCAAACCCAAGCCTGCCTCTGCTGCCAGGAGGCCTCCAGCAACACTGTACACTGCCCCAATGGACTTGGGCTACTACTGGCCCCTAGAAGAAAACACTGGCCTCTATGGCTGACAGAGTCGCATGCATCTTTGAACCTGTAAATGTTTTGGAAAGCACTCAAGAACATTTAAAAGAATCTGCTGCAGCTCACAGAAAGGGTTAGAGTAGGAGGGAAGCCATCTTCATCTTGATCCCATGGCCGCTGCAAATAATAGAATGCTTTTTACAAAAATATTGTAAGTTTCATTGCTTTTCCAATCCCTTCTTTTAGGTAAAAGACGCAGGGCTGAACAAAACTTATTTGACAGACAGAGCAGTGCAGTTCCATCACTGCTGAAGACTCCTGCCTTCTGCACCTATAGCGCAAGGATGCATTTCAATACTCTGGTATAGGGTGTTTGTAGAAGGCTGGGCTGGATGCATCAGAGCTGGTGGTGGTCTTCTCTGTGTCAGGAAAATCCAGGCAAGGCTCCAAAAGCTCTGCAGACTCTTTAGACTAAAACAGGTCCTTATCCAGCCTCCTAGCTCCTCCCTTCCTCCTCAATTCTTTAAGAAAACAGCAATGATTCCTTGTGACAGATTTATGGAATGAGATTGTATCTGGCAAGTGAAAATGACAGGATACTATTTTGTACCAGTCCTGTCCTACGTACACAAAGCTGAGCCCAAATCCTCCAGTGACACTCATTTTGGAACAAGGCTTTGCTGCTCACAAATACCTGTATCCCAGGTGTCTCACAGGTAGAGCTTTGTCCCGTTTATCCACACCTGCATTGCATTTGTTTGTTTTTAAAAACATCCTCATGGTCAGAGCCCAAACCAGTGAAAAGCCAAAACTGTTGACACAGATCATTCTGACAAGGACAAATATGATGACACTGCCAACTTTGACACAACGTGAAGTTTCAAGTAAAAACATTGAGCTAGTTGGTTTTGTGTTTGCAGAATAAATAGCAAAAGAATGAAGGACTTTTACATTAAGTATTCAATTATTACTCCTTCATAGGAAATATTACTATATTTTGAGAGCAATATTTTGTGTATATAAATGAAGTGGCCGTATATTGATTTTTTTCCTTATCTGATGCTCTACATCAGTACCTCACAGCTTAATTAACATAATTTTATAGGATAACACACATATCATTTGGAACTGAAAACTCCTTCCTACCTGTAAAACAACTGATACAATGAATCAAATGAATAGATTATGTGATTTCTACATTATTCAAAACCAAGTCCCATTTGAGTCTATGCTATAAATATCTATCTTACTGGGATAGCTGTTGTCATTCAAAAGTTAACAAAACACTATGGTACTTAGGAAACTAAGGCTAAGGTCAAATATTTCGGGTATTTCGGGCTATTTTCTTTTTTTTTTTTTCCCCTCTGGCAAGATTTCATTTAGCTGATGTGAAATGCTTTCGGCAGAGAAACAAAATATTTGTTTCAGTGAAGTTCTTACTAGAGGAAAAGAGGAGATGAATTTTGCAGCCAGTCACCTGGTGGTCAGACCAGTGCTGTGAGATACAGGAGATCCCGGACTTTACATGATTCTGTATTCGTTTCAACATAGTACAAAAAAACCTCACAAAGTCTCACAAAATGAACTGTCATACCCTAACTGTACGCTAGACCAAGCCTCAGAAATACTGGAGTTGTAAAATCAGTTGTTCCCTTCAGAAGTCAGCAATATCACCCCCTATTACTGCTGCCCTCAAAGAAGACTCACAACCTAAGGGATGCCTTTTATATAGTTAATTAGAATTCATTTTGAGTAGTTATTGTCAAGTGAACAGATTAATTTAAGTTTGATAGATGTTAGACCAGTAAATCAATAACTATTTGCTTAGTGAGACTCAGAGCAACTGCCTTGATATACTTTAAAGCCAACTATAACTAAAGGAACAATGTGTAGATAATTGGATTTCTGTTTGTCTTGTCTACAAAAAATAGAAAAACAATGGATCTTGTAGTGATTTCAGTAGCAACAGGCTAGCTAAGACAGCTGGGGATTTAACATGAAATGTACTTTTAATTTCTTGCTCTTACAGTTATCCCAAACTGTAAATAAGCTCACATGCAAACTCACTGCAGAAGTATTTTTTTAAAAATATCAAGATTTCTATTTCCTCTCTGTAATTTCTAAAATTTAAACTGAAGATACGCTATCATCCTCTGTACAAAGATGAAAGAGGAAAATAATCCACAGCAGCTCCTAGCAGGAAAATTAGAAAAGACTTATGCTCTTTGATGCCTGAACTGCTACATATTGCATGATGGTGTGTGCAGTCACTGCTAAGTTCTATAGCCAGGGAAAGAGGCTGTTTAAAATCTACCAGACTTACAGACCAAATTTCCTCTCTTAATGTGGAAAAGCTGGTATGCTTGGCCTAATTATTTTAGATGCTTCTTAAGTAAACTAACTTTCACTGAAAATTTTGCATGCATTCAATATAGATCCTGCAAGAAACCCACTCAGACCTGCATTAAGTGATGACAGGTAGTGGCATTAGTGGGAAAACTAGTCTGTTGTAAACGAGGTCCTCTCAAGCATCCCTTCTTGCCCATCCATCTGGGAGACAGATCGGCACCTCTTCCCTTCCACCAGGGAAGTGGGAGATGGGCAGAGCTACAGCCCTGCAGGATGAAGGCACAACACAGACTTAACTTTATACTAACACAAAATCAGATGCTGAAGAAAACTGAACCTGGAGATAACTTTAATGTCTTGTTCTATTAGGTTCTTTGTTTTCTCCTGTACCACTGCCTTTTTTGCAGTGCATCTCTCTCCTAATGATTTCTATTTTAAGCCAGTCTCTGTGGGGCCTTTCCAGGAAGATGACTCCTGCCGAGAGGAGCTAACTCAAAATAGATGCAAGCTTTATTATGAATGCTGCCTTTTTACTACTAGTTCCTGATCAATGATTTGTGAGCAATCCACAGTGCCAGAATCATGTTAAATCTACTTTTTTCACCCTTGTTTTCCACTGCTGAGGACAGCTCAAACTCAGAATGCAAAAATACCTTCTCATTATCCAGGTAGGCAGCAGCAAGGGGAAAACTGAGTGTATTACTTCATCTCCTTATTTTTACAAAAAAAGGAATGCAAAAAATACCCAGAGCTCCCATAAATGTCACAGTCAACACGGGCACAGTCAACTCTCTGGCCTCATATTCCAGTCTTTTGTATGATTGTTTTTATGACATCAGGGTTTACCAAAAATGCCTCTAACATTTCCTGCACAGTAGACTAGTGATAACAAGACTTCTTTTTCACTAACATTAGAAACTTAGAAGAATGGATTGGGAATTTAGATTCTAATAATCAATTCTTCTCATTTTTCACAATAAATACTTCTTTCCAAGCAGAACTTGATCAGACTTTGAGCAGAAAAACTTGTTCTCTCCTCAAAATTGGACTTAAAATCTATAACTTAACAGTTGTTTGTGACCTTTCTAGAAAGACTGCATGGAATGACTACAAGGTTTTTGATCTCAGTGTTGACGAGGGCAGCACCACAAAGTAGTTAGGTTTTCATTTATCTATTTCATTATGAGTGACAATTTTTATTGCAACAATCATACATAATATTAAAAGCATTACTTAGCAACATTTGAGTGTTAAAGAATTTAGAATCTTAAAAATGTGAAGTATTAAATTCTTTGTGAAGCATTGCATTCTTTAAAACGTATATATTAGTATAAATTATGTATTTCTATAGTATATACTTCTGATTCACATATATATGTCGAGTGGAGTACCAACACTTTTTCACTATCTAATGTGTGGTAATGCTTGTGATATCAGAAAAATATGTGGTAAAAAGCCACCAAACATCAAATCATAGCATAGAATTGTGGATGTGAACAAAACGAGATTTATAGGATCATTAAGTCATTTTGTCCAACCCTTGTTCAAAGGCAAGAGCAGCTCTTAACTATAAACTCTAATTTAGGCGTGATAAGTAAATCATGCTGAACATATACCTTGTGTCAGTGCCAAGGTGTACCAGGACAAGAATGTATTCTCAGACATCCTGTGCTTTCAAAAAGATTATAAATGAGTACAGACACTGTGTCTCCCATAGCAGGTGATCAGAGTGTGCATTTCCTATCTAATCGTTATTGGAGAAATTTTGGCCCTGATGGTGATGATAGACTCTACCAGCTCACACTCCTCCCATGAATGTACAGTACTGCTTATTGTTAGGGCAAATGATGTCTGTGTATCATGTGTTCCATGTTGCCCCATCTACATCCTGTTCACTAAAACTCTTTATCCATGACTGCAAATACCTACCACAACCACCAGCCTCTAAGCACCTCCAGGCAAAATATTTCTCTTAAAGTTCAAAGCAAGTTTTGGCTTTTTTTTTGTCTCTCTCTCTCCTCCTGCACAATTGTTCTCTTCTTGTTGCTGTTTACATTCACTGGAAACAGAAAAATTACTCTGGTGTGATGTTACAAGCAAATGAGAATTTGTTTTGTGTAAGTGACGAACTTCATAGCCATAAGAAATGGAAATCTTTCCTAAGAGGAAGCTATACATTTTTGCTTCCTTATGATCTTTTAATTTCCTTATGAGTGCAGCACAGGCTGGGATCTACCTGGCTGGGGAGCAGCTCTGTGGAAAGGGACCTGGAGGTCCTGGTGGACAACAAGCTCAATATGAGCGAAGACTGTGCTGCTGCAGCAAAGAAAGCCAACAGGATACTGAGTTGCGACTACAAGGGCATCACTAGCAGAGATAAAGAAGCCATTGTCCCACTCTACTCAGTGTTTGCCAGGCCACACCTGGAATACTGTGTTCAGTTTTGGGCCCCACTATACAAAAAAGATATAGACAGGCTGGAGAGGATCCAGAGAAGATGATCAAAGGACTGGGAAGCCTCATATATAAGGAAAGGCTGAGAGAATTGGATTTGTTCAGCCTTGAGAAAAGAAGGCTTAGGGGAGACTTTATCACCATGTTCTAGTATATAAAGTATATATCTCCAAAGAAGATGGAGACTCTCTTTTTAAAAGGAGTCACGTGGAAAAGACAAGGGGTAATGGGTACCAGCTACTCTTAGGGAGACTTCAATTGGAAACAAGAGGAAAATTTTTCATAATGAGAACAATCAGCTATTGGGATAATTTCCCCAGGGAGATGGTGGATTCCCCATTACCGGACACTTTCAAAATTCACTGGGACAGGATGCTGGGCCATCTTGTGTAGAATGTGCTTTTGCTGAGAAAGGATGGACCATATGATCCTTGAGGTCCCTTCCAACCTGGTATTCCACGATACTGCAATGGATGGATCATGGGCATTACACCATAAAATTGCTATGGTTGTGTAAAAGACAGTTATTGTAGATCATATAGAGATTTCTAAAATGTAAGGATTTCTACTTCTTGTATGGCTGAACTCATTAAAACTGTTCCTGATTTTACAAGCAAAATGATTTGCTCAAATACCATTGTTTTGAATAGACCGAGAGTTTTGAAAGTAAACATCCATAAATGCCTGAAATTCAATTTGAAACATTCTTAAGGGATTTTCTATGATGATTGTCATATATGGAATAAATGACAACAAACTGTGAAAGCTATTTTTAAAGCTTTCTATGAGATTTTCTCCAGTAGAGAATTATGTTATCTCAACCCAAGTTAATAAATACTTCTGAATTTATCACCATGTATTTTTCTTTAATTGATCATTGTTTAGAGTTTATCTTACGAAAAGCACTGTTGCAGTTATTAGTTTCTACTGTGCTGTCACACCTAACTGCTTATGATGAGGACCTATGGAAACAATTAATATACAACTTATTTCATTCCAGTCAGCTTTAGTGTTTGACTTGGTGGAGAAACTCGTGTGGTGTTCAAGCATGATGCATTTGGTTATTTCTGCGTGTAAGATAAGTATACCCTGTTGCATTTTATGCTCTTTTCCACTGTAAAGACTTTATTATAAAGAGCTTCTGTTGCATACTTTATTCTTGAAAGGCCAAGGGTCAAAGAATGTAACATGACTCCTCAGAGAGCTTCTACATTTTAGACTAGATACATCAACATTAAATTGCTTAAATATTTACCTGGTTAATTTATACTTGATAACCATAATGGAATAACGTGTACTGAGGTTGTCTATTGATTTTAATATGTAGAACTGTTGCCTGTGTAAACTGCAATATACTGTATAATTATTGGTTAAAATACTGCATGTAAAAGGTTAGTTTACATTCTGCAATTAGAAAACATCAACAGTTTTCTGTGTTATGAAGCTGGTGAAATTGTGCTGCCTTTCAGAAAAATGGATGCTGCAATTTATTTCAGATTAAAATCTACAGAGTACCCATGATTTATGTCTTGGGTAGTTTTTGTCTCTTCTGAGGTGAACTGAACGTCAATGAAGACAATTGATACTGAAACAGGAGATAATATATACCCAATACATATTACTAACATAACTATTGTGGCTGCTGCTCAGTAAATAGTATGTTTCCTACAGCTATTCCAGCAGGTAAGAAAAGCTAAAGCACTGAAATTAAAAACTACTCTTTATTTGGAAGGAATACACAGTTTGAAACAACTTGTGGTGGGTTGACTGAGGCTGGATGCCAGGTGCTCACCAAAGCTGCTCTGTCATTCGCCTCCTCAGCTGGACAGGGCAGAGAAAATACAGTGAAAGGCTCAGAGAGATCACTCACCAGTTACCGTCATGGGCAAAACAGACTTGACTTGGACAAATTAGTATAATTTATTACAAACCAAATCAGAGCAAGGTAATGTGAAATAAACCCAAATCAATACCTTTCCCCACCCCTCCCTTCTTCCTGGGCTCAGCTTCACTCCTGATTTCTCTACCGCTTACTCCCAAACATCACAGGGGGATGGGGACTGGGATTATGGTCATTTCATCACACATTATCTCTGCCGCTCTTTGCCATGCAAACCCAACACACATACACTTTTTAAATAACTGAAAAGTAAGACAAGCCAAGCTGTGAAGTATGGTTACAGTCACATTAATAAAAATAATTAGAAATGCATATTAAAGGAAAGCCATTTTCCTCTGTTTGCCTTATTTTTTCCCCTGCACTTTTGAATGTCTTGTGCAGATTTGATAAATATTTTGATTTTTTGTTTGCTGCTTCTATATAGTTTTGAGTCATGCTGCTGCTCTGTTCTGAAGATGGGGACTTTTCCACATTGCCTGGTCCACCTACCCACCGCAGTACTCTTCAGTAAAAACATTTGTCTGGGATCATTCATTCAGGTACCTGTTTGCCCTTCCTCTAATGATGCCATGTATTCTGAACACAATGGGTGACTGAGAGAGGCTCAACAAAGCATTAGGAGTCAAAGAAATGTACCATATATGCTCCTACTCACCTGGTTGGTTGCAACATAGGTATAATGATTTAAATTTAAGGTTGGTCTTGAAGAATATAATAATAAGTGAACCAGTGACTGTGGTAAGGTTCAGCTATACTAATGCCAGAGATCTTTACAGAAATAGTGGTAAAATAATTCAGTCATGCCAGGATTCAGCTTCTGCCAAGGTTTTATTCCTCTAAAGCTGACATCAGAAGAGAAACCAATGTCTAAGAGATGCTGGGATGGAAAGGGTGGATTGTCAGTGGCTGTCAGCAGCAGGGAGATGTTCACCACACAAATGGAAGGAAGAGGCCAATGGAAGGAAACATTGTGGTAGGAATTCACTGAAAGTCGCAGGGAAAACTGTTAATTAGGTAATGATGGCATGCATAAGCTTCATTATTTTAATCTTTTCATCCAGACTAGTGGGATGAAAGTGTCTGTAGGGGCCTACCATAGTTGGACTTTAAGGACTGGCACATTTGTTGTAGAAAGAAAGTAGTTATCAGTTGAACTGTGTATTTTTGACCTTAAGAGTTACCCTCAAGAGACAAACAGGTGGTTAAAATTCACAGGGCATGAAGAATTACACTTTTATTCTTCCTACATACACACATGTATGACCAGAATCGAAAGTCTGGAAGTCATGCTATTCAACAAATATTTATTTCCCAGTAGCCATTCCTGTATTCAGTTTAATAAATTTGTTAAAGTTCTTTGTCTACAAGCTGTTTTTATAGGTTATTTCACATCGTTATTCTAAACCAGAGCAGCAATCCCCTTAGAGTCACTGGGCTGTATCTGATGTGGCCTTTTTTACATATGGCATTTCCAATCACTCTGGGTTTATAAACTATGGATTATTTTATTTATGTCCCAAGCAAGAGAACTCATTTAGTAGACTTACTTCCTCAACAAATGCTAAACTATTTCATTTCAACTCAGAGCAGCAGAATAATTTCCATTTCATTTTATCCTTACACAAATGTCATAACCTTTCATCTCATCACGATACATAAAACAAGAATTCAGTACTATCTTACATACATTTTACAAGTACTACATCCAGATCTATACTGGCAATATATCAGCCTAAATATTGAGCAATTAAGTCAACTTTCTCCTCTCCCTCCCCCACTGCAAATGATCTTTATAATGAAATGCATCCTTGTAACAATGCATTACCTGTTAGAAGAGGGTTGGATGAAGTCAGTCTAATTAAGCCTTTATAGGTGCTATTGCACACAACAACTAAAATTATACTAGCAACTATATCCTATAAGTTTTTATTCCTCTATTTTTATATTTTTCCTTCCCTGTGCATAGTGTTTGAAATAATCACACAAAAAGATGGCTTTGAAATGTGTTTAAGAAGTCTTACAAATAATATTTGTCAAGGAGATGCCAGGCAGTATAAGAATCTCACTGCTGGATGGCTGTGGCAGGGACACATCCTGTAATCCCATCTAAAAGACTGGCTTTCATTTTTTTGTTTCTGTGATGCCATAACATCTGGGTATTTTGCAAATATGTACAGTTATCTACTGGCTACCTATGAAAGCTAAGAGAAAGCTGGTATGTCATTCCAGTGGCAGGATGCTGGTGGTGTTTAGAAGAACGAGGGATGAAAACTTATCTTCTCCTGTCCTTTCCATAATCCACACTGCAGGGGCAGAGATGTACTGGAATACTGGTGAAGGACATAGCAACATATTACAGGTAGCACAAGTTGCATTAGAAAATCCACCATAAGAACAACCTAAGCAGCCCTGTACTCGGAGGGTAGCTCGGAGAAGGATTTATTTGCTTTGGCTTAGCAGAGCCAGTATGGTTAAGCATGAACTTACTAGATGTGGGTCAGAGCAGAGAGGTTTTTGTGATGCTGCCTCCAAGAGAAGAAGTGACTTAAAAACCTGGATATTGAGCAATGCATTTCTGAGACCCACCTGACTGTCTCTCTAGCCGCTGACTTAAATTTAGTACTACCAGTATGAAGATGAATGTAATAAAACCAGGCAGATTTATGTTTCTTGTGTATAACTGGGCACCTATTTCTAGGGTGCTGTATAGAACCCTGTGAGCTAATTCTTTGCAGAACTGGTATGAGTCTGCAGGGCTTATTAGCAGAGGCTCTATGCTGTGAGAAAGCAGCTAAATTGCTCCTGAATCTCAGATAGCTGGGAAGCAACTTTCTGCATTTACATAGAGTTGCCCTTAAGCAAAAGCAAGTGTGGAATGACCTTAGTTTCCCTACTTTCATAACCTGATAAATTGCCCATCAGAAAATAATAGTTTCTATATAAAGGTCCCTGTATCCAAGTTAATACTGAACCAATGTTCCTTTAAATTGCCTCTTGTGAAAAGGACTTCCTGTACTACATGTGTAATTATTTGGTAAACTTTCACATACTTGGAGGTCTGAAACTGTGTCTCTCTTGGAAACAAATGAGAAGTTCTTCTGTCTCAGAGAAGATGGATTGGTTCCTGTCGCTTTTAAACAGATGACATTTTAAAATTCAGCACTTTTCTCTCTGGAACAAAACTGGCAAGCTCATAAACATCCTCCACAATCTCTCATATTAGTACTTGCCTACAAAGGACTGATGTTTCTCTAGGGTTTTGATTTACTTTTTATTAAGAGGTTGTGCTACAAACCTGGGCCAGTGCTGACATGTTCCAGAACCTAAAGACACTAAAATAGCAGACAATGTCAGATGAAAGTGTCATTAACTGGCCGTTTAACAGCACTGTGTTGGCTTGAGCCTGGGACGTAATGAAGCTTTGCTCTTTGACACTTTCCAGATGGAATTCATGTTGGACTAACACCTCAAACTCAGTTCCATGTCAAATGTGAAGGACAAGCGAGAAGCCTTCCAGCAGATACTGTGGGGCCTTCTGAGTGATGGAGGGGTGTGTATCTGTTAGACAAATTATTCATTATCTGCTCTAAGACATCAAACAGAAGTCACATTTACCAGGGTAAACAATCTTTTGAATGCACTTGCTAGCTTGATGCCTTTCTTTCCACATAGTGAAAGAAGGGAGGAAACAATCAAAATTCTTCAAAAAGTAAATAATGTTCTGACAGGTTATAATATTGTAATACTTAACGGGTATATTACGGCTTTCTGAATCATTGAGCCTTGAGGTATTTATGTGCACTAACAGAAAAGTACCTCTCCGAAAGGAAAATGCTGAAGAGCATTACCATAATACAGAATGCACCAGGGACAGTACTACTTCCTGAAAAAGGCCAGTGTGTGTGAAAAAGAAACATCAAGAAAATGTAGCCGTGATGATGTTGGAGCAGTAATAGCTATGGAAACGATACTTTTTCAGAAGTAGCTGAGCAATATTCTGCATTTATATTGCAAACAAAGCCGCAGGACAGGCTTACAAGATTGGACGTATCTTTGTTTCATTAATGGAAAAATTGAACACTAGATTTTAAATTTTTTTTTTTGAAAGCTATGACAAGCTTGTGAAAAAGGGTGAGAACAGAAGTAAAATCAGCTTTCCTGTCTGGGCATTTTACGTGTAAAAATTTCAACACTTGTCACTGAGGGCAATAAAAGTCATGCTACCTTAGCAGTTTTTCAGTAGTTAAAGGAGAGGGGGAAGAAAAGTAAAGCTCTTACTAATGCACAGCCCTAAGAAGGAGACAAAGATCAGAGAATGGCTTTCCCCCGTTTTCATCATCAAAAACCTACTTCTAATTTTTACACATAGTGCTAAGTAGTAATATTTCAGAGCCATCATTCTTTCCCATGGTAACATCCCTTGATATTACAAGCAGTTAATTATGTCATTGCTGTGTGGTACACTATGTGGTTTATTTACGGAAGGAGATAAAACATTTAATGAAAGCATCTTTGAATATATGAACAAAATAAAAACTGCCGTTCCATCCCTCTGGTCTTTCCTCATGCTCTATGGAAAGAAAATGCAGTATTAGCAGATATCTGTTCAAAGCAACAGAAATACAATGTTCTTGGTAAAGAAATGTGATATCATTATGTGGCAAAGAGAAGAATCCTGCCCAAGTTTTTAATTAAACAAAATTATTTTCTAAAAAGATGTAATATAAAAATATACTTGGTATAATTGGATTTGATATAAATAGATTGTTAATTACTAGGGATTCAAAATGGAATAGATGACTTCACTGCTATTATGATTATTTCTGAGCTACAACACATGACATCTCTTTCATGAAGTAACTGTCCCTGACTGTCATCAGGATCCCCCTTGTAAGGGAAAGAACCTGAGGAAAGACAGGCAAAAAATTCTGAATTGTTTCACTAGAAGGTGCAAAAAGAACATTCTATAATTGTTTGACATGCTGATTTATAGTGCCAATTGAATAATTATGTGGCAAACAGCCACTGGATATGCATTTTTATAGGCTTGAATTAATACTGTTTTGTTAAAAAGTGACCAGTAAATATAAAGCAGTCAATACAGGAAAAAAGAATATTAGTTAAGGAATAATGTCTGAAAAAACTTTAAAAATCTCAATCTAAAAAAAGTGTTGGTCTTTTGTTTCAAAATAAGAATCTTAAATTTAATACAACTTAAAAAGCAGGCCTTAAAGACTGATTTACAATTCTTTTAGATGTTGTCTAACTCTTTGTTAAAGGAATTAGTTCTGGAAGGGTCCTCCAATTTTACATATCAGTATGTTTTTATCAATATGATGGTTAAGTCTGCAGTTAGAGTGGTAGAAGAAAACAGAGTACACTGCAGAGTCACCTAAAGTATTCAGCTAAAAAGCCAAATGGCCAGAGGTGAATTTTAATATATGCAGAGAACACATACAGAAATAAACATATCCTGATTTTATCTACAGGATAAAATCCTCTGTTTAGAAAGCTGCAATTCACCACATTTTAAAGGCCATAATGGATTATCACCTCAACATATCATTGTATCAGAGAGCATTAATGCGATGCTGCATTAGAAATGTTTAGAAAGAGGAACGGCACATAAGAGTAGAGAGATGACCTTCCCTTTGCTACGTAACCACTTTGCTGGTGCAGCATATCCTGATTAACCCACTTCAAAAGGTGTATGAAAACCCTGAAGAATTCAAAGGAAGACCACAAAAATGATTAAGTCTAAAAAGCAATCCATATAAAATGGTTGTGAAAGTGTCATACCTAGCAAAGACAGTGTCGAGAGATTGCTTAATCACCGTGTATAGGTAAATTAAACGAGGATTTTCAACCTTGCTATCAAGAATGCTACAAGTGCCAAATGCTGGGTGATGAAGTCAGAAAAATTCAGCCTCACAGGAAGAAATAATATCCTTGAAGTTCAGTGTCCTGACAGATTACAAGAGGAGTGATATAACTCATCATTATCTATTCTGTGGTTTCTGAAATGAAGCAATTTTCATGAGTAGGAGATACCCGGGGAAGAATCAGACTGGGTGCAGTAGCAGCCCCTGCTTTTCCTGTAAGCCCCTACTTTTCCCTTAACCCAGAAATTAGCAGATATGGTCTGAGTTTTATTTTGCGGCCATTCTCTGAAGCTCCAAGCAGTGGATGGACACTGAAAGGGGTGTTCTGTAGTGCTATAGAGAACCTGTTTTCTTGGACATACTTTCTTGCTGGCATGTGCTGCTAGGATCACCAAGATGAATGTGATGGACAGATTTCAGATCAGAAGGGATTTTGCACAGGTCAGACCAGCAAGAATCCCGGCAGCTTTTTTTCCTGTCTCCTGGGGATACCCAACCTCATCATTTTGCTACAAGCACAGAAGCTGTGAAGGTTGGTGGTATTTCAGGCGCTCTTGTGCTCTGTTTATCGTGCATAACTGTTAATCTCTATAGGATTTCAACACATTAGTGTAACCCAAATTTACAAAGTTAATAGCCCATGATGTTGACAAGACATGCAGGAATATTGTGAAGAAGTACAGGGAGTGGGACTTCGAAGAAACTAGGCTGGAAGACTCTGAGAGCACTACAGGGGTGCCACGATGCACCTGGTGCACCCCTGCAGCCAAAGCTGTACAGGGGATGGATTTCCCTGTCCTGTGAGGGTAACAAATCACTCCACAATGCTCTTGGGAGGCTACTGGCCCTAAATGTTTTTGTTTCTAATGTATTTAGGAAAAAGAACGCGACACAGGGCTATTATCACAAATCTTTTGCTTTCATTTCATGGATCCAATGCCAAAGGGCAGAGTACTGCAAGTGTTTTTGTCTGGGATTACTCTGATCTCTTGCCCAGAGCCATAGCTGGTGAAATGCTTATGCCTGTACTTGAACTGATGCCCTTGCTAAATGCTCCTTGTCTTCTTTCCTACAGGAAAGAAATTTCAGCTTTTCTTCTTGACACAGTAATCTTTCCCCCATCATTTCAGTAGGTAATAATTTATCCTTTATCTCACCATTGCTCATATACCCTCACAGAAGCGATACAATACATCGGACGAAAGCTGGTGGGGTTAGAGGTTTGCACTCAGCTTTTGAAGACCGCGATTCCAAACTTCTAAATACCACAGTATTTATAGCTTTTCCTAGGCTCATAACAGTGGCTACTAAAAAACTCACATAAAAGAAAATGAAAATGCAAGTATAATATGGCTTTCACATCTGATATTTTTAGACCTCAGGCAAACTTAGGTACCATATGCTTAGTTTACCCACTGAAATATTAAACCAAAATTTATTTTGCTTAGATGTTGCAGGCTATAAATAAACTGTAAAATTATTGCAGTTGTGCCCTGATTTCTTAACAACAGCGCTTTTTCACATAACTAAATATACTAACTTTTGGAGTTCAGTTCAGCACAGTTGAAAAATGCAAACCGTAGCGAAACATACTTACACCTGAATTGATTGAAGCTTTTTGTCTACTTTCTCTGATTTGTTTTGGCAATATGTAAGCTGAACTTTAAATTGGACTCTTTGCTGATTCTGTTCTCAATGTATAGACTTCCATCTTACTACATTTCTCAAGGTCTGAGTAAAATAGTACGAACTAGCCAGCCTATAGTAACACATTTTTACATACTGAAGGTGATCAGCATAGATTGTGAAGACGCTACACCTAATGAAAGTGTATGAATTTTATACAACTATGACTGCTCTCATTGAGTGTCACTCTGGGACTGCTGAACTGCAGACAGGCTTAGAGAGTGTAAGCTCACATGCTGTGAACTCCAACATGTCTCTTACAGCACAAGAAATCTTAGGAACAAAGAGCATCTGCGCCAAAATCCATCTACTCTTTCTTTTAGGATCATCTGTAGGTATCATATTCCCAAATATAAAAGTATGACAACATAAAGATACAGTAGTCGGAAGCATCTGATAGAACAACTGGGTACATCAATTCCATCTTTTCACAGTGTCTAAAATAATACAGACTGCACTATGTAAATATTATTTTAGTCCTAATACAAGCATGAAAAGAACCTTTGCAAAGATTTACAGGTTAATACAGGGTACTGCACTTACCAAGATGTGTGTTCATCATCTTTGCACAGTATTTGCACATGGCTTCCAAGTCATTTAGTTGTCCCTGTAGAAATGAAATCTGGGCCTCCAATTCTTCCTCCTGCAATTAAGAGGTTATTAGCATTAAAAAGCACCTTTTTATGGTACACAGTAAAATTCGTAAGCTAACCCTTGACAAGTTTAGACATCTTCTAACTTTTCCTATTCCTTTGTTCTTGAGATAATTTTGGAAAGGAAGAGAGTCATCTTCCAAGCATTTATGAAAAAAATTTAATTTTTTTTTGTCATTTCGTGAAATAGGGTTTGGTTTTAATGTTTCAGTGTTTATTAATGCTACCCTTTTACCTTCTAAAGAGTCTAATAAAAGTCTGCCTACATTAATCCATTCATATTTCTTTTACAGATTTCCTACCTGGTTTTGATTGTGCAAAGATAGTGCCAGAGCAATATCTAAAAACCTCACCAAATGAGAAGCATTCTCATTTCTAGCAGAGTAATTTCCACAGCAATTCCTTTTTTTTTTTTTCTTTTAAATTTCAAGGCATGTATTTCATGACACTTAATACCATACCTCAAGGATGCATTGCTGACACATATTTTGTCATGTTTACTTGTGTAACACATCATGGTCTCTCTGTATAAAAAAACCTGCCCAGCCAACTGCAATTCTACCAACACCTTATGTAATATTTAGGCAAAAAACTATTTTCAGCTCACATACTATAAAGCAGTTACTCTAAATTATTAAGTTACATGTAATAAATAGACATCAAGTGTAGTTTAAAATATGAATTTAAAAAAATAAATTATCAATTTTAAGGCCAAGGAAAAACATTATCTAGCCACATGCCCCTTATAAGCAATGGGAACTGTCTCAGCTAAGAACTTCTCTTTGAAGTTTCTTTGCCAGTTTACAATGCACGCAGAATTGACTTTGAAGACCATTCTGCAGAGAAAATTCACTTCTTTATTAAAATTCCTTCAAAGCTTAGTCACATACAGTATTAAGTAGTTTTTTGTTTGTTTAAGTATGCAATTGAATTCAAGCAGATTAAGGCAAAGTAACTTTTTAGCCTCCTATTTTTCTCAGGAGTATTGCAGCTCTTTTATGCTCATGCTTGATGGAGACTGCTGAACATTACAGTAGGAATTGCGTTTCAAAGGAAAAAAATCCAAAACTGATCAGCAATAATAAAGTAAATGAATCAATCATGACTTAAAGGTACAAGTGATCTTAATCTCCATCAGAAACTGAGAGGAAACTTCGCAGTAATATAGCATATATCCAAAAGCAATTGATAAATAAAAAGAAATTTAACTGTAGCATTTTGCAAGATCTGCCAATATCACATTTTCCCTACATGCTTTTTCCTCACATTTGCAATCTACAGACATTAAGCATTTTTTCTTTGCTATTTCCTTAAATAAATATACCCTTACCTTACTTTACACAATCTGATATTTTGACTGCTTAAGCCTTAAAGGGATTGATTCTATATTGCCAATTTTTACTTGCTGAAAGGCTAACCTCCTTCAAAGTCTGCGGCTCTGTCACAGCCTATACAAGCCTATTTACATTCCTATTTCTATTCAAGCAATGTCCCTGCAGAAGACCTTTTCCTAGTACATACAGATAGTGATTGCAAGAAATAACCTACCATAAATTTTAAATTGGCAGTGCACTGCAAGTGCAGCTGTAAGATAGGGAAAGGTGACAATATTTGAGTATTTTACTATAAAAGTAACATAATCAAATTCTAAAATCATTAGCCAGTACCTGAAACTCAATTCAAGTGAATAAGCAAATTTAACTTCTGCTAATAAATATTTCCATGTTGCCAAGACTATTTTTTTTCTCATTCATGGATCAGACTGCAGTAAATATATTTAAATATGCTTTTGGACAGCTCTGTTCACTTGGACAGATTCTGAAACTAACCTTTTCCACTGTACACCAGTACCTCTTCATTTGGTAAGTGAGACCTGTGCTGAGTAAACTACATTCACCTCGTTAGGGTCCAGGAAGGGGATCAGAAACGTTCAGCAGGCCCAGCACTCACAAAGGAGGATGCTGTGGCCAGGAACTCACAGACGGTGCAAGAGGTTTCCTGCCAAGTGGGAACTCTTGCATGAGGCTGAGTGAATGCACTTGGGAGTTCCTCACTTAACCTGGCACCCTCAGGAAGGGCACCAGGGAGCACTGCCAGAGATGTGCAAATAAGCAACACTTCACTTGGCACTTGATACACAAGAGACCCAGATGTGCTGTTTGCATACGATGACAACACCCAAATGGTGACGACTTGCTATGAGACGTATCCTGCCCCTGCTGTCACCAGCAGTGCTGTGGCATTCTCTGTGCAGATGGACCCTTGAGGGTGACCTCCCTAGAGGGAGGTTTGCTCTGTTGTAATTGCCACAGCAGCAGGTGAAGTGCTGCAAGAAGGGGCAAGTGTGTTTTATTGCATTAGGGGGTGACAAACTGATGATTGACAGGATCTTTCAAGGTGCAGAAGCTTATACAACAGACAGGGAAGGGGTAACCAAGGCAAGACACAGTGGGAAGAAGACATGGTGGCAAAATGAAGTTGTGGATGCCCTCCATAAAAAATTGTGGATGAGGCTTTGACAAACCTGATCTAGTGGGAGGTGTCCCTGCCCACGGCAGTGGAGTTGGAACTAGATGATCTTTAAGGTCCCTCCCAACCTAAACCATTCTATGATTCTGTGAAAGCTTGTGACTTCTGGCAGCAGGGGGCCCAGGTGGCAGAGAGGAAGAACAAGCTCCTTCTGAGGAAGAATCCAGGCTGGACACTGTATCTAAGCACACCAAGAGAAAGTGATGTGTGACAGTGAATGGTGGGTGACTCTCTTCCAGCAAGACTCATTGACAAGACAGTTTTCTTGCTTGCATGGAGCCTCAATTTGTGGCACTGTTGAAAAACTGTTTGGGGTCACCTAATGTTCTGACTTTATTTCTGCTTATTCATGCATATACCAATGACATAGTGATGTGACACCATTTCATGTCAAAAGTGACTGTAGGGCTCCTAAGCAAGGATGAAGGGGACAGGAAACACCAATTAGAGTGGTGTTCCTCCTTAATCCTATGGTAAAAGGGAAAAGCCTGGATAGCAGCACACCACATATGGCTATGTATTTGGTGGTGCTAGCCAGGCTTCAGCTATTGCTTGTGGCACCCAATATAATGAGGAAAGACAACTTAGAGAATAGGTCTACATAGCAAAGAGAGAGAAGAACAACTTTGTGAACAGACTTGCAAGGACTTTGTCACTGAACAGGGTCCTAACCCAGAAATAATGAGGAAGTAGCACACAAGGACAAGGTATGCAGAAGGTCCACTTAGCTGAGTAAGGAGTTCTAAATGAAGTAAAATGGGAAAAGCACATATGGAGATGGAAATGGAGAGGACATATGTGGAAACAATGACTGGAAACAAAGGACAAGCACACAATCATTGTTTGGGCACAGGAACAAAGCAAGGAAGTACAAAACCCATCTGGAGCTGAAATAAATTGGGGACATTAATGGGTAACAAGAAGGAATTTTACAAGTATGAGCAGCACAAGGAGGTTCAAAGAAAATGTAGGTCTATTGCTTACTAGAGGGACATAATGACAGATGACACAGAAAAGGCTGCAGCACACAATACCATTTTTGTCTCTTGTTTTTTAGGCCAAGTTTGCTCCCAGACCTCTGCAGGTACAGTTTTGGAAGGAGAGGGATGGCTAAGAGGGGTGCGGCCGTGGTGGTGGGGCAATAGGTTGGTGAATACGTCAAGAAGCAGTATGTGTTCAAATATAATGGGGCCACATGGGATACATCCATGGGGGCTGAAAGAGATGATAATGTGATTACATCACCACTGGCTATCATCCATAAAAAATTACTGCTATTACAGGACATCCTTGATGACTGAGAAATGTTAATTTCACAGCCATATGTAAAATCAGAAAAGAGGGAGATCATCAGAAAAGTGAGAATAAGGATCTAAGAAATTATATGATGGCTGTCCTCACCTTAGTCCTTGGAAAAACCGTAGAGCATGTCCTCTTGGAATCAATTTCCAACATGTAAAGGACAAGACAATAATCAAGAAAAGTCAACAAAGATTTACCAAGAGCAAATCATGCCTTACTAGTCTGGTTGCCCACTATGATGAAATGACTGGCCATGCAGATGAAGGGAGAGGAGTGAATGCAATATATTTTTACTTTAGTTGAGCTTTGGATACTTATCTTTAAAAGCATTATCATTTATAGTAAGAGGTAGTAAGGACTGAATGAAAAGATTGTATGTGGCCTGGAAATTGATCAGACTGCAAGCTCAAAGAGTCAATGGCTTGATGTCCAGTTGGATGGTTGGAAATGAGCATGGTAACAAGTGGACTGCTATGAAGATATTGTTCAGAATCTTCATCAACAGCTCATATGAGGAGAGAGAATGTACGCTCAGTAGGTTTTCAGATGATGTGAAATTGGGAGATGTGGCTGCCATGCTGACCAGAAACAGAAAAACTGTTACTACCACCAGAAACAGAAACACCCAGAGACACTGGAAGCCCAGACAAAAGAAACCTTTTGAAGGTTTCTGTTTTAGAAACGTCAATAAGTGAAAAACTCTGCACCTGAGGAGAAACAAACCCAATGCACCAATACAGGCAAGGGAGGAACTTGCTATTTGTTAGGCCTGATGAAAATGATCTGGAGGCTATAGTGGCTGCAGAGCTGAATATGAACTAACAAAGTGCTCTCGTTATGAATAGTTTAAACAGTGCACTGGGCTACATACAGGAGGAATGTGGTCAGCAGATCCAGGAAAATTACTATGGACTACTCAGTGCTCATGAGCCTATCACCTTGAATACCATTTTGGCCTCCATTTCAAGGATGTTGAGAAACTGGAGAGGGTCCAGTGCAGGGCTACTGTGACAGTTACAGGTCTAGAGGACAGGCTGAGGGAGCTTCTTTATTTTGGTGATGATGAAGCTAAGGGGAATCTGCTGGGAGCCTGCAACTTCTTGGAGCCACAAATATGATGTAATCAAACTCTTCTCAGCAGTGGCAGATAATATAGGATGGATCATGGCCAAAAAACTGTCCCTCAGAAGGTTCAAATTGGCCATTAGGAAAGTATTCTTCATTAGAAGAGCTGTGCAGCACTGGAAGAGGTTACTCATAGAAGTTTCTGTTCAAATCACTGACCTCATCCAATGTTACCTGCTTCAAGTAGTAGTTTCAGTAGGGGTCACTTCTAACCAACATTTCTAAGACTAATCTTTCACAGTATCTTTTTAAACTTGTTCTGCAAATTATGGATGTTTGATGTAAAGGTAAGCAGCAAAATCACAAACCTCCTCAGAAAGAAACAATTTTCTTTCAGTATTCTTAAGTAACATTCTTTAGCAGTAGAATGTTGCAGCAGATGAAACAACTGATTTATGGCCAGCATTGGGCAGATGCTCTCAATTCTTGTCCAGAGAGTATTCACTGTGCTTTTCTCTAAGTGCCAATTTTTGTGTTTCATTGTACAGAGACACTGAGTATCCCGGATACCATTTTGATTTTGTGTACCAATGGCAGGGGTGATATGATCCCTCTTACACATGACCACAGACTTATAAATTCTTTGAACAGAACAAACGTAAGTCAAGAGAAAAATATTATAGTTTGTGTTTCTTTGAGAAACTGTCCTTTCAGACGACAGGAACAGAAACATGTGAACAGTGGTCCAAACTCATTCAGCTGCTGACCTCAAAGGTTAACCAGTTGACCACCAAATAAAAATCAATCATTTAAATAACTAACCAAAATAAAAAAAAATCATCGTCAACTACCAAAGAACATGTCTCATAAAGCCTTTAAGTTAAACTTTTACTAATATTGGGAACTGTGTTATAAGGAACAAAAACAAATCAAGCAGCAAATCAAACAAAAGAATCACTGCATTAGACAAGGGAGACCAAGATGTGCACATTTAATGATGCAATCGTGCAGAAAGCCAACTAACTAATACTTTCTGAAAATTTAGCACAAGCATCCTCATAGAACTTTTCCACACCTTCAACTTTTCAGATGATGTAGAGCCTTACAGATGATAAGTTACATCTTGAATTGAATATGAGAATGAAAAAGAAGCAGATTATTTGTGATGGAACATTGACTTACATTTCACTACCAATGTAAAGCAGGCTAGTATATGTGCGTTTCCAGTCAAAGCAAGACTCTATTTGAGTACCTCCATATACACATCTCCAACTAGTTTCCTTGTTATTGCAATTCTGAATTTGCAAAAAAACTCGACTTACATTTATGTTTCTCATATTTGTCTTTCTTCTTATCCACATCCAGAACTTTGCTTACATTGTTACATTTCCTTTTTTCTTTAGCCATGAAAGCTGATTCTTTTATGATTAATTATTTGCCATTTCTTTGCTGTTTTTTTCCCATTCCATACAGTTTTGGTGCTCTCCATTTATCCAAAGTTCGCACTTCCCTTTTTATCACCTTTCCTATCTTCTCACCTTTACAAAGACAGTCATGGAAATAATTTTTTTATATCCTTCCTTCTCTCCTGAGCTCAAAATAAGATCAGCAATACCTCTACTATACTCCGTTTTTCATCAAATTTTACTATTTCAGAAAAACAGCTGTGACTCACTGAAAGTGGTCAGCACCTTCAAGAACACATTACAGAAAGTTTTACAGTTTTGACATTGTAATTCTATCCTTCTACAGCTCATCACTTTACAAGCTGCAATAAGGTTTGTGGACATGGGTAAGGGCACTGGAATTTAGCATCCTACACAAGCCAAGGTCTAAAGAAATAAAGTTTTGGCAGAAGCCACTCTTTCTCAATCTTGTTTTTATCAGTTTAAACAAGTTTTCTCCCAAATACATGACATGTAGCTTAACACAGATGTATAAGGGCTGGAAAACAGGAAATATGAATGTACAAAATCAGGACTGTACTGTCTTTCTTTCATACTAACAATTAATTTTCAGTCTTATTGTTCAGGAAATGAAAGAAAAATTGTATTTTTGTCTGTTTTACTCATGTAGAAATTCAAGGAAGAGTAAACTCTGTTGCCAAAGGCTTACAACAATGTATGTCCAAGCACTTCATTGATGAACACTCAGAACAGCAAAACTCCATTCATCTTAAAGCTAAATCCTTCTGAATATGAATTAACTTGGCAGCACTATCAAGAGTTAAACACAGCAGAAAAGAAACTACCTTCAAAAAGTTGAGAATTTAAAGGTATTTAAGGTTGTTTTAGCAATAATGCTGCAATTAAAACCATAACACAAAACAGTGACAGAAGTGCACTGGAGGCACAGCCTGCTCTTCCTGGCATCATGGCTGACGCTGGTCAATGATGAGTTGGGTAAAGTGTAAGGAAAAAAGTATGTCATGATGTACACATGTAACGTTGTTGCCTAGGATACTCTCCCAGATTACACAGATTTGTAGATCAGGGATTTCTTGAACTAGAGGTGGGGTTTTTTTGTAATTAATTGCCCTTGGACTTTTCCTGTTTTAATTTGCCCAGTCACAATTTTAATTCTTTCAGTATTCCCAGTAAGAGCCCTAAGGAAACATCCTCTGAGCTCTTGGCAAATTGGCAGGGTAAATTAGAAAATAATTCTGATGAGGTATTGAAACATTTAGAGGAAAATAATGGGAAAAATGAGATTGATGCAGGGAAACCCTGAAGCCAGGGACTTGCTAAGGCTCTTACCAGTACTTAAGTGCTTATTCATAAAATATACACATAGAGTACACCTTTCGGATATTGCTGGCATTTTACATGTCAACCAAGATTCAGGCATATGGCATAAATTGCCTTCATATTTAATTTTATGCAAATTTCCCCAGAGTAAAAAGCCATAGTTACTGTTTCCATTTTCTGAGAATTCATTTAGTTTTCATTTTTTAATCTGTCAATTAAATATAATACTTAACCTTTTAATCTTGAATCCCTGACAGCTGAATGTTGCCTGACACCCCCATAATTTTTATATGATCTATGCCAGCCACAGAATAGTCTACAGCATATGCTGACATTTAAATCATAAACCACTGTTTTGAATGATGAATTACATACATGCAGTTTAAAACAAAAAATTTAATTTACTAATTTGACTTATCTAATTGTTTCACTCATGGCCCCTCATCAAGACCAAGACCTCACTCTGCTGGGTGCCGTACAAACATGAGGAAAAAACCCGCTTCCCTAAAGGACTTAAGAGTGTAAGCCAAGAGAAAACAGATGGCTGCAGACACACATATGGGGAGGACATGGAAACAATATGGCTATATTAGTCAGCCTTATAGACATGACTTCAGCATGTTAGCAACCAAACTGTTGTCAATGGAAAGGTGGAATTTTTAGGAGAGTTTTCATAAGGCATTTGCTTTGCAGATGTTTAAAGAAAGTTTCTTCTACAGGGAAAGGGTTATAGAATAGTTAGATACATATTCACCAAGTATACCAGAGTGAGGGACAGAATATATATTGTCACTTTTACACTGAGAACTTCGCTACTTGTGAAGTGTTTGAACAAATTTGAATTATTGGGAAGACACAAAGGAGTTTAGATACTGCCATCAGATATTAATTCCTGCAAAAGGAGAGGTTATGTACTGACTTCCTGTGCTGAAACACTACCTGACAATATTTCTGTGTCCCTGTGCTAGCTAATGTATATCCATGCTTAATATATTTCCAAATACACCTTACTTGTGGTTTGTGGTCTTGAAACTTTCACAACTGCCATTTTTTTTTATTATTCTGAAGATCCTTTTATCAATGTTGAATATTTTAAGCAGAGTAACTTCAGATAAACCCTACAAACATATATTTTGTTCCTTTGGACTGCATGCACAGTAAACTTCAGTGATATTTTTATTTTTCACCATTTGAACTCAGACTGCTACTATAATCCCAGGACAATATAAGGTAGCTTAAGTAGGAATGTCTGTCTTCTTTTTAAACTCTCTCACAATTTCACTGTGGAGTGCTGGTAGGCATAGTTGCTCAGAGTAGCAAACAAGACATCATACTTGCTGATAGTTATGTACTTCAATACTTTCCTAGATCAGAACCCTTAAAGCAAAAACAGGTTCTCTGTCAGATTAATAAAGGAAATGGTGGTGCAGCAATCCACCTTAAAAAAAGGATAAGGGGAATACAAAACTTATGGAAGCATACTTTTCCTTTTCTCCCTTTTCTCCTATGCCTTATTATTATTTTGACTTGTTGTTTTCGAACACAGAAATTCTGTTCTCTGATAGTACTGTATGTCTCACAATACTTCAGGGGACATCAGAGTAAGCACAAATGAATTAAGTAAAATATAATCCTAGAAGTCTAGTTCAAAAGGCAGTGCTGTCAAAGTTAAAACATTTCAGGGCACAATGCATCCTCTTCTGCTCAAGGAAGTAAATTCAGAAGAATAATTACCTATTTTAAAACCTGAAACAGAACTTCCACTGCATAATCTTAATAAGCATATGCCAGTGACAACTCTCTGAAAGGGGTGTCTGAGAAAAATAAGAAAATAAAATGAAGGATGAAAAAAAGGTCAACAAAATATGCATTTTGATTCCTAGGAGTCAAACTAAATCAGATTATGTACCAATGCTGGAAAAAAAAATATAATAAATTAGGTTTGGAGAGCTCTGATTGAAAAGAAGTATCAAAAACAAGAAAGGAATTTTATAATATAGATAAAAATGTTCAACCAGGATGAGACCAAGATGAATTTGCCAATAAATTAAAATGCTAGAAGCCATTCACCTGCAAAGCACATATTTTTGGGCATTACTACAATCCTGACTTTCTCTGTGTGCTTTCAGAAACAACACAGAAAGGGATGGCATCACACATACTTTCCCATGTTATGCACATGTAAACAGAACCAAGAGATTATTGGTAAAGGAATAAATGAATAAATAAAAAATTCAGCCTTTGTGTACTTAACAGCCTTCCTCCCCCCAAACAGTGAACAAAACCCAACAAAACTGAAAGGGTTGTAACTCTGATTCAGAATAGTCAATGACCTCTTCCAACATTCAAATTTCTGACACTCTAAATTTAGCATTGTTCAAGGAGACCCACACTTTCTAATGCAAGAAAAAATGTTGTTAAATTTGAAAATGGGTGAAATATATATATATGTATATTTTAATACATTATGTATCTGTAGCTTTTCTGAAATATAAGAAATAAGAATTCATGGTCAGCTGTTGTTCCTCTTCTTCCAAACTAGAATAACTTTCTATTCCTCCTCCTTGCCCTCCAGTTTTATAAGGACAGCAAGGGAAAAAATATTTATAATCAATATTTGTTTATAATCTCTAAGAAGATGAGTGACTTTAAGGCAAAATATCTTTTTCATTGCGTTGATGTATAATTATCTATTTATTTGATTTATTGTCTCCTAAAACAAAGCTAAAAATATTTATCTACAGTGACATTTGGAAGAAAGCGAAAGATGGAGTCTCAGAGGATCTCCCTAGCCTGCTGATAGATCCACTTCATTTCAATTAAAATTCTGAAAATAGTTGAAACTCTGGCTCACAGCTTCTAAACACCAGATCCTGCTGTTGAATTTCCATCTTAAACAGTTCAAAGTAAATTTGCCAATGTCATGCTGTTGGAATCTGCTTAGTTTGCCACATCTCACCTTGCCTGGAGACATTAGTGGCAAAAGACCATGGGCTTGGATGTTTTCCACAGCAGCTCCCACTGTCAAACCTATTACTGGAACAGCTTCCAGGTGCACCAGCCCCACTTTCACAGTGCTAGAAACCAGCAACTGTGGTATTGGAGCAAGAGCAGGGCTTGTTTTCATCTAACCCGGATGCATTTTCCTCTTAAAAATACATCATTCCTATGATCAGACAATCTTTCCTTGGCAGGAAGATGGAGAAGGGTAAACATGAATACTGGAGAAAGCTCTTACCTAGAGACAAATAAAGTGGACAAGACAAGGGGGATGTATCTACCTGCTGCCTGCACAAGTCCTTCTGATGGCACTGTCATGTGGGACTGCTAAAAGACAGTTTAAAACCAAAACCTATGAAAAGTTAGAAGATCTATTGAATGCAAAACATTTTGCATAGCTGATTGTGGATGAGTAGGCACTGAACAACTGAGAAAATCGGTAGTGTTTCTGGTAAGGGAACAGATAAGAACAGAAAGAGATGTTCTTATAGAACAGGATAGAAATTATCCCTTTGAACCGAAATGGTGATAAAAGATTTCTCTCAGTGCTTCTGTTGACATTGTTGACCTAATCACATTGGAATGTCTTCAAAAATGATAAAACTGAGATATTATTTTGGGTGGTATGACTGTAAGTATTTTGGAAATAGCTATAAATAAACACATAGGTGAATGAAAATCCCACTTCCTCCATTATGTTTCAGTATCGTGTCTGATGGGCTTTCTGCCTCTCCAGTACACACATTGCTGGCCTGGCCTTTATGACTGCTGAAGTGTCCATTACAGCAAATGTAAAAGAAATGTGAACAGAGGAAAAACCCCCACCACTTGGATTTTAGAGCTCTCTGAAATACTGCATTAAGTATTCCTGAATGCATATGGATATGCATATGTAATCATTAATATATAGATATTCTGCAATGAATAAAGTTAATTTCCATGCTTCAATATTATATTACTAAAGAATTTGGTTAAACGTTATTGATATGGTTGGTCAGGTGTGATGTATTTATGTAATTATGCTTCTTAATTTTGCTGCCTGAATAAGCATTTTAATATACAGACAGTTCAACATACACACAGCCCTTGATGAATGACTTTTAAAGTATATACTTTTTTAAACTCATATTCAGTTAAAGTTTTTTTAAGCATCAGTTGCAAAAACATTTCACTAATCCCTTTATTCAGGCTGCATGTACTTGACCTTTGATATGATTCCTAACATGACACATGAGGACACAGACAAGAGCAGCATCTTATTATTTAGGGGTTTTAGAATCTCTGATTACATTGTTGAGTTTAAGGAGGGTAAAACTTAAGTATAGTGATTATGCAGAGACTGTAAATATACACTATTTATACTACATTGTTAAAAGAAAACAAACACGAGTTTTGCTGTTTTTATAGGGAATGATTTGATTTAACCAAACACAGAAAAACATAAGAATAAAGCTATTAAACTTATACCTACAATTTATTTCAGTGGGAAAAAATCTCCCAAACAGAAACCCTTTCTGCTCAAAAAAACCCCTCCAATTAAAACAATAGCATGACTTAGAGAGATGTTTCTCATCCCTGTGCATGTTTTTGTTGAGAGTTCACTACAGGTCTCTCAGCTCTTCACATAAATGGGCAGTAATTTTGTGGTGTTATCTTAAAAGAGCAGGATGAAGGGATGAGATTTCCACTGAAAAGGAAAAAAAGGGCAGCTCAAACCATCAACATTGATCCTCAGATGTATCTTCCCTTGCCACTGGGATGCTGAAACATTAACTTCATGATTAATGTATGGAAAGAGGATGCACTGAGCAAGTCCTGTACCTGCTGCTGGTAACACAATTGCTGTGAAGGATCATACTTCTTGGCTTCTAACTCACTTTCATTCTTTTGTAAACATCATTGCTGACAGTCTCATTCATTCATGACTTTGGCATTTTTTAAATTCTCTGTGACAGTTTTAAATGCCGGTCCAAGCATAAGAAGTTCTTACTGCCTTCTATCAAATTATATCATTCTAACTTGCTTCTGTGCTGAAGTTACTGGCAAGTATAATTCAGCTGCACGTATCTGAATCTCTTGCACCAGAGAAAGACAACAGTTTACACTGAAATTTTAAAAATCTTCCAAATAGCCCCACAGATCTGTTCTGTATACATGTTTATTGCTCATAATATGACAGAAAAAGCACTGCAGAGCCACTTGGGTTTTTATTCATCTTCTTCTCTAAGCAATTAACTTCTTGTTTTTATCACTATACAGTTTCTTTTCCCTGAAATGAATCACTCCAAAAAAGATAAAGAGCAATAGGATTCAAAGCTGCCACTCATGAATACAGCTGTCGTTTTACTAAATTATATGAAACTTGTAAGTATTTCTAATAAAAAACTCTAAAAGGCAGCTTATTTTTCTTTGTACTGTTTTCAGCTCTTTCGTTTGAGTCACAGCATGTTGTGGGAGCCTGAGGAAGGCAACTGAGAAAAGAATCTCACTTCCAAAATATCTCAGAGGTTTTTCTATGAACTCTGTTCATGTGACCTGGCAGCATCTCAGGCTTAATATTCATCTATCCCTAAAATCAGACAAGCACTGAAGTACTAAGAAACTTGCATTTTTCAGGTGTCTGATTTGGCCTATCACATCAGAATAAGAAAGACAAATGCCATACAGTATTAACTGCAGTTAAAGGTTAAGGAACTGAAGTTCATTAAACATAATGGCACTGAGAACAATCACCATGTCTTTAACTTTAGGCCTAACAAATCCAAAATGCTGAACAGACAATGGGCAGTTGTACACAGATGCTAACTTATTCTGGGCAAATTTTATGATGCTTAACTAAAAAATAACATTTCATCATAGCATTTGTATTTCCAAATGAGTGTTTGGCATTGCTAAGTATGGACTGACAAACAGTTTGCTTAAAAGCTCTTAAAAAAATCTTAAAAAAAATAGTCAGGGAAAAGATGCATGGGAATAAAAAAAAAGCCTCCAAGATGTGTACCATGCATAAAAGACCTGCTCTTCTTCAAAGGAATTTCTGCACACATGATTTTATTTTGTGTAGTTGTCTAGTCTACATTTTATTATCCCTTTGATTTTTGTATACAACTTCTACTTGAGCAACACTGTCAAGCTTGTATGCTTAAAATCAGCTTCCTAAATCAGTAGAGCAGGTACCTATTTAATTGAAAGTAATGGCATTCATTAGTTTTCTAACCTGTAGGGATACTCATATCTAACTTCAAATCAGTCAGACCAGCTATGTAAATCACAGACAGTACCAGTTGTTTCTACCTGCTTGTGGGGACAATAGCATATGTTGTCGAATCTGATTTAATTAAAAAGTCTGTGCAATCAAAACCAGCATGAGGCATGACACTTTTGTTCCTCATTTTTTTCCAAGAAATGAGGATTCTGACTGATCATGTTTGTAATTATTTTAGCAGAGAAAATAAACTGCTCCAGACCTGCCTTAGAAATGTTTCCTTCTTGGGAATTTTTTAACTGACATATCTTCCAAATGGATAATTTGATTTTTTCTTAACTTGAAACCTTTTATTAAAATACACAATTTCTCCAGTCAAAACCATTTTTCTCCTGTGTTTTTTAAATGAAAGTTTTAAAAAATGCTTATATTGTCAGACTCAAACTTCCCTCTCTGGCACATCACTGTGGCTGAAAGCATTTTGCAGAATATTCTGTCGAAAATTGACATCAGTCAACCATATTTTCTACAATCAACATCTAAGCAGCTTTGCTATGTGCCAAAAAGAGGGGTAGACTGTCCTTAAGAGTTGCTGAAGATGAAAATGAAACATAATGAGAAATAAATGGACCACAAATGGACCTCAATTTCCCAACTCTGCTGAAAAGGAGAGGGCAGCAGGGAGACTACAAGAAAAAATTTTCTAGGACTTTATTCCTGGAAGACTGACCCAGAAGATAACGGGCACTATAGGACATTATATGTTAAAAATTCCTGCCTGTGTTTATGGGAAAACAGCTCCAGAAACTGCAACCTATGCTATTACTTTCAGAAAGCCTCAAACGGTATAAGGGGGTAGGGAACCATCTCACTGCTGAACACAAACCAGGCCTTCAATCACACTTGGTGGGTCTCATGTTAACATATAGCTGAGTGCAACTCAGTGGTAACATGAAAAACATCAGGCTGTCATGGGTTGCCAAAATGACCCAATATTGTGCATTAATCTGTGAGGCTGTAGATTCACTTCCTTAACTAAATAAAAGAGGGGACATCTGTTTCTGACAAATGGCAGTAAAAAAGTAATTTCATTGATCTTTGCATTTGAGAGGAAAAAAAGACCAAGAAGAGTAAATAGAACACAAATGTTACTACTTTAAGAAGTCCTTAATATGAGAAGTGGACACATCCTATTCCTGGAGGCAATGAATCAAGTTAAGTAGCAATTTTAATCACAACTCTACCAGAGAAAGTCCAACTTCTTGGATGGGCTTTAGGATAGAAAGAATTTAGACAAGTTGCATTCCAGTTTAACCTGTCACAGAACCACAGAGTAGTTGAGGTTGGAAGGGACGACTGAAACTCGTCCAACCCTCTGCTGAAGTCAGATATCTTTTGAATATCTCCAAGGTTTGATACTCCACAATCTCCTTGGGCAACATGTGCCAGTGCTCAGTCATCACCACAGTAATAAAGTGTTTCCTAATGTTCAGAGCCAACCTGTCGTGGTTCAGTGTGTGCCCATTCCCTCTGGTTCTGTCACTGGAAACCACTGAAAAGATCCTGGCTCTGTCCTCTTGGCACCCTTCTTTCAGGTATTTATACACATTGACACGATTCCCCTGAGCCTTCTCTTCTCCAGGCTGAACAGCGCCAGGTCTCTCAGCCTTTCCTTAAAGGAGAGGTGCCACAGTCCTTTCATCACCTTTGAGGCCCTCTTCTGGACTCTCTCCAGTATGTCCACATGTGTCATGTACCAGGGAGCCCAGAACTGGATACAGTACTCCAGGTGCAATCTGTGATGATGACATTCCTGTTCATGCCATGATAATGTTACAGTAATGTCCTGTGGTCAGTGAAAATCACTTTTTTAATTCCATGTTGAAGGATACATTTTTATGTATGCATTCCATTCCCACTTTGCTTGGGAAGGGCATTAATTATAAGTGCAAAGATGAAGGGGAAATGGATTGCCTTTCATCCGCTACACCAATAATGACTTGCTTTTAAAAGCATCTTCTTATCAAGTGATTGATGCACGACCATGTTCCAACAAAGGTACTTTCCTCAATACTTAACAACATAATCTGCATAATCATTAGAGACTAATATATAAATGCAGACCAGTTCAGATTTATAAATAAAACAAATATCTGAAATTATGCTTTCAGATCATCTTTTACCTCCAGAAAACAGCCATAAATGAAGCAACTATGAGACCACACTTCATGGTTTTCTTCTCTACATGGAAAACCAGGTACCATGGAATTTGCAGGAAAACAAACCCCAAACATCATCCCGAGCAATAGAGAACAGATTTAAAAACCTTTTCCTCTTAGAGCTGCTACAAATTCCTTTTCCTTCTAATAAAGCTCAGTCAAAAATTGAACATAAGGAAATACATTTTGGTAGCCTAAAACCTTTTCTAGCTGTTTAATCATAAAATGGTACAATATAAAGTATATATCACAGTTCAAAGAATTATTTTGAAAATTTATGCTTGTTTATCGTGATTACCAATCTACTAAAAATAATCATAAGGACTACAAATCTGTTCCAATGGGTACATCCCTCTCCAAAATCCTTGAAAAAAACATCAATAAAATACTAGAAATTTGGGAAATCATTTACCTGAAAAACATGTTAAACATTAATGATTCTAAGTAAGTCTTAATATTATAATGGAAAAATCCTTTATGTCTCCAATTAGAGAACTAAGAACCCCAAAGTTCTGGCCTAGAAAATAGCTGCAAACCAAAGGGGGATTTAGACCTTGTTAAACTAAAAAAAAAAAAAAAAAAAAAAAATTCAGTATCAGTATATTTATTTTTCTTCAACTCATGAGGACAAGCCAGGAGATATTAAGTTTTCGCTTTTGCTTTAAATTCAATTCAATGTCTCAAATGGACACAAACTAAAATTATAGCTTCTTGTAGACTAACCACAAAACACAGCTTTTCTTTAGGCAACATTAAAGCATGTGGATTTAAATCCTCTCTTTCAGTGATCAAAAACAGAACAAAGTTGTGCATTCTGCTAGAACCTTTTTGAATACCAAATTTAAAATATTATGTGATTTGATAAAGATTCTGCTGCTTAACAACAAAAATGCTGAGATGTTCTGATTAAACTTTTGCATACTATTCACCTCTGAACATTTTAAGAATGCTTTAATATAGAAATACTGCTATTACAATTTGTACTTACTGAAAATCAATAGGAAGTTATATGAGCATAGATTTGTGAAAATGGAATGGAGAAAACCCCTATGCCTTCCCCTTATAAAAAATACAACTTTTTCCCTCTACTACATGGGTGGTTACTAATCAGCATAAAGCCAACAGAAAATCTATATATAAAATAAAGAAGAATCCTCCTGCTCCATGGCACATGAGGTTTACCAAAGCAGCCACTCCTAGAATACCTTTGACTGGATGAGAATTTCTTTGGAACACATTCATGATAAGAATTGATTTTCTTGGATGAAAACAATCTGCTTAAATAATAGTTTCTTGTGGCCAAGTGGAAGGTCAGTTCTGTGCAAGAAATAGAACTGTGACTGCAGACTACAGATGCTAGAGACACTGGAAACCTCTGATGTATTAAGGAATTTCAGGGACAACAGATGGACGTGTTTGGATCTGCTGAGCATTTGTGCTTCCCACTGAACTGTTTATTGACTTCAGGACTACACCAGAAGTCTAACAAAGCAAATAAATTTACGGGACTTTTCTCCTCTTTCTCAAAGGCAACAGGCACTTTCACAGTTTTATTTCGGGTTATGGAATGGAAGCCATAATGGAGATGTTACTCGACAGAAACAGTTGAAATAGCTTATTTCTTCTTTTGCCATTAACGTGTGCTTAGGGAAACATTTCCAAGTGCAAGTGCTTAATGACTGGGAGAAATGATTGCCTCTAACAAGTAATGCAGTCATTAAAGTAGTTTAAAAAGTTAAATAACTCACCGATTCTTTTCTGCTGATAGTTTTGCTTTGGGAACGGGAACGAGAGATTGTACTGAAAAAGGAATCCTTTTTTGATGCAGACAAAGGTGGAGACCCTGTAAATTCACGTCCTCCAGACAAGCTCTCTATGCTTGGAGATGAACTGATGTTTTTTGAACTTTGGCCTGTAAAGCAAGTATAAAGTAACAAAAGCATTAATAAACAGGCAGATTATTTTCCCTGTAAATACTTCCTTGTCTTAATTGACATTCACTGAGATTCACAGACAGCTCAACACAGAATGAAATGTTGAAGTGTCAGCATGCACTGAGATTGAAGGACTATTTTGACATACATGGAACAGAATTTTTGTATGAGAGAAAAATATAAAATCTTAGTGTATATATAGATATATACACAAACACACACTATCTAATGTGTGTATATATATGTGCTAAACAATATACATACACATGTAAATACCATCTCAGTATATATATAACCTATTATATCCATAGACTGAGAACCTTTTCTTCCCTGTGCAGCATAATGAGCAAAAGTACCATCCCATAATAAAGAAAACATCTGATGTCTTTAATACTGCAAAAGAAGTCCTTTTTCTCTCAAGAAATAACCTAAAAAACTTGGCAAAGATAATTAAGAACAAGAACGTCAGATTCCAAGAACGAGTTGGGCATTGAACATCTAGATGACAATATCTGGAGTTACAACAGGAAAAAACTGTTAAGTTAAAGAAAGTTAAGTTCAAGAAAGAATGTAATTTCTCATGCTTCAAATCTTAAGGCCATCTCCACCTAACAAACATTTCGATGAAGTCTGCTCTGTAGTGACATACTTTCATGCAGTCATTTCATGCAGTTTTTCAAAATAATCTAGTGTTGTCCACTGCCATAGTGAAGACATCTGGGTAGATGCCTGCACCGTTTCACCACAGCTCTGTAGGGAGTTAGGCAGTCTTTAAGAAGGACCGTTTCTTCCAGTTGAGGCACACAAAGTGTTTTGAAATATTTAACTTAAAACTTTATTTTGGTTAACTCCAGAAGAAAAAAAAACCCCATTAATATGTTAGTTTTCATTAACTTTCATTAAGAAAATGTTGCATTAGGACAGAACCTAGTTTTAAAAACACTTTCTATTATGTATATGAGGAAGTAAATTCAGAATGACCCAATGAAATTCTAGATTTTTCCATTCTGAAAAAAAGTGAAATAGCACTAAAGCTCTATAATTCTTCTCTTTTCTTGTTTTGTCAGCTATTCTGATGAGTCTGTTCATCTTCTCCCTTTTTGCTTTCTTTTGGTTTTGGTGTGCTTTTCATGCTACCATCTCTAGTATCAAGAATGATGGAATATAGACTGCTTCCCACTTTCTCCTTCATTCTCTCCTTCCTGATTTTGCTCTTCTCTCCCATGACCCTCCTACATTTTATGTCCTGCTTCTCATACTCCTGTGGATCTTCCTCTGTCTGCCTCCTTTTCTTCAGATCCCTCCACATTGTCCTTTCTGCTTCTGTGACTTCCTCATTCCAACTTTTACCTTTACATGTTCTTCCCTTCCCACCAACTTCATTCAGCTGCATTTTTCTGTTTCTTTAGTCCTTCTCTAGTCACTTATCACCTACCATTTTATCTGAACAACTTCCTTAAAGTGCAGGAGATGGAGGCCGTAAGATCTTACCTAACTGTTGCCTTCACATTTTATAGAGAAATGGGATACACATTAATTACATGAACATGAATTTCCATTTATGTAAATAATTCTAGAAATAGAAAAGGAGAAAACAGTGCATGGCAAACAGCAGAAATAATTCATTCACAAGGAAGTTTTAGAAGATCTCTAATTTTAGGATAAAGTTATGTCACTTGGCAACACTATTATTGTTGCCTTTATGTAAGAAGAAGACTTTTCATGCATTTCATAGAGGCACACTTCCATAGAATGGAAGTGTGGTTTTACAGGAGGTAAAACTTAAAAATAGTTTTGGAACAGATGAAATTATATTTTAGCATTAAAGCATTTATAAAAGAAATTCACACAGCTAAGCTAGAGCAGCAAATATAAATGCTAGACATAAAAAAATCTATTTGGTGGACAGAGTAAAGGATAATGAAGAAATATTTTATTTTGTATAAATCAAACTAAATGGGCTCTTTCCCATCATCATAATAATAAGATATCTTGCACATAGGATCAAGGTTACAAAACCAAACAAAAACATTAAACAAGGAGCAATGTATGTTTTTCACATATTCCTCCACTGCATGGCCTACACTTAACTCACTCCACCTCTAAATAAACAGATTAAGTGGTAAAATTTCATAGGTAAAATTAAGAGAGAGACATTTAAAATATATCTGAGGAACTCACACTCATGAAATAATACTGCTTGGTAAAGTGATGTAAAAAAGATTTGCAAAGATTTTTTTTCTATATTCTGTCTTTCAGCTTTAAGGAAAAAAAAAATTATATCCAAAATATAATAGGATATTGAAAAGACAGAGAGAGAACTATCCTTATGGCCACCACTTTGCTTACTAAACAGCCAAAGATGGATCATACTTTGGAGGAATGGAATAGGCAACTACTTGCATAACCAAACAAAAGAAGAAGTACATTTAGCTGTGATTTTGACGACAGATCAACACAACTGTCCTAAAAGGGAACACCAAGAGCTTTGACTAATATGGTTCTTATGGTCTACAAAACATAATGAAGATGAAAAATATAACCCATATAAGATGTAAAGAAACTAAGACAGAGATGCAGTAAACCAGAAGTGATAAAAATACTATTTCTGTATGCTTTATACCCAAGTAAGAAGACAGTTTAGGATGCACCGATCCCTCCGCATGAATAAGCAAATATGAGAAAATTATCATCAGGAAACACTAAACTCTGTGTACAACAGAGTGTACAACACTCTGTGATATGGATTATTTGGGGATGTGATTAAGAAAAGAGCAAGACAAATAGAATAGCACTTATGAATGATTACAACGTGTTGCAACTCATAAAGCAGAGTTCTTGGATTGTACTAGGTTTTTCCAGTTTCCAGAAGTCATCATTTTTACAACTGTAAATAAGAAAGCTGAAAGACAAGTCACACCAATCATACATTTTTTCCCTAATGCAAAAAAAGCCACCTATAATTTTTCCAACACAGAATTTCTTCTTCCTAACACAGAAGTTTAGTAGGGCCTGCTGTGACAGGACAAGGGGTAATGGCTTTAAACTAAAAGACGTTAGATTTAGACTAGATGAAATGAAGAAATTTTTTACAATGAGGGTGGTGAAACACTGGAACAGGTTGCCCAGAGAGGTGGGAGATAGCCCATTCCTGGAAAAATTCAAGGTCAGGTTGGATGGGGCTCTGAGCAACCTGATCTAGTTGAAGATGTGCCTCATTGCAGGGTGGGATTGGACTAGATGGCCTTTAGAGGTCCTTTCCAACCCAAACTCTTCTATGATACTATGATTCTAAGTTTAGTGAAGCTGTTGCAAGAACATTTAACTGAAGTTACCATGATGCTTTTGATGTCTTTCAGGTGTATTATGTGTGCACCGATGTCCTGGTTTGTTTGAGTGGCCAGTCCAGCCCAAACCAGAACAACTGATTTCTGAGGCATTAACAGTCCTCACGTACCTCTGGAAATAACACTGTGGCACCAGTGCAGAGACTTAAGCTCTTGGGAGGATTACCCAACATGTCATTTGTATCTTCCCTGTTGTGTGTCCCACTGATTTTGCATTCTTCTCTTAATTAGCAGTATGGCACATTCTCCTCAGTCAATAGCTCAATAAGAAGGTAATTTGAGAGTTCCTAATTTTCTAATTCCTCAAAAAAAAAAAAGCAAAAAAACCCCCAACAAACCAGAACTCTTACCCTCCATGTACAATAAAAATGTATGAAGTGATGCAATAAACTACAGTTAATAGCTAACCAAACTCATCTCCTTCTTCTTTAGCAGCTTAATCGGCAACCTGAGAACATCACTGAATCAAAACTTTCATTTTCCTCTATTAATCTCAGATAAATACATTACACCTCCTTAAAAGAAGATTAGAGAAAACTAATCTCTCGACTATCTAAGTGTGTACCAGAAGGTCCTAAAGCCTATATGAAACAGGCTGAAGAAACCACAAGCATGGAAATCCAGTAAATGCTTGAGGCACACAGAAGAAATAGCTAAGGATCCCTGACGTAAGCAGTACTCAGAACACATTACTGCGTAGGATGTCTCAAAAAATATATATGTATGCACCCTAAATTGCACAAATAGTTCAGAGTATTGGTGCACAGGATTTCATGCATCCCCTTCTGAGGCAAAAAGCAGCAGTGTTACCTCCCTGTGCTGGCTTCTAACTGGCTCATGACTTGCCTGTTGCTAGCGATACTGGGACTAACCCCAGCGTGACAAATGCTCTGCCTCAAAACCATTTGGAAAACACATGGATGTGGCAGTGGGAAAAGAGACTGAACTGTTGGTATTGCTGACAGAGCAGAGCATGGAGACATGAGATGTCTCGAAAAGAAGGAGGAAAGCTTAATTGTAATGTGATCTATACCAGGGATTTATAATTAAGTAAAAGATGACGATGAGAGGAGTGGAGAATTATGGTAAAAGAAAAGCAAACTGCAGGTCTGACTAATTTAAGTTATAGGGGAGATAATAATGAATTTTGGAGGCCTCTACTAAAATATAGGAAAAGTCAGAGAAGACACGCACAAAAGGCATACAAAAATGATGGCTCACTCCTACAGAGGAAAAGAATAGTTTTCATAGTTATAAGGAGAGCAAGGACAGAGACACCAAGAAGAACAGAAGTAAGGCATGATCTATAATTCAAAACCATTCAAATCTGCTCATCTATTACTCTGTATTTGCTATAGTCAGGATGTAGACTATTAAAATTTGCAAAAAGAATGATACGAGTTTTATAAATCTTTTAAACTTCAGATAAATTAGTTTCCCTTTTTCTTCTACACTGAAACTGGAACAAAGACTTCCAGTACTGTTAAAATTTATTCAAACCATCTAATCACAGAAACCCCTATGCTTATTATTTCAGGCTGAGGCAGGTAAGCTCCTCTTTAGTCAAGCACATTAATTCAGATGTTCGGTTCAAGATCACAGCATTATAGAAGGACTGGAGTTGGAAGGGACCTTAAAGATCATTGAGTTCCAAACCCCATGAGCAGGGACACCTCCCACTAGAGCAGGTTGCTCCAAGCCCCATCCAGCCTGGCCTTGAACTCTTCCAGGGATGGGGCATCCACAGCTTCTCTGGGCAGCGTTCCAGTGTCTCACCACTCTCACAGTAAATACCTGCCTCAAATATGACAACAGGGAAGTAATTCTGCTAAAAGAGACATTGATGGTCCAATTGCCCCACGTGACACAGTGTGAAATGGACTACAGATTGCAAGGCAAAATCACATTTTTAATGAAGACGGACGCTGGTGTACAGTGAAGATAGCTGAAGGGCCCCACACAGCACACTCCGGGAGTGATGAAGTGAAGCTGCTTTTGTTTCTCTCTACACAACAGTGCCACTCGGTGGATGGACAACGGCAGTGAATGGAAGATGCCACACGCATGAAAAACCCGCGGGGGTGGGTGGCCGTGGAGCCGGGGGGTGATGCTGGGGACAGGCCGGCAGTACCTGGGAGGGCCGGGGGATGCTGCGCTGGGCCCGGCAGCCCCGCATCGCCGCCCGCCTCGCCTGGGGACAAACAACAGCGTTAGCAGGTTTCCCCAACAAATGCAAGCCACTGATGTAAAAAACTGCGACTTTGGGTTTTTCCTCAAAGGAAGACCCTGCTCTGAACACAAATGACATCATAAGAGAGTGGTGTAAGAGGAGGTGAAAAGAAATGGGGAGTTTTAATAACCAGTTCATTATATACCGCATTCAGACACGTGCAAAAAAACCCAGTGTTTTTAAGAGATTGATTTACACCAAAATCTTAACTAAAACAATCAAAGCCATTTGTTTCTGGTACTTTACACTTACACTGCTAGTTTGGGGGCACCATATTCTATCAAAAGAATCATAATTAGCTAAGAACATGCATATTTTTTAAAAAAGAAAAAAAGGGCACTTGTTAATAAGTTGTTTATTACTTTCTTACTCGGTTCTGCTCTCAGGAAGGACAACTTCTTTTTCATCTGAAAAAGTGTACTCATTTTTTAGGCATAGTTCATAAATAATTCTAAATATGGAGATCATTTCTTTAGGGCATATTTGGTGACTGTGGAAATTCTGTTCATGTTACAACAAATACCACAGAAGTATAAACTCATAAAAACGAACAGTAGTCTGGAAACTCTTTAAATAGCTGATCACAGTTTTGACAGAACTTCATCTTCAAACTGGTCTTCTAATAAGTCCTTGTGATAAAGTAGCATTCAAATCAAAAGCCTTTAGGGTTTCATTGTGAAAAGACCTAGAAGAAAAACCATACCTGGCACTATCAGGGAAGAAGTGAAAGAGAAATGTTTTTTTTTTTCTGGCAACACACTGCCATTTGGTAATCAAAGAGTATCCAGTTTCTGAACACTCAACAATACAGTGGAATGCAAAGGGCAACAATTCTCCTTTTTTTTCCAGACTTTTTAATTATCAGTATTTTTGTCTTTCAAGACAATGAACTGACAGTCCTATGAACTCAATATTTGAATTTAACCTATGTGTCCATGAATTCCCTCATTGTGTAGGATCAAGAGAATATTTTAATTCCTTTTCTGTTAGCAGGTCACCTTGCATAAGTAATCAGTAATGATACCCAATCTTCTTCTGTGCTGAGGACAGGCTGAATGGGATTAATATATTATTAGGAGGGACTGAATTTCCAATTAGGTGTCTGGATACTTTGTTCAACTGTGATTTGTGATGTTGAAGACTCATCTGGAATTAGAGGCTTGCAATTATGGTTGGGTTTTTGTTGTTGTGTTTTGTTTTCTTTAAAAAAAAATATTAGTCCATTGCTCTTCTGTTTACATTATCTAAATTATATTATTTTTCTGTTGACATTACCTAAATTATATGATCTTTTTTCTTAAAGAAATTCAGCAAGCATCAAAACTTTGGAGTGAGAAGTAATTATTATCGATTATGTAAATCAACCGTCCCTCATCTAGAGCACAGCACAAGCTACCCCTGGAGGTGGCAGCACGAACAACACCCGTCACTGCTGCTGCTTTATGAGTGGTAACTGTCCAAGCAGAGCTGTTAAAGCTGGGATAAGATCATTTTGCCAGCCCTGCAAGGACTTCTTCACACTTAATAAAAAAGTAGATCAGGCAATTAATTTAATCCGTTCAAATTTAAAACCTTCTATATATTAATTTAAATTACCAGCAATATTTAAGCATTCAAAACCTGAAAGGACTAACAAGATATGAGGAAAATAGGTAACTGCCTTTATGATTTGATGCCTACCAAATTTACAGCAATTCAGTCTGTTATACTGTCCAACCTCAGTTGGACATCTGTGAGTGTTAAATCAATTGGAAGTGCAAATATCTATCCATTTATATCCTAAATCTGTGCCTCTGCCTATATTAGCTAAGTCACCAAGCTCCAGGACGTTGAAGGGAGCTGGAAACACAGTGAAGAACAGGAATAGAAGACAGTTAGTGACAGCTAATCAGTAACTTGAGAGGCTCTTAGATACTCTTTTAGATACTCAAAAGCCAGAGCAGAATCCAGAGTTTGAAAAAAAAAACAACCAACAAACCAGTGCAGAAGGTAAAAAGCCCCTTAAAAACCCCTTAAAAACTTCAGCACAAAGTAGTGGTATGAGAGCTTCTCAGGGTGTGAATATGTCCTAAATCCTAATGCCTGGGATAGAAGTACCCACAACTGCTCAGAGCTATGGGGGGTGCCCTCATTCACTGGAGATACCCCACAGCACTTTCTTGAGGTGGTGGTACTGCCCTTCTGCACAAAAGCTGATTATTTATTCCCACTTGTAAGCCGTGATGGTTTACAAAGGTATCTGCACCGTGCTTCAAAAGGGTCTTTTTGGCTTGTATCCACCACAGTGTCATTGCTAACGGGGCATTTTTTGGGGGCTAAGCTAAATCCTACATTTAAACTTACTTCAGAGAGAATTCACTGGGCAACCTCTAAGAGACTTTGTATTTCCATTGCCATTTGGGCTTCTCTTTAATGTTTGTTGTATCAAACATGGATAGACAGAGTAGGGTGAGAGGAGTTGCAGGTACAGGACTGTTGCGGTGTGTTTTATTTCCTCTTACCAGGAAAATTCTTTGTGCCCTACATTGTTAATTTGCTTCATTTCTTAACACTGTAACTCCATATTCCTGTTGATACAAAAATACGTGCGTAGTTTGTGACCTGACTATGATCAGACATCTTTTAATTCTGATTCTTTTACTTCCGCTGTAATGAACAGGATTTGCATCAAGGATTTACTGCATTTCAGTTTCATGTTTGAAGTGTCAGGGACTGCAAAATCCTTGCTGGAGCAATTTCTGAGATTATTCTACGGTTCTGAGAGAAGCTGCCTATCTGGATTTTGCCAAGCAGCTGCACTGGCCCTCACAAAAGTGCCTGCATCTCTCTGCTTCAAGAGGACAGTGGTACCTTTCAATTCTGCTCCCTCAGTGTCTGCTGGGGATGGGATGCACCACGAAAGGACTAACTTTGGCCCATGCGAGTGCCACAGGAAAGAACACCAACTTCAGCTACAAAATGTTATTTCCCTTCTCTTACACTTCTGAGTCTGGTGAAAAATAAGATGCAATCCTACCTAATAGTTCCGGGTAACCAGCACCAGCCCTCAAGGTTATAACCACTATTTAGGATGAGTTTCTAGAAGCAGAAGATGCCATAGCACTCTGCATGCTCCTTGCAAAGAACACACTGCTGTAAGCTGTCTGGAGATGAAAAGCAGTAACACACCTGGCACAGTATAGGAAACAACCAACAAAGCTGAGTTGTGACTCTGTTGTTTGAATAAACTGTCCTTGAGAAATATAAAAAACAAGGCTCAAGAAAAAGAAGCAGTATTTACTAAACACAGAAAGTGCAGAGGGCCATCACAAATTATTAAAAGGCAAATACATGCTATTGTTTAAGTAACTTCTCAAATAAGCTTCACACATTCCAAAGGGAATAAGATTTCATTTATTAAGAATTACTCTGTAATTGATCTAACTTCCTTCACTCGTATTTAGCTAATATTGTTATGCATGGGATTTGTGCCAATAGACTGAAAAAAAACTACATGAAAGCAGTCTAAGAAGACTGTTGCATTTAAAAGCCTGAAAAATTAATTGGCTAATGTTTATGATAATGATGTAGTTTGTTGGTATGTCTGATGCAATTTTCTGGTTAGTACTTTTTTAAAGGCTCAAAACTTCCTACAGTATTTGTACATTCTTAAGATAACATCTAATTCTGTATTATACTGCAAACTTGCTATTGTGCTTAGCATATATGTCCTGCTTAACAAAATCCCGTTTTTCCTGGGTCCTTCAAATAGGTACCCGTGGATATAAAATCAATAAAAAGACTTTCTTTAGTCCCGAAGGGTAAAGATTCCCTCTGTCGTGTCGTGGCACCACCCCAGGTTTCACCTTTACCTTTGCCCAGCTGAACTGGCATGCTCTCCGACTTCATCATCCTCTGCTGCTGCGCCTGCTGGTGCTGGTGCTGGTGGTGGTGGTGGTGGTGGTGGTGCTGGGGGGTTTCCACTGCACTTCTGATGGGCATGGCAGAGGGAGGAAAGCTGCTCCCGCCGGCGGGAGCACCCCCAGCCCCGCCTGAAGCCATAGCCGGAGCAATGAGCTTTCGCCCAAAATTTAGTAAGCTGTTGGAGACTTTGTTGATGTTCAGTGGGGCAGCCTTAGCACTGGCACTGAAAAAAGAAGAGGAGAAATCATCACATCCTTGCCAACAGTTTGGACAGACACAGCAATGCATGCATTGTTCTTCAAAAAGGGGGGGGAAAATCCCAAGATTTGAACGTTACAAAGAGGGGGTTTTACTACAGGTGCACTGAAATATACTGGAATACCACAGGGACTGCCACGTGGTACAAGTTTTTCCCAGACAGTAGAGGACAAATTTTTTCGTCCCCTTCTTCTTGAAAAATGCAGGCTAACCCCAAACAGAGCAAGTTTGGATCAATTTTCTTAATTTGCCCTTTTAAATGAAAAAAATGAAAACATGTCAGGAAGCAGTCCAGGCTCTAAAGCACTGAATACTTCATAAAACTGACTTTTTGCACTTGTGTTTCAAAGATTTCTTTAGTATTAATTCTGCTAGATTAAATTATTTTAAATGTTTAAAATAGCTCAAACCCAAACACGTTTTTCAACAGGCAAAACCAACACCAAACTATATTTTTAGGTTGGCCGAGCTACATGTCTTTTGCTTTTACTTCACCTTCTGTCCAGCCCAGCCATTTCAAGCCAAGAGCTTTTTAACAGGAATCCTCATTTCAAAATTGATTTTGGCTGAAAAATGGCTTCAGGATATAACACATATATTGGATCATGATCCTTATCATTGTTACTTTTTATTTGAAACTACAGTGGCTATTTAATTCACTTCAGTTATATGCAACATTAAGAATGAGGAAATTGTCGGATCATTTAATCTGTCTAAAATAAAGAGGCAAAGAAGCTTCTAATTCCCAGTAGAAGTGTTCGCATAACCCAGGGATCAGCAAAGCTATTCTTATTTGTCCATGAAATATTTTCCTGTTTCATATAATTAATGTTTGAAATAACCTTCACAGAAATATGTCATAATCCCAGAGACCTTTCCACTGCTGAGGTTTTATTCTACTGATCTGTATTTCAGTGATAAAAATAGCTGTCTTTAAAATATTTGAAGAAATACATGCAATTAAAAACAATAAATCATTGTACTGGGTAAAAAATAGTTTTGCAATGTTTTGGGGAAATTTAACTAAAAATAAATTACAAATGAATTCATATGGGTGACTTGTAACTTGTGCTGGCACCTGGAAAAGTAATTTTAATTTTGCTTTTCATGTAATTTCCCTATTTGTCTCCAGATACGGTTTTTTTTAGAATTAACAATATAAACATCCACACACATATAGAACATATCCAGAAAATAACAACAGCTGAGTTGTTTAGACTCAGAATAGATACATTTAAATTGAGAGAAAGCAGAAGAAAGTATGCGAGCCTGCACACTCCCGAGATATAGCCCCAAGCTGTAAGGGGCCCTGCTGCTATATGCTGGTGATGAAGAAAGACAGCACATAGCATTTTTTAGGAGGAACAGCAGCGCAGAGACTGGGACAAAGTGCTGCTTCCCAGTTTATGGAAGCTGGAGAGGAATGATTGCTGAATAGCAATTACAGGATGTTTCTGTGTCTCCCCATTTTATTGATTGCTGCTGATATTACAAAAAGTTTTTTTGTAGCCACCCAAGAATGACTGACAAAGTCACCACAAATAGAGCATCTTTACAACTATAAAATATACCTGCAGGAGTCTCAAATGGTTTCAAAAGCAAACTGAATAGGTCCCAATAATTATAAAGAGGACATGCTAAATGTTTATCACTATTAAATTTTACTTGGCTACTACCTAGCACATTCAGTTATTAATCAGATCCCCAAGGTATTGCAGAGACACTTAAGAGGGAAAAAAAAGGGATTTTTTTCTGTTCCATCACATATATGTGGCATCAAGAAGAGTCAGCACAGGGCCTTTTGTTTAATGTGTTCTTCATTCCAGGAACAAAACAAATATTGTAGCCTTGAAGGTAAAAGAAATAAACACCAAATGCTGGCTTAGCAGATATCAATCAGTTATCAACAGTTTGCAATGGATCTAATTACATCACTGATTTTGGTAGTCATATCAGTAATAACTTGATTGACATTCAGAATCCAAACTCTAGTACATTGGGCATATTTTGTCCTTCAGTCTACCGAAACTACCCACCAAAGCTAGGGGGGTATAGATCACTCACTCACCTGAAACACCATCTTAGACAGAAGATAATGGCTTGCACATTTCAGTCCTAGGTTTGTGTTGTTGCCAGGTTTAAAGCCTTGACAATCAGTAAAAAACCCCTTGACTTTGCACAAAAAATGGTATTTACTGGAAATGAATCTTTTGCTCTGACAGGCTACCCAAGCAACAAAGCCACTGGATGCTGTGAGCTGACTGTGTCATTGGAATCATGATGATCCACCGATGCAGGAGACAAAGCTTATACAGAGGCTGGCTTATTTTTTTTTCAGCTATATTTTGCTTAATAAAAAGCATCAGTTTTCCTTCTACACTGCTTAATTTGCTCTTTTGACATATATGTAAACCAGGAGAAGTTAGTTTGTTTGCATTTTCAGATGGCTGGAAAGAGACTTTTTGAGAAACATGACTTTACAGGAACAATAAACACCAAAAATCCATAAGCCATGATGTGCAAAATATGATTTTAAAAAATGCTTTCAACAATAACGTGCAATAATGTTTTATAATTATTTCAGAACTAGAAAGGATACTCATCACAGATCCTAATACCTATGTGTGATTTGGCTCTGCTATGAACTGATGCTGCTAATGATCAGCTCAGAAAACACATACACATACATGAAAAATAAATAATGATGCTATATAAACTTCTTGCAAGGAGGTGGTCTTAATGAAACTATTCTGAAGTAAAATTTATTGTGTAATTTCTCTGAATCACAGCTTCAGAAAATGAACAATAGCAAGGTTCTACATCTTGGGAGGAGGTATGTTAAAATTGAGCTAAAGTTCAGGAAAATAAGAACAATGTATCTATTTCTTACCATTTAATTGTCTGATATATTAATGCGAAGGATAATTACTGCCATTAAACATGGATCAATGTCTACATTTTAGCCATCTAAATGTACCAGACATGCACAACAATTACAAGAAAAATGCTGATTGTTTATGTTGTAGAGTTATCAGCAGATGCATTTAAAAGTAAGGCATCAGTTTAAAAATACGAATATCAAGGAGATGTGAATTCCATCTATGAAGCAAACAATTTTGTTTCATCACAATAAGCATCATTGACCTTGACTATGAATGGTATATTTTTAAACTAGCAGTAGGAAGATGATTCAATCTCTGCAGTTTTCTGCTAAGATGACAATGTTTTGTTTTAAGCAAGCCTTCTGCAAAGGCATTTCAATCTTCAGTAAGTAGCCATTATGAGAGATGAGAGACAAATACGTGAATATGATGGATTAAGAAGTTTTATATGTGATAAAACAAGCAATAAATATTAGAGATTTTCCAAGAGACTTTAAATATATTATCGAGCCTGTATAATTAAAGATGAAAAAGACCTGGTAGCTAATCTAATCCGTTTCTTTGCTCGCTGCAGAAATATTTCCTAATGTTACATCTTCCAGTTCTCACTTTAGTCCAATCTTAAACAGATTTAGCACATATGACCTACCCTAAATATTCCCATGTTGAGATAAATTTATTCCAGTTATTCCTCTGTCTGAACTGTTCTAAACAATTTCTCCCCTTCTTTGATGTGTATCCTGTATATATGTGTGCAAGGAATTTCTATTCCTACAGAAATAAAATGGATATTTGTTTCCTTAGAATTCAGGTTTCCAACAGGTGTCATTCTTGTTTAGGCTTTATGATTTATTTATTTTTCCAAAACCCCCAAAATTTGGAATTTTCAAATAATTTGTTTTTCAAGTTTAGGCAACTCTTCAGACCATTATTAAAAATACTAAATAAGTAAAACATTAAGAAAATGCAACAGAATGCTGTAATTTTTTACACCCTTCCCCAACTTAAAAGACCTGTTTAAAAAAAAAAAGAAAAAAGATGGGTTTGCAGTCACTTTACTCAGCTTTAATTTCTGCTTCTTTCTCCATTTTAAGGGCTTTTTAAACCAATTTAAATTAGTTAGCTTTTAATGTAACTGATTGAAGTAGAATCTGACAGGGGTTCAAATCCAGCAAGTTCCTATGACTCAGGAGACACATTATATGGCTGAGGCCACGTGCAATCCAAGAAACTGCCTGTGACTGAAACAAGGCACTAAGTCTTGTGCTGGCTTGTCCTGCAGCCACCCCCCACCACCAGCCATGGGCACCCACATTGTGGGCACCCAGCTGGAGCACCGGCACCTCTACACTCATCACTACCCCATGAAATGGCCTTGGCTAAGAATTTCAGCAGTATCAATATAAACCCTTTCTAAAACAAGGGAGGAATGTTGCAAAAAGGTTTAGTAAAAAATATTTCAAACTGGATTTACAGGAATTTAACTTTTTAAACTAATTTAACACGGTTTCTGGTACATGGATACTCCAGATTGCGATTGGACGCGCTATCGGATGTAGTTCAGCTACAGAACTCACGTTGGCAATGGTTTACTCCCTGCTTTTAGTACACATGTCATTGCATACGAATGTCCTTAGCCTTAAAAAAATGCCAGTGAGCTGACTGTAACACTATCTGTTTAAACTTTTTGTGTTTTCGTATCATTTTTTATGTAATAATAAGCAAGGTAAAGATGCAAAATAAATGTCATGAAATAAACACGTGCTTCTATTACTGCTTATTTCATTCCTGTTTGGCATAAAAGTGACTTCTGAAACATTTTGTTTATGTAAAGTCTTACTTCAGTGAATACATATTCAGAAATAGCTTACCGGGTTTTGTTCATCAAGTCTGCCCCACGTGCTTTGTAATAATCTAAATTTTGTTGGAATTGATGAGTCACTGGTCTTGGATTTCTCTAAAAATAAAGTAAATAAAAAAAGAACCTTATTGGAATTTTCAAAGAGCTTTAAAGCAGAGACAAGAAGTATGCTCATTAATGATTAGAAATGTAAAGAATGATTTCTATTCCCAGGATCTTGGTTACTCAAAGCAGTAATGCCAGTTACATAGAAGTTAAGTCTTAAATACTTGAAATAATAGCAACTGTTACCAGTAAGTCCACTCCATGCTCACAGAAATTAAGAGATCTTCCACACAGCGACAGGGCTGTTGGCTGTAGTGGTAATATTTCTAAATAAATACATAATTCCTGGAAAAGTTCAGATACTGATATTTCTTCTTTTAGCTCCAGTAAAGAATTTTACCACCTCCAAGCTAAAGGGATATCTTTTAAAAGAAAACGGTAAGAGTAAGGAGAAACTACAGCTAATATTTTGAACTAAAGCATCGTCAGCAGTGACTCCGTTAAGGAAAGAATTAAATTCAGGGCGACAACCTGACCATGGCCACTAGATGGCACACGGAGCCTTTTTTCCTCCCCAAATTTCACCCTACTCAAAACGAAGGCCACGGATAAAGAACTGTTCTCCTATAATGCGATGTATATAATTAACACTGAAACCAGAAGCCACTTGTGAGCCTCCACCTCTTCACAATGAAACTATTTCACTGAAGGACGCTGCCTCCAGTAGTTCTGAAGTCTTCCTTCTTGGATCTAATAATCTGCTGATTGTTGATTAAGCGTAGAGCACGGTATATGCATAAAGTACCTTGATCAAACGAATGTGTCCTGAAGGACATTATTTGTACAGGAAGCTAAATCGTTTTAAGTAAAATAAATTTCATATAGATGAATTCAAAACAACAGAGGTAAACAGCAGCCCCTGTATATCTAAAAATTAGAAGAGAAATGGCTTAAAGCAGGTAATTTCTAGTATAAGACAAAACAAAACAGCAAATTTCTCTATAACAATCAGATATATTGTATAAAACAGATCTAAATAATTTCCAAGTATTTGTTTTAAAGGTTTGTGCATTCATAGGCTGTTGCCTTATATTGTGGTCTGCCTTCTTAAGTCCTGCTAGTAGTAAATGTAGTTTTAATGAACTATGTAATGACCTTTCTGAAACAGTCATTTACAGGTAAGAGTACATCATATTTCCGACAGAGTCGGTCTTCATTTTTTCAGCTTAACATGTTGTATTTTTGCCCTCCAGATTTCATTATAGACTGGAGGATTCGTAGTCCTACCCTCTCAATTTCCACATAATTGCAGATAACCCTCCTTCCTTGGAAACTTTCTTTTTGGAGAAGGATAAAGGAGTTGCATCTTAAACACCACAATATTGCATGGGCACAAAAGGACAGAAGAAGAGGCGGTATACAGCAAAGGCCAGAATGATTTGTGGGGTCAAATTTAATGCTGAGAAATTCCAGTTTCCTGCAGTTGGACTTAATCTTGTATGAAATGTCTCGTTTTCTTTCTTTTAAAACACATTAAACATTTTAAAAGTATATCCTGTTTGTAATGTTCATTAACAAATGAAGCAACTAAAAGCTATTACACATGCATTAAAAAAAAATCCTCATCTATCCTACCACCCACATTGTAATGGCCACTCTACATTTTTCTTCTCCAGTTATAAAAACAATATTTACATAACTTTACCCATTCATATAGCTTGTAAGTCAGTCCTCATCAACTGACAGCAATAACAATGAATCAGCTTTAGTTACTATTGCTCTACTTTGGTAATTCAATGCATTTCTATGATAATCAAATCCAAACTGATGTGATGAGGGTAACTGATGGTTCTGCGACTGCTATGTGAGTAATCAGTGAAACTTTTCTTCTGAGAATTAAATAACTTTTTTCTTTACATGTCTTGATGACCATTTAAACAAGGTGGAAGAATATGAGATAGTTAAAATAATGGACATTTCTAAGTTATAAGACAGCCCTTTGAAAAATTCACATTAACAGATGCTAAGCCAGTTTTGCAATTTGTTTCCAAGCTCAGTATGTATTTTAAACTTAGCAAAAACATTGAAATTTCTTTTTCCACCACTCAATCAATAATAAAAAAAAAAGATTATTACACATTGCTTCTGAATAGGAAAAAAAAAGAGTAAAAGATCTTGTGGAACAGCATCTTGAAACATATTTATGCAGAAATGACAAGCAATTCAAGACACGAAAGGCTGATCTACTATCTAAGCACTTTAAGCCATTAATAGGAATAATGATCTAACTTGAACATATGAATGAGGCTCAAGCATTACTTTCACAGGGGCCTATTTAAATTCCTATGAGGTTTAAAGGTATCAAAGGAAGCAGCAGTTTAAAGTACTATTGCATGCAGTGAAAAAAAAGCCCTCAGAAAAAATGCTGTTGAAAAAACAACATTAGAAATGCAAGAAATACCAAGGGTTACTGTTGCAACTCCTTTTGTGACACTACAGAGACATCCTTTTGGAAAATTTCATTATTTAAAAAAGCAACACACCAATAACCAACTTGACATATATGTTAGCAGATGAGTATCAGTTAAGTTTCAATGCAGAAATTTTAAATACTTCTGAAAACTGAACTTCAGACAGCAAAAAATACTGTTTTATTAAGATTATGATATTTATGTCATTGTGATTGACCTTTCAATTTTATATTCTTTTTAACTATTTTGGTAAGTTAAATATTAGAACTGTAAAGGAAAACCTACATGATTATAATGTCTCTTGCTTATGAATTTTAAACTAATTATCTTCTGTAAGCATCCAATTTGAGCTGTCCCTTATATTATATTTAATGTATTAGGACTGAAGACTACAAATATATTTACAGCAAAACATAGGTCTGTTTAAAATATTCACAGTAACCACATTTTTTCCTACACAGTGGAATTTAGAATTTGTATTTTATTTTGTATTTTTGTATCTATTTGTATTTTAATTACTTAAGCAAGTAATTTTTTTTTCCTTTTCTTTTTCAATTTATGTGAGTATTTTGAGTAGTACCTCAGATAAAATATTTTTTTTTAAATGGATAATGTTAAAAGGACAGTGAAATCAACCATTCAAATTAGGAGTTTGTTGAATGCGCCTAAGAAATTGTGTAGGGGCATTATACAGATTCTTCTAAGGAAAAAAAAGGGCGATAAAACAGAGAAAAGCTGCCTGTGCAAATACTAGAAATCCCTCTTCCCCACGTCCATTTTGTAGGAGCAGCCTGCTGGTTTTATAATTCTTCTAATCTTAATTTATAGCTAGAGTGATCTTAGTTTCAGCTGGTAGAAAACACCCAATTTATACTTCTAAAAGGACAATGTATGAAATTCAGATATAGAAGCACACATAGAAATGGCTGTGATTTTGGACTTTGCCTCTTCAAAATCTACTAGCCACAGCCCAAAGGGAAGAGATGCCTTAAAATGGTTCAGTATCTCTAGGTATTCCTGCCTCTGAGCCCTTCCTTTCCTAAAGGATGTCCCCCAACCCCAATTTGCCTCCTGAAGTCCTCACCCCCCTCCTCCTGCTTCTGTTCGTAGCCACCACCAGCCTGACTCTCTCCAATTCCCACAGCTGGCAATAGGTTCTCGGGAACTTTCTATTTGGCTTTATTCTCCTCCAGGGACGTGGGGCTGAGTTAATTTGTACTCACACCTGCTCTTTCCCTAAGCAGGGGGCTCAGGCCACGGTCAGAATCACACCGAACGCAGCAGAGAGTCCCTAAAATTGCATAAACTGCCGAAGAGCAATTCTTACCATATGCTCAAATTCTCTACTATAACCCTTTTCCTCCCTGGCCTCCAGAGACATACAGCATCATGTTATCCACAGAGTAGATATGATATGGCAAAGCATATTTGTGCGTGACAGAAGTCACAGGCAGACTGATGTACAACATAGCAGGAAAACCAGGTTACTGCTGCAAACTAATGTTTCACTGGTTGAATACATGTTATTTGTAAAAGTTTACACACAGGTGCAAGCGGAAGAATCTTTACAACACTTTTCTTCTTCTTTGTTGAGGTATTTCCTCCCCCTACTTTAGTATTATTAAGAGAAAAAAAAACCATCAAATACAATCTCGTGCAGAATCTGAAGGTTCAGAATAAGAGACAACAATGAAAAAAGATTTTCAATATGTCTGATGAAAAATGAGACTTATTTTAGCGAACATGCTATTGCCTCAATGCCATGGGAAAAGCACTCGTCATTAGAGAAATGAATTGCTCAGCTGTTTATAAGCAAAAAGCTCTGGGGGAATTTCTCAAGGCCCAAACCACAAAGCATTGCAGGGTTACACAAACATATGTTGCAGGTGTTTTAGGGTAGACAGGTGGGAAAAACTCAGCTACTGAAAAATACTCCACTTAATAGATTGTATCCGAAACTAGATAACCTAAATGCAACAGAGAAAAAGCAAACAAAACAGCAGCAGTGCAGCAATAGGCTTAACAAAATAATCACCTCACTAGTGCCAAACGGGATTTTTTAGAACCAGTTTTTTTTCCAATATATTAAACAAATGCTGGCAAACATAAATCTTTTTCCTAAACTAATCATATTTTAAGCCTAAACCAAAGAACAGACTGAACTAAACTAATATAAGAGAAGGATAATGAGGCAACGTTGTTCTTCTTATTTAAACGGATATTTTTAGGGAGTCAGTTTGCTCCTTTTTACCCTCTTCAGCTGAGGGCAGGGCAAAATTGGATTTTTTCATAATTCTTGTACAGCCTAACTTTTTTTGAATTAAAAGTCTTTTTCTCCCCCATTTCATTTGTTTCCAAAGAAAGTTGGAGGAGCACATGACCCTATATTCACTAATGACTGGAAGGTCAGCGAAGGTTTACCTCTTCCTTCTAGATCATCTATGTTTCCTTCTTCCAAAAGCTGATACAATCACGGCAAAAATGTGGACTGGGATCAGAGCTGAAGTATAGCAGCCGAGATGGGGATAAGGAATACAGTTTGTTCAGTTCAGCGTCAGTTCTTTTTTTATTATTAGGCACTAATAAATACGAAGTGCGTGCTAATGTTTACCTAATACCCTCGTTTCATGGAGAATTTCACCTTTCCTCCTTTTATTCTTTTGACAGGTATCTGATCAGCTGTCTCCACTCTATGACTAGACTTACACAGTAACAATAGCTTAACAGTTACATAAACATACCACAGTATTTTGTACACTAAATAACCAGCCCACCCCAAACTCTAGAGCACCCAAAGCAAACATCATCCTCCAAAAAAACTTTCCTTTCACCTTCTAATTTTCCTCCTCCCTAGTTAACTACCTGCTTCTGTAGAACAAGCAACCTGCTGGAGCACAAAAAGTATTGCATCCCCCAACAAACCACTGAGTAAAATGCTTATTAAAAAGTAAAAAAAGAACAGTGAGACATTAGAGGACATAATGTGCTATTGCCAATTCTGAAGTGGTTCAAGGCCAATAGCAAAATATTATCCAAAATCTAGGTTTATAGTCCACATCTACCAACCCTATGTATGAAAGCAGCACAACATGAAGAGTATCCTGCACAGAACTAATAAAGAACTTCCTTTAATCACAGGAGTCAGGAGATCCGTGCACTAATACTGGTGTTGGCAAAGGAACAACAATAATCCTCAAAGTGGGAATAATGTTTCCTGTTTACATTTTTCAGAAAGATGTTGTGGGTCTCAATCGTGAAGCTCATTATTTACAATGCAATAACAGCATGAAGAATTATCATATTTAATTGTTTCTAGAGAAAATTAGGGAGTACTTCTTTTTTAACAAAGCAACAAAAATTCCCAGAAAGAGCTGAAAAGGAAAGAAAATTCAATTAATTGGGTCAAAGCAGGAAGAAACCCCTGAACTCTGATCAGGCTGAAATAAATTATCTCCAGTTTTGTTACGTGACAACCCACCATTCCCCTGACAACTAGAAGTTTCAGATACCAGGAAGATATTTTAAATACCATGCGTTATGGTCTGTTTTTAACTTTATACACACATGCCTTCTCTCACATGGGCATTCTATGACAAGAGATGAAGAACTGAAAAAAATGACAAGTGAGATTTAAAAATGCTTCAGTGACTTGACTGAAAGAAATTTCTAGTTGTATATTTTGGCTTCTTCTCTTAACCGATCAGAAAGCATTTTATTTTATTTTTTAATTTACAGTTTTACAGCTTATTGAATTTTAACAAGTAGATCAAATCCTACCAAATCAGCTTTTATCAATATTCCAGACAAAAAGACTCCAACCTGCCAATGTTCAAGTTCATAACCTGTGTAAAATCACCATCTTGCATCAACGGAATAGCTTAAGTACCTTTTAAATCTGCCTCTTAATTTAGTTGCCTATTTTTCAGCTGAACCCTTGATTTTAAGAAGTAAATTAACTAAATAGCAAGGTATAAATCTGACAGTGTTCAGCCCTACCCTGTGACAGATTTATGCTCTGGCATCTTGCAGCCCAGCACGGTTAGGAACAGGAGTTTTACAACATTGTGGAGGAAAGATCCAGGCTTTTGAAGGGAACACACAGCAAGCCTCGCTTTAAACACTGGAATGCTCCAAATTATGAGATTTAAAATATGACATCTTTATGTACAGAAAAGCTACCGCATTATGGTTTTATTGGCACTCGTTTTGGACAACCTGCATAACTCACTGATGGCTTTGTGAGTAATGCAGTTATCTGAAGCTTACACTGATAAAACCCTTATAACCACACTTACAGCATTATATCTTCTCCAGATACATGCTGTACGCAACTCACAGAATCACAGAATATTCATGGATGGAAGGGACCATTGAAAGGAAAAACAAGAACATTTTAAGGTGTTATTTGGTTATTTCTGATGCATGGAAAAGAAACAAATTAATTTATGTTCTGTGTGTAATGTGCTATGTAAAACAGCCAAAAAAGGTCCCTAGGGGAGTGAAAAAGGCTCTGTCAAAGAGCCCTGTGCACACACACCAGCACAAGGAATACGATGTCCAAGTCTTTTCTTCTCAAAAGCAGAGAGAAGCTAAGACCCTGCTGCTGGACAAGCAACTCCTTTCATTTTGGGATTCGGGTAATGAGGATACTGTCGAGCCATTTTGAACACTACCGCTCCTCAAAAAGATAAAGGACAAAGAGTCCTACCTCACATCTCCAAACCTAATTTTCCATAAAATGTTACAGCAAAGGATAAAATGTACGAGTCCCACTTCTATCTAGAAAGTATATTGCTCTTTCAGAGAGGTGTTCCCCAATGCAAATGTACTCAAATAGCTTTGTATACAACAACTAATACATTAATATTTCCTATAAAATATGTCCATACACCACCAGTATATCTACATTTACATGAGAAGAGACTGAACTTAAACTCCATCATAATAGATTGGATATGATTCAGTAGCTAATCTTTCATACATTATTGAAAAGTTATGAATCTATTTTTATATAACTCACAGTTTGTGTTTTGCAAATTTTACTCAAATAAATAAATTATGATATGGAGAACTTTTGATTAGGTAGAATCAAAGTGCTTTAAGTGTTCTAAGTGCTTCCTTTTGATAAACTACCTTGCAAACTAGAAGTGATTAATTGAATTGTCAGATTGCATGCGAGAACCATAATCACCTCATTCTAACACGGGTAAATACATTTTATTAGTGTAATTTTATAAATAACATCATTACTCTTTAGGAGAGGGTCAGCAGCTTTAGATGACTTTTTAAACAGAAGTAAACCAATCATTTGAAAGAAACAGCCCCAAGAAATTCACAAGCAGTAAGTTTTATTGGTAGGTAAAGTATTTAAGAGCTTAAAGTGCTTCAGCTTCTTGTTTGAGCATCAAACACAATCAGAATTGCTTTTCCTTTGGTACTAAGGATATCAACTTGCTCAAAGCGAAAGCACAGTTTAAAGTTTTGGCTTCCAATAATAACTTTCTCTTCCATCTTGTCTCTCTACAATACTTGCCCTTAACATGACAGAGCCTATGAATTCCCAGTGAATACCGGGAGCACTAATCAGCACAGGAGAGTAATTCCTTCCCTATTTCTAAATTTTCCCCCATCGCCCCTCTGGCCTCAACATGGTGTTATTGCATCTCATGCCTTGTCTTCCTTATTAATAGGGAAAACGCCTCGGTAAAATGGCATAATTATGAAATCTACAGAGAAGATTAAAAAATGCAAACACTTTTTTGTTTCCTTGTGTTTGCAATTCTTAGTCCAGCTGCCTGATCATTGAGTAGTTGCCTTGACTATTTAGTGAATAACGCATATGTTACCTGCTTTTCTATACAACACTATTATTTACTTAATATTAGTTGAAAGTAGAAACAATAGTTCCTCACTCGCCTTTAGCTGTCTCCTCTGAAAGACTGCTCCTCTCCTCCTGCCCAGAAGTCACCAGCTATGCCACCAAGTCCTGGCTGCCCTCCAGGCCAGCAGCTCTCCTGGTGGGCCACACAAGACCAGCAATGAGAACAACAAAGTCAGAGTGTTGTCCTCGCCAGGCTCTGCTCCCAGTGCCGGGAGAGGGGACTTGCAGCACCATCACACCCAGCCCTACACAGAACTGGGACAAGTCCTTTGTCTCTGCACCATCTTACCTGTGGCACAGTTTTGTGTTAACTATGAGAGCTGTCGCCTCTTACAAAAGCTCATCTGTTTAACTTGCAATACCTGCAAGTTCTTAACCAGATGACTGGCCTGTGCATACAAGACCAAAGAGAGAGCAATAGGGGGGACCGCATCGTGGTTGGAAATCTAAGAGATGAGTTCTGTCGTTCGAGCGATGACTGCTGTGTTACATACGATACTGACGAACGAGAAGGAATTTGAAAGATTTCTCATTCCAAAAGTCTTGACTAGATGACTAATCAACCACTTTCCAAGTTTTTTTTTTTTCCTGAAAATATTATTTGTGACACACAGGATACTTTGAAGACGATGTCTATTTTATGGTGGGATTAAAAAATGTGTAATGTCTCAGGGCAAATTGCAATGACTTTGGGAGAGATGAGAAAGTCATTGTACTATGAGTACTGACCATATAGCATTTTTGTATTTCAAAATGCATAGGTGTACTGGGAATGAAGTTTTTGAAACAAATGTAGAAAAATGAAGATTTTTAATTCATGGTACACTTACTATTTTTACATGGTACTATGGCAACATGGTTATTCCAAGCAATTTATCATTAAACTCATAGCTGCCTGTCATACCTTATTCTATTAATGCAACACAATAACTGAATATTTAAAATAATAGTTCTTAAAATGAAATATGGCCTATTTCCTTGGAAAGTGAAAGTTTCTGATTTTAAGAACATGAATATAAACAAAGAACAAGTTAATATCATAGCTTTTACATGTAAAATATATGCAATTCTTAGTTGTATAGGTCCACACTGAAAAGCTTAGCTACAGAAAGCAGTTACAGAAACACATCGATTTATTCAAAATGAGGTGTTTGGATTACATCTGACCATATTGTATTTGTAAATGAGGAAGTTAGACAATCAAAATGCTTGGGTTCACTACAAGGGATTCTAAATCACTACAGAGGTTAATTTGAAGATCCTGATACATTTTTGTTCATAAAAATCTATCGACATTGCATTAAACATCTAAAATCTTAATCTCTTGGAAATTAGGGCAAAGAGGAGTTCTCTGTGAATCACTGAAATTAAATGTATTTCTCTTTTGTTTCTTCTAATTCCTTTCCTCCCAGATGAAGAGACATGTGCTTAGCTTTTTTGGAAAACCTTGTTTCCTTTATCAGTCACATCCCCTGTCGAGGTAACTCTCATCTTAAGTGTAGGCGACCTTACTTGTACCACCAGCTCATACTACATTGGGATATCCATACCCCAGATTTCTGATACTTATTTCTGTGCACCCCAAATCCCTAAAGTATAATTGCTAATCTCCTGAAAAATCAGACACATTCTTCATGATCGAAAATAACAAGCAAAGAGCAAAGGGTTGTTCAGGGCCCCCCTCCCCCTTGTCGGCACCCCTCTGACAACATGGACTGTGCACCCCACTCAGTGTGTGCAGGTACAAATTAATGAGCTGCTAATGCCCAAACGCTGCCAGATCCCAACTTCTGATTGGCTGCAATCTGGCCATTAAAGAGAGGTAATTAATGCCAGATTGCACATACAATTCTAACAAACAAACAAAACAACCCCAAACCTGCTTTTCTCCTGCCACAAACAGCAAAACAAACAATACTGACATAACGGCAGCTTTCAAAGGACAGTTGCAGCTCTGCAGCAGCACCTCAGTTAATGAGTGTATAGAAAAGAATTTATCTGAAGAAGAAGAAAGTGAAACTCAACAGCCTTTCAGGCACATGAAACTAGCTTGGAGAAAACTCTGAGACGGTGGCAGCTACTTAAGAAGAAAATTCAGCTGAAAAGAAACGTACAAAGAGTTCGGTTCAAAATTTCAGTAATGTGTTTTTCCCTTGTCACTTATTGCTCAGATTGTGAAAAGTGTTAAAAGCTGGAAAAACTATTAGATTTTTCTGACTACCAGTTGTATGAGTGATCATGACCATATATTATTGCTTAAGTTTTCTGGCAGCACTTGTAATTTCAGTCAAGATGAACTAATATGACTCCTTTGAAATGTCATGTATGCTTCATCATGGATTTAGTTAGAATTTAACTTTATTATACAGCCACTTTCAATGTCAGCAAATAGCTTAAAATACAATGTTGAGAAAATATCAGCAGCAGTAAGTAGAATATTATTAGCATAACTAACAAATTAATTCCCATCAATGAAGCACAGTTGCTTGCTTTCTTCCTTTTTTTTTTGAATTGATGGCTTATCATAAAAGCTTTCTCCAGTGAACTAAGCTCCTAACTAGCTTGCTCAGAGAACAGGGTAACTCATCACGTTCAAATATCTGAAAGCAAACTTACTTTACAAAAATGTTAAGAATAAATATAGTAAGACTTCAGACAAAGGATGGTTGTCAGGTTCTTAGTATGCAATGTAAAACTGTAATTTTCTATGTAGTGCTTTAGTTTTCTAATAAGTCATTGTGATAAGGTTAACGCTTCAACACAGAACAACATACAAATAAGAACACCCAAAGATGAAAATTACTTTGCTTATGTTGCTGTATTAGAATTTTATTTGCTAAAGGGTGAAAACAGATTTGCAAAATTCACAGTTAACTTAAAACAATAGTTTTAAACCTTTATTCCTAGCCCTGGCTGCCTTCAGGAAGGAAAGAACATCTGGTTATTTAAGGAACACAATATGTTCACATTTTCTATGACTTTTGTTTCTAATTGGGTTTTTTAATTTTTTTTTTATTTGAACAACTCTAGTTAGAACTATGTTTTTTAATCACTTTATATTTTTCCACTGCCCTATCTCTGTATCTCTACTTCTTAATTTCACAGCCTTTGCTTTGAAAATTAACGTACTCGATGTTTTTGATAAGGAAAAAAAATATGAAGAAAATTAGGCACTCTTGGGATATTAATTACACTGAGACACACCTTCAATAAATGCTTTAGGATATACACAAAAATACCTTCCCTTATTTTCTCATTTCACATATACATACTTTTAATAGCCCATTCTTCCATAAGAGGCTATACTTCTATATTCAGAAGGACTTGAAGTGCATAGAAGTTACTTTCATATAAATAATTGAGATAATTATCTGGTCAAAGATTATAAATGTGAAACAAATACTCTACTAAGCAGGTTACCTTTATCCAAAGGTAAACACCTATCCAAAGAAAACACCACCTATTTGAGCTTTTCATTGCACATTTTCCAAAGAACTGGAGCTAGCCAAATGCAGAAATGGCTGAAATTCAATGATTCTGCACTGATCCATACTCAGGCCTGTAAAATTAGTATCTCTCAGGCCCCCCTTCAGACACAGGTACATTAACTTGTTTTCTGCTCCTACAGAGATGTGTATTTCTATTCTATGGCACTGGAAGATATCAGGGATATTGTATCTAAAACATATCCCTGTTTTAGGGATGTTCCTCTCATCCCAGCTGCTACCTGGGGTTCACAAAGTCAAAAGGAGAGCTGTTGCATGCATTAGATTAATGGCAAGCACTAAATAATTTTCATATTATTGTTATTACTGGATAATGCTAAGGTTTCTGCTAAGGTTTGATTCCACAAAAGGTCGAGGAATTGTATTTGTGTATCTGTAAGAAAAAAAAGTCACCTATCTTTTAAGCATAGCTTTCTTTTTGACATTTAGGTTGCTCTCCTGGTGATGACTGCAATGAAAAGAAGCAACTAAAACACAACAGATTCATCAAGCCAAGGTTTAGTTCTCCTGATAGTCTATAAGAAAAATAAGTAAGGAGGAGATATCTGTTATGTCAGACCAAGGAAACAGAAGAAATAATGGATGTTATTTGATACACAAACCCAAATTTTCTTCAGAATTGGAAGTTATGGATGAAAAGGCCATATCAGGTCCATCTTAACTGCTTCACCATTTATGACAGGATTGTTCCTTAAGAACCTTTCAGTTTTATGTACATACCACCAACCTTTCTTTTCCAAATACCCCACAGCTTCCCCTCAGTGAGACTATTTGGCATTTACCTAGTTGCAAAAATAATCCCAAAGACAATACATATTAACAAACCTGAAACAGGCAGATTCCTGTTTGCCCCTGTCCATGACTTCTAAACTGCATTTCTTGTCCAGCTGAGATTTAAAGCTCCAAGAGGCAGAGCAAGCCTCTCTCAGGTATTTGGAACACACCAAACATTCTTGCTGTGTTAAACAAATAATGAAATAAGCCACTGGACCATGCAACAATCTCCCATCGTCTCCTGACTTCACACACTAAAACCCAAGCAAAAACTTGGAAGAAATGTCACACAGAACAACTCAGACCTGGCTCAGGAGATCTAAATTGCACTGAATCGAATGTAATTTCCCATTAGAAACTAGAAGCTGGTGATAGAGAAAGGCACAGGAAAACATCAAAGGAGAAAGAAAAATCATTAAGCACTGAATTTGCTAATCATCACTTACAAGTTGCGCTACTGACTAAAATCTCCTTGTCTTTTCTTGCAATCTCCTTTTATATACTCAGGGAATAAAGACAAATTGAATTCTCTTCATGCAGACAGCAAATAAAACAGGTATCATAATTCTCCCACTTATATTAGTATATAATCTGTGTACTGACTTTAGACTCCTAGAGCACCCATGATGTCTTGTTGAGTCTTCCCTTTCATTCCAATAATGACAAGTTCTGATGGTCTTGGAAAATTTTAATGTCTTCCATTTCAGAAGTACATTGGATTGAACCAACACATGCTTAAAAACACACAAGGAAAACTTAGAAATCAGACTTAGGGAAAGATAAGAAACAAGTACTCGAGTCACAGCATTGAAAATACATTTCCTTCTCAGACAGGAACTAATTTTTTCTTTTGGAGCCATCCTTTAGAACAATTTAGCTTCCTGACTGTAAGATATCTAGATCTGTTTAATGCAGTCTCAACTCAAAGACCCAAAATAAAACGAGAGGTGGCTGGAAGTCCATTAGGGCCCTTCATTCTCTGGAAACCCCAGCTTCCTAACCTTCAGAATACTTCCCAAGCAGTTAAGTACAGCTCAGAAATAAGGAACAATTTTACCTAATCCTATTTAAATTGACAAAACAATTAGCAATCTTTGCACGAAAGAGCTTTAAGCACTCATTCACCTGAGTGAAGAGAGAACTATCTGAAAGACAGTAGGAACTACATCCAGTATTTTTCTGAAAGGTGTTCGAGGCACGCCTCAGACTGTTAATTAATAGGACACTGGGGCCTTAATGAGACTGACAACTTCATTCTGTTGGAGACAAGAGCCTACCGAGTGGAACAGTGACAAAGCTTCTTTCATGGGAAGTTGGTAGTTTATTTTTGCCCCCTTCGGCTGGTAGGACATCTTGTATACTGCCTAGGGTGTTTCAGAAGAAAGCTGAATAATTAGTAATTATTCTACCTTTTAATATATAGCTTCAATAAATGACAGATTACATATTGGATTTAGTTTGATATCTTAGCAAAATTTCCCCCTCTGTATCTTCCCTCTAAACTTCTATCTTGTTTTGCTAAAAGAGTACTTATATAAATGCTGGGCAGTCTGACTTCACAGACTGCTGCTGAAATCTTAAGAAAGATTCCTGAGATCTAACGATAAAAACTTTCTTACATACTGAAAAGATGATATACTTTACTTGTTGTCATGAAAGAAATCTTTGTGCCCAAGAGGAATGGAGAAAGCAGCTGTAAGGATGCAGATTTCTGCAAAAAACTGATACAGAAACAAAGAGAAATTTTTTTTCTTAATCCATAGAAGTGTAAACATTAGTACTGAATGAAATTGTGCAGAAGGCAGTCAGAGTGCAGAAGTGATGAATTTTTCACTTTCAAAGGTGACATGCATCAAGAAGATGAGGGAAATCAGACTTTACACTGGCAGCCTACTAATGGGACATGCACAAAGACAGTTCAAAACCAGCAGCACAAATTCTGCTATCTGCCAAAGATCTGAGTATGGCAAAGATTATCGTGTACTGCTTCATCTCAAACACTTTATCCACTATACTGTGGATGTCTGCAGTATATTACAACCACACACATACACATGCAATTCTAAAAAAGCAAGAGGTTCACATTATTTTTTACTATAGATAAGTATATGGGAAACTATGCTAGTAATATGTAACATAAAATTTATTAATTTATAGGCTTTATTCATGCAAATCTTTTCAGGCTGTAACAGAAGACTCTCATTTTTAAATGAACACCACCACATAACTATCATATATTGGGCAAGGGTGGTGCTCTAAGAATATAACAGGGATTAATCTGCAGAAATCCTATGAAAACGGACTTACAGATGAAATTGTATGACAGTTTCCATACAGTTTACTAGATTATTATATAAAATATTACTGTTTCCCTCAAAAGTATACTTTATTATGAAAGATATTTGTGCAGTATACTGAGCAAAAGTATTCTAAAGAGTATAAACATCTGCAGTCACCAGAGCTCCTGAATAACTTCAGCAAAGTAGAAGGATAGTAAAGGAAATCGTTTCTACTCTTTGTTACCAACTCTTTCCTTCAGTCTTTTTGTCAGGTAAGAAGAAACTTGAAACTACAGTTTAGTCCCCAAAATGTAGGTTGTCATTAACTTTATAGTACTTTGAAAATTTTATTACAGAGATTTATTTCCTGTATTTACAAAGTGAACATCTCACCTTTGGATCTCGGAGAAAAAGTGCTCTTAGGATAAGGGAGTGAACATCTCCAATAGGTGGATAATGCATCAGAAGTCCCAAACAAGTCTGATAATTACTTGAAATCACTACAATGAAAATGAAATAAAAAAAAAGAGATAGGAAAAAAAGTTAAATTTATTATGATATTCCGAAACAGTACCTTTTCCAGTAGATACATTACAGTTCACATTCAGCTGTCTTTTCCCACATTAAGGCTCTTAGAACTCAAGCAATGCTCAGAGTAAAAGAAGATATTGCATAAACAATACCTAAGGCAATACATAAGCCTACACTTATATATAGCTGTATGTAAAATGATGCCAACAGCTCCTTGTTTACCCATAAATCAGAACCTGTTCGTTAAATGTTCAGGAAAAAGGCAAGATTTTATTTTCATAAATACTTAAAAAAATAATATACCATTAACTTTATTAGAATTTTTTACTTAGGCAGTTTTCAGGATGCTTTGCTTAAGTTTATAATTTTGTTATAATTGTGATTGATTTTATCTGAATCTATGTAAGTATATTCTGTAGTTCTTTGCTTGTCATTGTCACCTTCTGTTTGGTTTTGGTTTTTCTTTCCAAATCAATCTAATTATGAGTGCAATTATTAAAGACATCTTTTCAGGCAGGTCTATGTAAACTACTTCATTTCTTTTGCACCATCTAAATCCAGGCAATCCATCTGCCACAGCTGTCAGAGTAATGCCTGTTAATGACGCTTGCACTCCACAATATAAAGACAGCCTCCAACAATAGTAATTGTAAATAAATTTTTACAATTTACTACTCTGAGAACTTTAGCTGTAGTAACAAATACTTTTAATTAATCAGGCCTCTACACCAGGAAGGATCATTGCAAATACGAAATTGTTTTAAATCAATAAAAGAGAAAATAAAGGACTGTTTTGTGGACAGAAAGATTTAAGCGTTTTACTTTTTTCTTTCATGTGAATAAGCCTCATATCCTCCTGTACCTTTCCTCCCTCAACAAGAGGATTATGGGGAAAAGATGCAGGACTGGGCAAAATGAATAATTATAATCTGTGTAGGGAACCACTTTATCATCTTCATTTCCGTTGCTGATCCGACAGCTTGTAATTTCATACATCTGCTTTCATTTGTAAAGCACTCACTTATCCTACTCATTCTTTATCTGTTCTGCCTGCTCTTTTTCCTACCCTTTGTTTTTCTTGTTCATATTCAGGTACCTGTTTTTTCTTCTTGAAGTCACAAAGCTGGGATAATGAACACAATACAATGGTCTCCGTCAGAGTTCTTTCAGAGGGCTATAATACCAGCACCACATAGTACATACCCAATCAAACTCTCATACGTAAATCAAATGTAAGATACTGTACTGCAGTTATGATCATGATGCCTTTGTACCAAAGCAAATAAACACATTGAAAATTGATAGCAAATTCTAAATACTTTTATAAACGATAGGCAGTAAGACCAATGCATTTCTCTAGTATCTATTCTATTCTGCAATGTAAAATGGATTAAAATGCTCTTTTCGTTATTTTTCCTGGAAGAGTTCTTCACTTTCTCCCAGATAAAAGTAAATATTAAAAAAGCTTATTTATTTTAATGGTGCAGGCTTGACCAACCCCTGCACAAAAAATTTTATTTTCAACATGACATTTAGTCTAATTATTAATTTTTTTAAATGTATAATAGTGAAGCAATTGAATATTGGAAAAAAACCAACACCAAACTGTTGGGCAATGATCTGTGTTCTCTCTCCGTAAAAGTTAAATTTTAAAACAAAACTTAGAATCCAAAAACAGTTAAAAAAACTCCAACAATTTAATGAAGGCCTGCTAAATTTTATCTTTATCTTTAGGATTTTCCTCATATACTCAGCTAACCCCTTTTCATGTAGAAATCTTTATGAAAGAGAACATGGTTGGCAGTGCTCTCTCTGCTGGGGAACCTTGGGTTAAAGAGATTACTTTGCTGAACCACTTCTTGGTGCCTTTTGTTTCAGAGGGATCTGTATGCTGTCCATGGGCCAGCAATGTGCACTGTCAGCCCAGGTAGCCAACCAGATCCTGGGCTGCATCAAAAGAAGCGTGGCCAGCAGATCAGGGAAGGTGATTCTGCCAATCTCTGCTCTGCTCTGGTGAGACCCCACCTAAAGTCCTGTGTCCAGCTCTGGGGCCCCCAACATAAGAAGGACCATGAAGATGATCAGAGGGCTGGAGCACCTCTGCTAGGAAGACAGGCTGAGAGAGTTGGGGTTGTTCAGCTTGGAGAAGGCTCCAGGCAGACTATCCTGTGGCCTTTCAATATCTTATGGATGCCTACAGGAATGACCAACAGAGACATTTTACTGGGGCCTGTAGTGACAAGACATGGGTCAATGGTTTTAAATGGATTTGACATAAAGAAGAAATTCTTTAATATGAGGGTGCTGAGACACTGGAACGGGTTGCCCAGAGAAGTTGTGGATGCTCCATCCCTGGAACTAAGTGTTAAAGGTTGGGCTGTATGGGGCTTTGAGTAACCTGATCTAGTGAAACATGTCCCTGCCCATGACAGGGGATTGGAATAGATGATCCTTGAAGGTGTCTTCCAATCTAAACCATTGTATGGCTCTTGTCCTTCAGGACAAAATGTATAATATTATCCAACAGAATGTTAGTTTTCTTAAAAATGATAGAGAAAATAGCAGTAAAACAGTTACAAATGCCCCTTCTCTGAATGTGCATATTGGAGTTAAAAAGATTTCTAAGAATCACCTGTAGGATAAACTTTCCAAAAGAAGATTCTGTGCAACACAGATTTATCCAATCTCAGCAGTGGCTGGATAGTACTGAAGTTCAATGGTGAAATATCTTACACTGTGACCAAATGGGAAGATGATAAAAATACACTGAATTTAACACTGATCAGTCAAAATCAGATCCTGGTGCAATAATGATGTTAGTTTACTATGCGCAATATAGACAGGTCCAGGTTTGTTCATTTTTGTCCTTCTTGAAGGGAAGGAAAATATATTAAAAATATACAAATTTGCATGGCATCCTCCTCTCCACTCTGATTTCATCAACAACTGCATATGCATCCATATTGGTGAAGAAGTAACATATTTGTGCTTCTAAATGGACAGATTTTTTTTTTAAAAAGTTTGTTTTGCATGATTTTTTCCAAAGAAATCAATAAATTAATTTATTAAAACTCATTAATATTTTGGTACACAACCCTACACTTGGCTGGTGAGGATTATTACTCCACTGATAAAGCACTGCTTGGATGCAGCTGTAAAACTGAACAGAGCAGTTTACAGAATGGTTTTGTACATGATTTTGTATCTGTAATCCCTAAAACGTATATACTATAATCTAATAATCTAAATGCTCCCTGCTCCTTCAATAATATACCATTTGAGTAACAGGGGATTTCAAAACTGAAATTAAAATAAAATGAAAAATATAGCAGAAATAGTACTTTCTTAAAATCATGTCCTTGAGAACATCATAATAAAGCACAGGAAAAAATCCATCAATTCCCAAACCAGCAACTTCTCCCCTGTCCCCAAATGTCTTGGTAGAAAGGAATCTGTATAATTTCTAAACTTTCAAATGCTTTCAGTATTGTATTATTATCATTGCTTATGTTTGACATTTTTATAACATAACATCTTAGAAGCTGTATTACTATTTCTATTGCTTCAAAGTTTTTAAACTGAAAATTTCCAGACAGTTTGTTTATAGATGATTAACATCATCAAGTGTTTTGAGTTGCCATTTCCTTTCACCGAATAAAGAGAAGGTTTTAGAAACTTATTTTATTTGAAAATGTTCAAAGTTCAAATATTATCATCAATAAAAAAAAGAGGAAAAATTGAAAAAACTGAAACCTTTCCTATTACAAATATATAAGAAAAGCTTTCCTTTATCAAATCTAGAATAGTGGAAATCACTATAGTTTGAGCTTGACTATGAAACTATATTCAACTTTACAGTATTTATGACTAGGTATTTTGACTCGCCATTCTATTATGCCCAGAGTAATAGGCAATAGGTAACTAGGTCCAACTACAGAACAAAACTTACTTACTACAGAAACAGTATGAAGTATTGGCTGCCCTGATGACTTTGCATCTCATTTGGGCAAATGTACTCCCCTTTAAAGCTATTTACTACTTTATTTACTAAGCCTGAGGATTTCAGAGAAAAGAGGAAAAGATTGATTTCATACAGATGCCTAGAACACATTTTTAGCTGACATAAGCACCACAAAGCAAAAGAAAAAAACCCAGAACAACCTTCCCTCACCAAGAAGAAAGAGGGTACTCACACAGTTCTAAAGTCTTTTTTTTTAAAGGGAAACAATGACACAAAATTAAAGACTGATGTTAAGAAACATTTTTACAAGCATCTGCACTACATATCTACACCAAAAAATTTAAGATTATTTCAGTTTACTGCACATTAACAAGCCAGATTTAGACTGCAGAACATAATGACCTGGAATCAGATCATCCTGAAACGGCAGCATTAATTTTGAAACCTCTAAACAGAATTAAATGTCCACTTCTTTGAGAGGAATGTAAGGTAGCTCTATATGTTGCATGTTTATTAAAAAGTAATTAAAAAAACATATGAAGGCAGGCAGTGGAACGATAGTACGTGTAAAGTATATGCACGTTATATTTTCAAGATTAGGCCCTAAAATAGGAACCACAGATGTTGAAAACTTCATGTATCCTAGAATACAAAATTGTGTCAAATATGTGACCTTGTTATAACCTAAAGTTTACAGATTGTATATAATTAACTCTGAACAGCATGCTTCGGAATTCATATATTTAATGACAGACATGCATCTTGATGCAAAATGCATAATTTGTTGCGGCAAAGTTGTATATAGGATTTTTTGCAAAATACGATGGGACACAAATAAACGACTCAATCATTACATATCTTCCTCCTCCCATTCACAATTATCTAAGCTAACAACATTTTTGTGGTTTCTTGTTGGCCCCAACTTAATGTATTTATTGGTCATCACTAGCCCATAAGAATTTTTGCACTTATTTCAGGCATACCAAAATAAAATAAAATGTTCATTTGTTAAAGATGCCACTCTTGCATAAAATAAACATATTTTGTAATTCTTACTCATCTCTGCATTTAAATTTCCTTCAAGATATATCTTCGAAAATTATGAGTCATTGTCTTGTGCATTTTCACATTTCTCACAGCAGAACAGCATAAAAATATTCCCAGTGTCAAAGGGAGGCTTTACTCAATTCCTGAGCTTGGTCAGAAGGTGGAGCTCTATACATACCTGTGTCACTTACAGCACATAAAATCTGCAACTACACATAAAAACACAGAACTACTCAGAAAACAAACCTGCATTTAACTCCAAGATACAATTTGTTTCATCAATACAGCAGACCGCATCTGATAATAAATGGCTCCTCTCCTAGCATTTGGAACGATTTTCAGTATGTTCAAAAAGTCACAATGAAATGTAGGATTTCTTAAGTTCTCTTCCTCTGAAAAATAGGTTTGCATTCTTTTTAAAAGATTGTAAGATAGTTGATACTTACAGGCATCTCTAATGTACAACAACATGGCTACAAAAATGTAGTCAACTAAATTCAGGGTGATGCTGTCAGCAAACAGAGCATCCCAGACAACCAGAAGGTCCTGAAGTGGGAATTCACGTCCAAACAGGAGCCTTACCCATCGCCTGAAAAAAAGACAAAAGACTGATTTATATTTCTCTGTTTTGCCAAATATGGGAAAGTCAGGATATACATCCCAAAATCAACTACAATAAAAAACATTTTACCAGAAAATTTTGCAAAGTGCGAAGATCTGTGATAACAATTTAACTAATTGTATTTGTGGAAATGTTACTGCATCTCCATTAAAGAACTCATACATTACAGACTGTAGAAGCTTAACTGACTAATATTACTACATGGGTGAACCTCAAAGGACAAAACGTATCAATCCTGTATACCATACTTTTGAGCATTTAATGTGATAGTGATCTAAGATGAAAGGGAGAAAATGTTTCACAAGAATAGCCTGGAACAGCAAAAAACAGGAAAGTGAAGCCAGTGGTTTAAGAGAAGCCCTGAAAAGCACAGTCAAGCAGAAGCCAGGTCAGAGTCAGACGCCAACCAGCACTTAAAATAGACTGGGGGACTCTTATATTAAAAGGCTTCCTCCCTGTTATTGATGACAGTGCTTGCAGTTTCATGTACAATATGCTATGGATGCTATTTTGATTAAACCTGATTGAAATCTTTACCAGATTTAGTGATAATCTGCAAGTAGACTATACAGTTAATTCCTGCTCGTATCTGTGCTCTTTTCATACCTAGCAAAATGTGAAACTCTGTCTTATTAAATGCAATATTTGCTTGAGGCTGAAAACTTGAGATGCAGTAGAAGAAAATTATGTCTTCAGATTTCTTTCCACTTCTGGCTCTTACACTGACTTACTCACTGACCTCAGGAAAGGCACTTCCCTTTCTTATTCCCAAACGGACCCACTGCCTTTGTACTTTGTTAGGTAGGATTATCTAAGGTTATATTTGAAAGAGCTAAAGAACAGTTAGTAACATTAACCCTGAAATAGTTATTACAAAATGGACTTAAAAATAATGAATTACATTTTTAGCTAGGATATGCAAATTACTGTGCATGTGGAATCTGTTTATGCAGTGGCAAGAAAAGATTGATTGCAAATTTCTGCTAAGCAAATTAAGTCATTCTTTAAAACTCACAAAAATTTCTAAAAAGGCAACTAGAAATTTCATCAAGATTAGTTTCACTTGTAAGAATTGATGTTTAACCACTTTTGTCCCAGAACTCATTGTTGGTTTAAGGCATCTGTGTTGTTCTTTTTCCTGATTCCAGTAATAAAAGTTGATTTCTAGACAAATGAATCCCAACACATCAGTTGAGTATAAGCTTTTAAGATTTTCTTTTTCTTATAAAAGAAATTCAAAGGAACTTTTTTGTGAGTCAATGATTTCTTCACTTAAACTTTTATTCCCCCTGCCACTGGAACCATAAATTGCGAAAAGATCCATGTTACAGACTTAAGAGAATTTTCTCGCCTGCAAGACATGTTTCCTTTTAAAAGTGAAAATACATGATTTCAAAAGAAAGCATCATCTCATCCTCATATCAAACATTTACATGCTAAGGTCTTGTAAGTTTTTATGGAAGTGTAGTAATTATAAAAGTCACAACATTGGCTCTGCCAAAACACAAACTCTGTGCATTTCCCTCTTTGATCGAACCCTTTTCCTATGAGGAATTATTTTCAGGCCTCAGAAAGAGAAGTCAGAAGAATTGTTAGTACAAAAGCAAAGCTTAGCTAGTGCATTTAAAACCACGTCTGTTCTATCTAAAGGACTTTACCATACAGTAGCACATTACCCTGCAGTGCTTAGCCTACAGGAGACTATTTTCCTATGGTGAGACAAACATTACCCAAACTCTGCGTGAAGCCTATTACTTGCATTAACAACCCCTCCCACCTGTAAAACCACAACTTTCAAGTTACACAAACTGTTAGGCAAGAAATTTCAGCTAAGATGGAAGCATTTGAGCTGACTTTGCTTGCTACTACCCAAATCTCATTCAGAATCCTTGCTAAAAGTCTAATACACTTCACGGGAAAAAATACACCGTGGTGTAATGGGATTTGTTATTAGTCTTTTATTAGAAATCTCTTTTGCTTCTTTACTACTTCATTATGCAGTGTTAATCGTTTGTGGATGCAGGTTTATTCTGCTCAAGCAGAAGTCATTCCTTTTTTTTTCTCCTGCTTTTATATTTTCTCCTGGGAAAATTAAATCTCAGTCCCCAGAGGTATCACGTTTCACAGATGTAGACTGCTGAAAAACAACTGGACTTCCTTTTGCAACCACATTATTACCGTTAATTATTTGAACCTTCCTGTCTTAAAGGGAGCAAGCAATTCATACTGTTGTAAATGCATATATACTAACTGCTCTCTTATTTTCTTCAGCAGCATTTAGCTCACAGCATCTATAAACCATGGACCCTATTGCCTATGAACCATGCTGCCATATGGCAGGACTTCACTCAGCTTTTATATTCATAAAAAGGGATCTTAATTCCTTAAAGTAAGTGTCCATACTGAAAAGCTGTCTTTCAAACTAACATGTTTTTATTGCTTTTACAAATATTTGCAGAGAATTTAAGACACACTTAATAATTGCATTGGACATGATAAATCTTTTTTTTCTTTTTTTTTTTTGAGATGCCTGTCTGTGGTTTAATTATTGTTCTGTCCTGTTAATCTTGCCTTACATCTGTTACACCTGCAGACTGCGAGGCTCACAACAGTATACCTTTTATCACATGCAGTAATACAATAATTCATATTTTACCAGGCACGTTTAGCAATTAAAATCTACAAAAAACCCCAACCAGATTCTTTAAATCCACAATACACCAAGGTACTACTACCTACATTGTAGAATATGTAACTGTATCTTCCACTTATGATTCCTATATAATTAATCCAATATTCTCAAGAGATCAGTAATTACTAGCAATAGATAATGATTCATTAATGACCTTACAATATAGGGAAAACAGAAGAAAACTGTGCTCTAGTAAAGCCATTAAATAAGTCAATGATCCAGCCTTACCAGTTTTAACTAAAAACACAACCATTTTGACTAAGATTTACAGGACAATTCTCCAAGCATCAATAAAATTAACTTATGTCATGCATTACATATATTTAGCTGGTTATCTTCTTTGTCTTCTTCGAGGGCAGAGAATTCTTTTTAAAAAAACTAAGTTAAGTCTAAGAAATGGTTACAGACAACGCAATACAAAGAGTTTAGGAGTGCTTATGAGAACAAAATAACACAGTTAAGTCATAAGGAATAAGAAAAACCCGAAGACCAGGAAAGGCAAAGCATGATTCTCTGAAGCTACTTCTAAATGAGTAAATCTAGGACCTACCACTTGACAACAAGTTGCCTAAAAATTCTACCATAAGAGCCTGTTTTCAGTCATTTTTCTTTTGCTAAACTCAGTCTTCAGTACAACTTCCACTCCAAGCATCTGCTCAAGGCTTGATTCATTGACACTATTCATTAGAACAATGTTAAAAAAAATTCTGCTCATGCTTAACTTATTTTTTCCTGAAGCATTTAATTAAGAAGGTCTAGAAACAAAACAACAAGATCTTTGGTATTTCCTTTTTGCTGTATATTAAAAAAAAAAAAAAAAAAAGCCAAATTTGATAACTTCTTAGTTGACCTAAGCCAAGCAGAGTGCAGATTTCCACATTTCCTTTCTAACTCTTGCCACCAACCCAACAGTGCATTGGCCACCCTGTCCTTCACCCCAGCTGCACCTGGCAATTGCTTGCATTGCTTAATGGATGTGACGGTGGAGCATGCTGTTCATCCAGTTTCTGATGCTTCCAAGACTCACTAGTGAAAATCTTGCAATGAAAGAGAGCGTCAATAGGATTTTGCAGGATGTCATGTCATCTTCACTGCAAGTTCTGTTGCTTTTTAAAAAATTAAAAAAATTATTTAAATGAACTGTAAGTACCAAAAAGAACATCATCTTATCAAAACTAAGCACTCGGAAGCTGAGAAATGCCAAAATTAATATCAGTTGTTTACTGATTGAGAAAATGATATGTAAGCTCTGTCTCCTTAAACTCTGTCATGACTTACATTCCAGCAAACATTTGTAGCCAGTGCAATTTACTATGTAAAGTCATGGTCAATAATTTAGGAGAAAGGGTAGGCAGAATTGAGCTGTCATCTGCTTGTTCAAAAATAAGATATGGAAAAAGGATGAGGAGCAAAATTTTTATAGTATTGTCAAAAGAACTTAAAGCTATACAGAAGATAAAGAATCAAATAGTTCAAAGCCAGGCAGTAAGCTCTGGGTAGACTCGGTGCCTGCACTACCATTTCAGACGTCCATGTTTCCAACCTATGGGCATCAGGTGGGCTGCAGTCAGCATGCAGTTGCACATCTTCCTTCTGCAGGGCTAACACTGGTTCACCAACATTCGCACGGATGAGAAGAACAAAGATAGCTGCAAATACACAGCAAAAACACCCAAAAGAAGACATTTGATACCAGAAACTCTCCTGGATTTGGTAGATGCCAGAGGCAATCAGAGGGAAAACAGGCAAGTTCAATCAGAGGATGTGTAAAGTAGTTTACTTGCTTTTAATGAAATGGAGACCAATCAAGACAAGCTTCAGCAACATTTCAGCTCAGACTTGTTTCACAGTCCATTTCTCCAGTGTTCTGACTCCTTTCTTAATAAATCTTGTTTTTATTAAGACTTCTGTGGCTTTGTACAGTTCAGGGATTTTGTACAGAATGTTCTAAAGAGATTACTAAAACCTTCAAATGATACAAGACAGTGAAGGAAACATGCCTGAAGTATAATCACAACTTGCTCTTTCAGCTACTCTTTGACAAGGGTCTTGTGGAAGGGCAGTGTTCACAGTGCACGAGGAACTCTTAATGATCACAGATGAGAATAAAGGCAAAAAAGCTAAGTGTAACAATTAACAAAATGACATTTCTAAAATAAACAAAACCTTATTAAAATCCAGTATTTTGTCAGAACAGAAAGAAGCTTGTGAAATCTCAATAAAGCCAGAAAACTGCTATAAGTAGTTAATGTGGGAAGCTCACCAGACTTTCGGGGATTTACAGAAACTTCTGATGTGTTCAATCTAAACGCTGAGAATTTTACACACAGCATATCCTCATATGCACACCACCCATAAAGAATGTACAGTGAGATATTGTTACAGCATATGTTGCATTTTTTGCCTTAAGTTGTGAAGGGAATAAAAACAGACATCTTGCTAGAAGATCTGTCTACTTCAACCATAAATTCAAATGTTAATTCTGGATTTATTAGATAAAATTATGTGGCCTTTGTCATTTGAGAAGGCAGACAAGATGATTAGATTTTCCTTAGGCTGTAAAACATTCAAATATTATAGATTTCTACCACATTGTCTCCACCAGTGGGCTGATTGTATAAAAGTGTGTGTGATAAGGAGGAAAAAAGTGTGTGCCAGCATCCAACAAATAATTCAGCTTCTCCTTAGACTAAGAGACAACAGAAAGTATGAAAAAAGGTTCTTCTGACATGTGTCCATACACCTGCCTTACCTGTTTTAGTAATTTCAGGTTTGTATGTGGACTATTATTCTGCTAGAGAATAACACACACCTTGGTGTGACCATGATATTTTGGTGGGATTGTCCTGTCTGCACTCCCATGTGGAGTATCCATTTCATCCGGCTTCTCCTGCACTGGCTGCCTGAAGATTTGGTGGATCATTGCACCTACTGAAGGATTCATGGCTCTACTGTTAGGTGGATACAGTGCAGGGCTTCATTGGTTTGTTTTTGTTTTTTTTTTCCTGGTTCATATTCTGTTTGGTTTGTGGTTACACTTACTTATTTTTTTTAAGTTTTGCAAAGCTATATTAAAAAACCCTCAACTTTAAAAACTATGATAAGATCCACAGGTTTTGTATTCCGTGGCTTAAAGAATAGTTACATGCAAAGGTAAAAATTATGGTGATTTTAAAAAATACAAATAAAAGTGAAACCTCACATTCATATTATGGATTATATGGGTTTCAAACTCTACCATGTTTTTTTTTTGTCAGAAAATAAAGATTTACAATTAAATAAAAATGATAATGAACAATTGTTTATTAATATAAATCTACTCAAATTTAGGCTAAGTGATGACCAAGAATCCAGTACACAGAATACTTTGTTGCCTTCTTTCCACCGGGGAAAATGGTTTTGATTTGTCCTGCTCTATATATCCTGAAAACCTTTAATATTAAGTGCTTCATCATAAACAGACTAGCATACCTCTTTAAAATAAATATCTTAAATTTTATTTTTACAAATAAATTGCGTGACATGAGCATCTAACTGTTATTTGGATTGTTCCCTTTCCCATTTGTTTCCTTTAAGATTGCTGGCAAAGATTACTCAGCTTTGCATTTTCTTTCCATTTTCAGAAGACTCTATGCATTTCCTTATTGAAGAAAGTTTTTCTTTCTAAAAAATGAGTTCCTAATAATTATCTCTCCCCCCTTACTGTAATTTACCCATCCTGGCAAAAGCACTTACTGCTGTCTTAAGCCATACCCGCAGGAGTGTGCTTAATGAAAAAGGCACCATTGCATCTTCATAGCAGTAATGTTGAATATTTTTAGGAATGTACTACAATAGAGCTATTGAACCTGTTAGCCTGCTTTGGCTAGGTTTTGCCATTGTGCTGCCCTTGGCTTCAAGTTTTCCGTGTCTGCTGCTATCAGCTACTGCTGCTCCCCACCTATAGCCAAATTCTTGGGTGGTACCAGTTACTGGGTGCCTTGGGCATGTTCACCAGAAGTGGTGGTGCCCCTGCCAGAATGAAGACCATCTTCCTTCATGTTCTTGATAAGGTCTTGGTGGCCAGTGTAGTTCTAGACTGTTCTACTGTTTTTTGTGCAACTTTATGGGAATCCACTTAATGCTGACAAGAATGACCTATTTTGCTCCTTAATGAAGCCATTGCAAGGTCCACACTTCTCCTGCCACTTCACCCTACTGTTGTATACACCCCGATGATAAGAAACTTTAAACTAACTTTTGCAAAGAGGATCACTGGTAGCCATACTCATTAAAACCTTCCCCGATTTTAAAATTCTGCTCAATGTTTCTACTCTGTAACAAGGGCATCTGGGGCATGGAAAAGGCTGAAATACTGTATGCCTTCTTCACCTCAGTCTTTACTAGCAAGAATGGCTTTCAGGAATCCCAGGTCTCAGAGATAGGGTAAATGGCTGGAGCAAGGAAGATGTACCCTTGGTGGAAGAGGACAAGGTCAGGGAATACTTCAGCAAGTGGACACAGTTAAATCCATAGGCCCTGAGGAGACACACCCATGAGTGCAAAGGAAGCTGGAAGATGTCATTGGGAGGCCACTCTCAATAATCAGTGATGATTAACGGCGACTGTGATAATGGCCAAAGATTGGAAGGAAGAAAATATAACTCCTATATTCATAATAGTTAAGAAGGAAGACTCAGGGAATTACAGGCCAGTCAGCCTCACCTTGATCCCTGGGAAGATGACAGAGCAGCTAATCATGGAAATTCATGCTATTCCAAGCACATGAAGGATAAGAAAAACATCAGCATGGCTTCACCAGGGGGAAGAGAAATGATACACAAATTCATACCAGCAAAAAGCCACATAAAATATACGGCAGAAGATCACCACAAGCAGTTCTCCCCTCCCTCCCTGCAAGCCACAATAACCTCATAAACAAAAATAAACCCTCTGCAATGACAAGTAGACTATTGGAGAAACTTGCCTAACGATGTGGTGACTTCCCATACTGGAATCTTTAAATTCTGATCAGATGTTATTACAAAATTCTGGCTAGATATCATGTAAGATTGGATCTGATTCAATCCTGTAACGGCAGGAATTCGACTAATTAAACTCATAAACCTGTATAATCTTTGGTTACTGCTCTGAGTCTGTAATTAATTTGATTGATCTTAATGCAAAACTCACAATAACATGACTGATGGAAAGAAGGTCTTAACCCGTAAGCAATTGGTTCACCTTTTCTTTACCTTATGGATGAACTTTTGACTTTTTTCTCTGAGAGAACTCCAGTTTCTCTGCATATTCAGATAATTTTTACTGAATTTTTTACAGGACAGAAGTTTTAGACATTTGACAGGATTTTTGAAAAGGTGTTTCATGTTGGCAACAAATATTGCAGATCAAAGGTGAAGCACCCATTTATTAAATGTTAGCCAGAATACAGAGGTAACAACATGAAGGGTCCAGCTCATTTAGAAATTCTTGGGGCTAAACTGTGCTTTTATTCAATGAAAAAGACTGAAGAATACTGCCATGTTCCTGTAACACAACTAAATTTAAACAGCTCAGACAATACCCAGATTAAAAAAGCAAGGTTCAGTGTGATAAAATTACTGTGATAAACAAAAAGGACCAGAAGCAGCTCTTACATTCTACTGGAAAAAGGCTTTTGAAGTCAATGATAATCATCCCTTAAGTGCAAGGAATATGAGACTTCATCTCTGACACGTATCTAAAACCCTAATTTAATGACCAATATCTGTACTCGCAAGAGAGGAATGTCAGACCTTGAAGGTGTGCCTACTGAATACTTACTGCTCTTTCCCTCTATGCGATTCAAACCCACAGTCCTAAATATTGATGATGCATGTGTATTTTGTTTTGAAAAGCACTGCCGAGTAGCAAAAACATTTCATTTTTTTAAACAAAAATAATTACAGGTGAATGATTTTAAACACTGTTTGCTGCAATAAACCTATTGAAACAAAAGAGGCACTTCTAAATTAGTGAAGTTCCTACTGATATCAGCTATTAGCAATTAGGAATTCCACCCCCCAACTTTTCCATCTTTAAACAGCAATGATTAAATTTGATTTTAAAGTGGAGAAATTATATTAGAAAAACAACTCTCAGTGTTGTGATTAAAGCACAGTTCTTAAGATGATAAAATAAATTTGCTAATAGCTTTATCCATTGATTCAAGATGCATGCAGTAGGTTCAAAGGATACAACCATCCTTTTGTACAATCTTTTTGTAAAAGAGAAATCAATAACATCTTACTGTCCTGTATTGTTAAATCTTCTATAGAGCTATTATATTTCTTGGACAAGACTTAATCAAAAAGATACGTGTTTTAAAATAAAAGGAAGAGAGGATTTGTTAATAGCTCTAAAATAAACAAATAAGTACTGAGAAAATATCATAAAACTTCTATTTTCGTATTCTATCTTGGAGAGTTCCCTACCACAAATAAAATACTACTAAATAAAATGCCTTCTCTGTCCATAAAAAAATCGAAATCTACAATTGAACCTTATTACTATTACCCTGTATTGAAATGTTAAATAAAAGTAACTTCTTCAAGTATGCTAGACAAAACATACTAAAAATTTCAAGAGATTTAAAAAAAATTTTCAGAAGTTATCTATGTTCAGCAACGGAACTGCTACTGGGAAATATGTTGTATACAAATCAACAAGGCAATATGCCTGTGGTGACTGTACCACTATTGTACCAATCCAGGTTAGTCTTGTTGTCCTTTCTGATCCCATTACTCCACCACAGGTGCTTTTTGGTGTTTCAGAGAATTCAGTTAATAAGAAAGACAGTTTTAGATTTTCATAGTAAAATTATGGGTGGCAACATATCCAAGAATATGTATTAGAAAATTAAATGGTAACTTTAAGCTAATTAAATTATATATCAGATTGACTCCTTTATCTCATAAAGCTGCATAAATATACGTCAAACATATCTGAAGTAAAAGCACAAGGCCTTTACAAAGTGATAATCTTTCAGTTGGGCTTAAGGCATAAGAAATTCAAATTGTGATACTTTGATATGAAGAAAACAAAGAAACGTACTAAGCTATTTCGCAGCTGTGCTCACCATAAAACAGGTATCAGTAATGAAGATTTTATTAACATCAACAAAATCTCACTATATATACCATTTTGAGGAACCCTTATTTCAGTATTGGGAAAATTCCTGTTAATTATGCTGAATATGAACACAGGTAAAACTAGACCACCACAGATAAATAAATTCTTTGACAATGAACTGGTAAGAAAAATATGTAGAGATAACAGGAAACCAAAACAGATGCAAAAGCCCACTAGTCAGATATTTTAAAGTATTATTTTTTATGCATCCAGGATTTTGTTTGGGTATCTTCCATGGATGACTGGAGTACCCAACTTTACAACAACTCTGTTGAGGAAGGAACTCTACTGGAAATCCCCTGTTTGAAGCTGCTGCCCACAGGGGTCAGACCACATCCACAGCAGCCTTCAGTGGGGAGAGAATCCTGACCTTCTGTACTTCTGTTCATCGCAGTGTAACAGGATGCCTGCCCCTTGAGAGTCAAAATCAAACAGCAATAAACCTAAAATGGACAGAATTCCTACCTATCACCTGAACTGGGGGCTTACTTCTGCAAACCTCTTTATAACTAAGCATATAACATTTCAAAATCTCCTTGTGGCTTTCAACTCCAGAGAAGAAATTTATTTATTTTTTAAAATGAGGAGAGAAGATTTATATCATCACTGAATTCAACATTACATCTATTGTACGCTCTAAAACTAAATTAAGAAGCTGTTCAAAGGCCATACATGCAGCAGTCCATTTCAATCTATTAGTCTGGCTAAATGCCTTCATATATCCAGTGAAGGGAGTCATCATCATCAATCTGCTAGTTTTAGTGACCAGTCAACTATAAGTTGATGCATGTACTGAGGAAACACAAGCGTTTCCTCCCTGCTGTCATACCCCTAAACGTTAAGAACCAAGTGAGGCTGTTCCAATAGGTAGCACACAAAATGATGATTTAGCTCTTTAGTGTAAGTAACCGTCAGAATGACCACTTTATTTATAGCCATAGTTCAAAGGCAGAATATAAGTTTGGAGCCCAATTCCATTATCAAGCAGGGTAAGGCAAGTAAGAGTTAATTTCTTTTGCCTGGTAAGTTAATTGCATCATCATTATCCAGAGTCATACTTTTGTTTAAACTGTTTAACAAAAAATGCACACTGAAATTGTTTTATCCTTTTTGTATACACTTTAAAAAAGCTGGTTTACATATTACCTGCAAGAACAGGAACTTCTACTTCTGTGAAACAAAGTACCAATGACTGGTGGAGTTTTGTGCTGTGTAGTGGCAGCCTTTGGGGAACACCGCATCTTCTCGGAGACGCGCAAGGGTTTAGTGGTCTCATTTAGCTACCTATGTGCCCCTGCAGAAGCCCTGCTAGTAATAAAACACTCTGGTGGCAAACAGCTAATTCATTAATTAACCACAGTATTTGCTGGAAAGGAAAGCACTAAACAACGCTGCACAGAAAGTGCAATTGCGGTTGTTTCAGGTCCCTGTCTGCAGTGTGTGCGGCAGCGGCAAGCAATGCCTATGCTGTTTCTAATTATTCCAATTATCATGGCACACTATGAAAACTTGATTAATAACACTGAAGATATTGTTGTGGCAATTAGCCATATGGTTGTGGGACTTTATTCTGTCACGATTTAGCCATTAGCATCTACTTATGTTTGTCAGAGCAGAGCATCCATGACAAGTTGGAGTTCCGCTCACCTTGCCGAGTCCCCGGTGAGCAACACCAGAGAAATGTTTATTCCTGAGAGCCCCGCGCCTGAGTAAATTTTTCATGTGGCATCCGGTCTGACTGGGGACAAATGTCAAGCAGGTTACGCGACAACCCATCACGCCGGGCTCTCTCTGCAAAAGGGACCTCGTGAGCGGCTTGTCACGGCAGACTCCTTTCAGGGGATGATTTGACCACTGAAATTAGTGTCAAATGTTTTGTATTCAGTGTTTTCAACGGTTAACTGTTCAGACAGCATGCACCTACCCTCATTTAGACATGATAAAATACTCTTTTATGACTTTATACACCTATAAGTTACATTTTACCGTATGCATGAAATGTATATCTCCGAGCAGAGGGACCGCGGGGCAGCACTCCTGTCAGGCTGGTCAGCTGAACTGACAGCTACACGAGCTGGCAATTTTTATGAGCCAGGTTTTAAAAACACAAAGTATACATTAAAAAACAATGTTTATTTTAATTGTTCTTTCTTTTCATTCTGTGGTTAGAGGAACTGCTCATCTCTAAAAGTTCACCACTAAGACAGAAGTAAAAGCTTGAAAAAATTCATTAATAACAGAAGGCTGCCTTTTTTTTCCTCCTGAAAGCATAGCAGTAGTCCTACCACTTCTCTAACATTTCTTGCAAATCGGCTAATGCAAATCTGTTTATACCAGCACGTCACTCAAAATCAAAATGTTTGCAATCAAAGACAATTCCACACTTGACTAGTTGTCCACAGTTAGGAATCAACAAGTTAGTCCCTATTAAAAGGAGTAAGAAACACTAAAGATTTAGCATCTTGCTGCACAAGGACGCCATGTACACAACTGATGAAAGTGTGCTACCTATTTTGGACATGAGAGGAGAAAGCAATAACCCAAGTTTGTGGAAATAATAAAATGACAATATGTAAGAAGCTTTTAAGAAGCAAAGAACTTTAAGAAAACCCACAGTATTGTAGAAATTCACCGGCTACTATTAAAAAGAACAATAAGAATTGGTATTTTTCATCTATTTTTCCAATACATCTACTTCTACCCTAATGGTAGCTTTCATATTATGATCACTATCTTCCGTCTGTATGGATCTTTCATGATCCGTGTGGAGACAGATACATTGTTTAAAAACATAGAAGTACTTGTAAAGAAATGAAAAAAGACAGAGGGTTCTGAGCAGGTATAGTATTTTTAACTAAATTTAACTTGTTACTTAATGAAAAGAATTTCAGTTGACAAGACATCTGGGCATAAACCTTCCTGACAAATGTCCATGTAAGAAACCAAGAATGATGTGCACACCTTACACAGCTCACTACTAATAGGGCTCGATCAGCACAATAAATTTATTGGCAAAAGGGAAGTACTGGATCTGCATCTCACCAGACGTACCAACTTTTAATGGAGAACTAGTTTTAAGGCTGAAAAAAAAATCAGTGAAATCATTTTTTGATTTATACCCTTTTGATTGAGATGATTAAGTTTGTTTTTAAATAACAGCGTTTGTGGAAAATTATATACTGACTGTCCTAGAAATCCCATCTGTGCACAAAGACATTCAGATGTGGAGGGAGATCGGGTATAAAGGAGGTAAATAATTCAAAAAGGGAAACAAGAAGCAAACGCTACAAAGGAAAGAGGGAAAAGATGAAGGGTAGACAAGAAGATTTAGCTGGAAGGGAAGTATCAGTGAGGAATTCTTATGTAGGAGCTGTGGAGAACATGGACGACCTAAAGGGGTAATTTGTGTATAAAGTGGGTGCTGGGCTCAGCCCTAAGCCTGTGCCATGGATTCAGCTTTCTCCTTTTCCGTAGCAGGTACTGTAGGAGGTGAAAGCAGCTGCACGTGGCCTCGTTCAAAGCTGAAGTGACTGTTCTCTACATAGGGGACTCTGCCCCTGCCCACCACATTGCTTCTGAGATCGAGAGAAGACCCTGTGGCTGGAGACGTAACCCTGCAGAGGGAGCAGAACCATCTCTGGGCTGCGTTCTGCTCTTTGCCATGCTGGAAATCTGCTTTCTACTTTGCAGGCCATCACAAGAACACAATTGTGACTAGAATGAATGAATAATGAAGTGAATAAAACACCGCAGACTATATGGTCTGACAGTTAAGATGATACATCTATTTTCTACTTCTTATCCAACCACAAATTTTGAACATATATATATGTTCAACATGTTCAACACATGTTCACATTTTTAACATATATGTAGCTGAATATATGCTATATTTTCAGCTAGTACAGATACTCAATATTTAGAGCAAAGGATGATGAAAGAGGAGTTAAAAACTGTGCTATCCACATCCAAGGTTAAATCAAAACCGTACCTGAAATATGGATAGATCAGATGAGACCATAATCACTCCACCTTGGCCAAAGTAGTTTTCTGCTAAATCTCCATGCTAGGAAGAACCTCTGTCCTAGGAAGAGATTTTGGCGTGTGCAGCAAGGCACTGTGGAATAGGAAATGTGAGAGTTTGGGTTGTTCAGAGAGTTGGCACACATTCATTGCTGCACATCTTAGGGACTGGCCATATGGGCACCAAAAGTACAACTCTTACAGCAAACGATGCTTTTCAACCACTCTTGTGTCCTAACTCCAGCCAAAGTTGTAGAAAGACAATGGGGGCTGTTTTCTCTCCATTTCTATCTTATTTATATGGGAGTAAGTATTCTCAGTAACTTTCTACTATGTATATGTGGGTTTCCTCATTATCCTTGGCACTGCAAAGTTGGCTGGAACTTCTAGATCCTATTTTTGTCTGCTAATTTGCTGTTTTAGATTTACTTATTGTTATATAGTAACCAAAACCAGTCACAATGAAAAATATGTGACTTTTTACAGTGTTCTCTACCTCAAGCAGGTGCTCCATTTCAGAAATCAAAAAAGTGCTTTTTATTATTTTTTTCTTAACATACAGAAGCACTCCTCCAGCTAAGAATTCAAGTTCCAATGGTCTCTATGCTTCTCAGAAGCTTCAGGGTAGAAAAGGGACACTAAAAATCCCTCCCTGCCTCTCTGGCAGAAAATCTGTTGCACACTTACACATCTGAAATAACAGATATCTCAAAATGACACTAATTTGAATTCTATTGTCCTCTTTACGCTTTGATCTGTGTTCTTAAAACTGTATTTTAACTGACTTCTAAAGAGAAATATCTTTTTCTGAACCTACCACTTTCCAGTGCTAATGTGAGAGGTGCACAAGGGACGTTTCAGGATTGTTTTTAGGCAGGTTGAAAATGGACCTGACATCCTAATCCTCTGGCATTTCCTACGACTGGCAAATGCAGATGGGGAAAATGTCAGTCTGATGGGGTAGAGGTAAATGCCTGTTTCATGGGAGGCATTTCCATGAATGCGGGTAGGCTCTTCTGCAGGATGCTCCCTACCTTTTAGAGAAATAGATATGGGGAGGGACATGATCAGATACAGGATAAATGTTCCCTAAGGGGAGGTATGAAAAGGAAAGGCTGGAGGCTAGCTGTGTCTAAAGGTTAATTTATCTGACCATACTCTTCCATGCTTCAGCATAATGATGCCACAATGTACCTGAAGGGTAAGAAGCCAGAAACGTGCCTGGTGCTGTTTGGTCTGATGGAGCCAAAGGCATTTGTCTGTTAAACAGACTGATCATCCCAGGCAGCAGAGCATCTAACACTGGAAACCTCCTGCCAGATGGACCGAAATATTCCCTTCAGTCTGTGGGAACAGAGTAGTCCTCTAAAACAAATTGCACTCATTCGTGATAACCTCAACAATTCCTCTAAGCACATCTTCTTGACTTAATTCTTCCTCATGGTTGGTTGGGATGTAGATGGTATTTTACTTGAAGGAAATAATGCTACTGAGTATTTAGTTGGCTGCGACAGGTAAAATGCATGCTTTGAGGAGGTGGCATCTATCTCTGTCAGCTGAACCATGATGTGAACATGTCAAAACAATGATTATTATAAACTTTGTATGATACCTTGTATGGTATTTCACAATCTTAGATACGTGATACCATGTCTGCTTTTAAAAGGTCACTGTTCAGGACACCAATCATTTATGTATTTTACTTTCATATGGAACTTAAATCATCTCCAAAGGATCTGTTCACAGAGAATTTAGCAAGCTTTTGGTGTCCAAAATGGGCTGTCTCAGCACTGCTTCTGATTTGAGTCAGAGAATTTGATATGGGCCATCCTAATGTGGGCCAGCATTATCTAATTTATTTCTTTCTTTTCTGTTAAAAGCTCCAAGTCTGAAGTTTATACCCAAGAGGTTTATACCCTAAGACCTCACACTTGTAAGACAAAAATGATTGGAGAATCACATTCAAACTTCCTATTCAATTGTCTCCTGAAAATTATCTTCAGAAAATGCACATAATATCAGACTTCACCTTGGCTTTGTGAGAATTTGTGGACTCTTGGGACTTCATTTTGATTCTGTCCAATCAATCATTAGTAACAAATATAACTTCTTTAATCCAGCATCATCTTTAGGAAAGCACTTGGTGAAGACAGTAAGAACTATAATATGAAGAATAAAAGAATTGAAAACACATCCAATCTTTGGAAAGCAAATATAACCCACAGGATGAGGCATCAATTTAGGAATTGGGAGACACAGCCATAGGCAAATTGTTGTCCCATATTTCCTCTTTTTATGGAAGATAAACATGATAAGTATCAAGTACTATGTATTAGAATCTTTATCGGAGAAACCCTTGAATTAAAAAGCAGTATTTAATATTGTGATAAAATAATGGTGAATAATCTTTTAATGAATACCATAATATATAAAATGATGTTTTTTTCACACCTCAAACCCAGAGACAGACAGAGGATATTCTTTTCTTGGCACTGCCTAAGGTGAGTGAGAGTAGTATTTATCAATTAGCCTATCAGTAGTAGAAAACAATAAAAGGTCACATTTTGACTCTGAATGTGTATTTCACATACACACATAAAGAAAGGAAGAAGCTGCATATCGGAGGCAAGGATATGCATAGAGTAAGACAATTCTCCTACTGGCAAAGAGGCCCTTTGATGGCTGATTGGTCAAATGTGGAGATGTTATTTTGGAGACATTAACAACTTTGGAAACAACAAATTAAAAAAAACACCAAACACCTAAAAGACGCCATTTTTATGGCACACTGTACTTTCTCTCAACCCTATATTTCAAAATCTGTAGATTACTTCTCCCCTATCTCTAGTCAAAAACACCTTACCACTTGATTGTTCTACTAATAAACCTCTACCCTGTCGGTATCAGACACTGATTGGATTCACTGGCTGGTAATTTACTAATTAAACACAGAACAATAACCTTAACTCAAACTTAGGTTTTTCAGTTTGATCAGACTATTTCAAAGTTGAAGAAAAGCTTGTGTGTGTGAAAGCCTGCATACTTTTCAACCATAATAGTTGCCTTAATTAAAAGTTTTATTACTACTTACACACCTTGTCTTGCTACATTATTAGCCAACCATGTCACTATGAACTGTTTAATTACTGATGAGTAAATGAAGCATATATCATCAGGTACACATTTCTTGTATTTGGTCAGCAATACGAGCCAAGAGATGAAGATACCTGCAGTATAGAAGCACTTTTCCCCCGGTACCTCAGAAAACTTCCTGAAGTACTGATGGTGAATCTTTTTAATGTCTAACGATAAATTTATCTTAACAATATCTTTTTATTGCCTCAGTCAGATAAGGGCTCTACAGAAGCTGAACCTGCACTGAATCTACTGATTTACCTTCATTACCTTAAAACTAGATATCTTACCCAAAGAGCCAAACCAAACCCTTAAATTGATTTGATAAACTTTTTCTATACCAGTTTGAATTTACAGAAAGCAAAACGGTTCACTTAATTTTTGAGTTTTTTTGAGGTTATGCCCCTTGTATAACCTTTTGACTACAAATCCCTTTCAATTTAAAGTTGATAGTATTAAAACTCAAAGGCATTGAACCAATTGCTGTCAGTTGTGCCATTGCACAGGCATATGCAAAATTATTAATTATGTGAAATGCAGATTTAGCGAGATCGTAAGTAAACTCTTAATGGCAAGGATATAGGTGACTTGGGTGCTAATAAACTTATGTACCCCAGATGATTAAAAACTGGAGTGAAAGGAGGATGACAACAATATGTTCCATTACTATTAGCAATTTTGTACTTATTGATGATGATGCAACTGAGACTGGTGTAGCTGCAAGTATGACATATGTTTCCAGGAACTGAGGCCAGCAGAGGTGTTTTAACCAAGGATGTACCAGGTAAATAAAGCTCAATCTGCACTATAAAATGGGCAGATTACAGAATCAATGGGCTAGCAGTGGCTTTAGCTGACGTAACCACTAACTTTGTGGAGCCTAATGACTTTTCTATTGTATAGTTATACCATTGAGTTTCATTACTGTGCCAAACTGCTACAGTATAATTCTTTGAAGGCAAAGAAGAATGAGGTTTCAAAGTGGAAATTTGAAGTTACACAGTTAAAACTCAGGGAATACATACAGCTAATTCCTGGCACATTGTGAAATCCTAGTTGTGCATGTACATCTCCTATAGTCCCGATTTTTATCAAAATATGCATAATTGTAACACTAGTTTCTGTTGAAATATGCATCATAAAACATAGCAGATGCATGCAGACAATTAACATATTGTATTAACTTCTGTGTTTTTTATTCTTTATTGAATCCTCCGTATTGCATTAACTTTCTTTTGCATTTTCTTTGTTTTCCTTTCACTACCATAAAAATAATTTGGCTTTACTAATGTTATTCTAAATGGTTTCAATTGGATCACTTCACTTATCATTGGGGTGAAAAAATGAGGAGGGGTCAGCACGTACCTTAGCTGCTGAAGTCAATTTTCTGCTAGACTGAGTCAAAAGAGCAACACTGCATCTGTTTGTATTGTTCTGTATCGGTAAATGAAACTTTCCTTCTTTTTTTTTTTTTTACTCAACAAAAGCTCGGTATTTGCAAAAGCTGTAAGACTGTGGAGACCATAATCTAAAATCATGAGAGCCACAATTTTTATGACTACAATCTTCTTTTCCTGGTGTTCAGGCAGTGGTTTTGGGGTGGATTGCGCTGCATGCGTTCTGATGAGACATTTACAATCTCCTTTATGCAAATTACCCCAGCAGCTGTTTAAGAGCTGTGGTTGTCAGACCAGGCAAGGAGAATGTGATTTGGTATGTCACAAATGGGGCAGGGCTTTATTAGGCTCTGCTAGAAAGTTTTAGCAGATGCCTTAGCACAAATTCAGTGTGATCCTGTAACCCCATTATAACTTTATTGCTTATGGAAAGGAAAACACAAAAAGCTCTCAAATACTGTGGGGATTCTTGAAAATAAGCACTTCACACAATGCCTATTTCTGAATTAAGTGTAAATAATAAATGTGAGCTTATCATTTAGAGTGGAAAACCTACAGGTTTCCCCAAAGAAATCAT